>OX104125.1:32392809-32773523 GCA_944474755.1 Limnoperna fortunei
TGGTTCTGAATTGAGCCGTCGTTGTAGACATTGGTTCTGAGCCGGCACCTTGCTTGTTTATGTTGCTTGTGAGCGGGACTGTTCTGTAGCACGTTGTTTCTCAGCATGACCGTTTTTGAAGACGTTTGTTCTGAATGAAATTCAGGATTTAACTGTAGGTTCTGAATTGCGCCGTCGATGTTGATATTGGTTCTGAGCCGGCACCTTGCTTGTGTACGATGCTTGTGAGCGGAGCTGTTCTTTTCCACGCTGGGTCTTAGCATGATCGTTTTCATAGACGTTTCTTATGAATATAATTCAAGATTTAACTGATGGTTCTGAATTGAACCGTCGTTGTAGACATTGGTTCTGAGCCGGCACCTTGTTTTTATACGTTGCTTGTGAGCGGGATTGTTCTCATGCACGCTGGGTCTGACCAAGGCCGTTTTCGTGGCAATTTCTTGTGAATACAATCAAGATTTAACTGTTGGGTCTGAATTGAGAAGTCGTTGTAGACATTGGTTCTGAGCCGGCACCTTGCTTGTGTACGTTGCTTGTGAGCGGAACTGTTCTTTGCACGCTGGGTCTAAGCAGGATTGTTGTCATAGACGTTTCTTATGAATAAAATTCAAGATTTAACTGTTGGTTTTGAATTGAGCCGTCGTTGTAGACATGACTTCTGAGCAGGAACTTGTTTGTTTACGTTGCATGTGAGCGGGATTGTTCTTTTCTTTTACCCGCTGGTTCTTACCAAGGCCGTTTTCTTGGACGTTTGTTATGAATGAAATCCCTGCTTTAACTTATTTGTTCTGAATTGAGTCGTTGATGCAGACATTGGTTCCAAGCCGGAAATTGCTCGAGGACGTTGCGTGTGAGCGGGACCGTTGATTCTGAATGGAGCCAAAGTCCTGACCTGCGCCGTATTTTTAGAATTTGGTTCTGAACCGGGTTTTGTGTAGGTTGCTTTTGAGCGGTACCGTTCGTTTACATGTTTGTTATGATTAGGGTCGCTCCTTTGAACGTTGGTTCAAAATGTAGCAGCTAACATAACAGTTGGTTGTGAGAGGAGTTCGTGTTTTGGACGTTGGTTCTGATTATAGTCGCTGATTTAGATGTTGGCTTTGTGCGGTCCCTTTCTATTGAACGTAGATTCTTGCTGCCGTCGTCAGTTACCTATGTGCGCAGCGTTTCTTTGCTGTTCAATGTAGCCTCTGGTTAAACTTTTTATTTAACACTTTGGTTGTAAAAAGAGCTTTAGATAAAGAATCGTGTTCTGAGTCGGTCCTCTCATATGTACGTTACTTCTGAGGCGGATCATTCTTCTACATGTTGGTTATGTGCCGATCTATCTTTTGGGCGTTGGTTCCGAATGGCGCCGTAGCTTAAATTTCTGATTCTGCACCTGGCCTTTCTTGTGTACCTGGCTTCTGAGAGGTGGGACGTTCTTTTGGATGTTAGTTCTGAGCGGGTTGTTTTTGTTCTGAACGAAACCGTTTTTTAACTGTTAATTACTGTAGCAGATGATTAAGATACTGGTTCTGTCTTATGTTGTTTTTGACGCTGGTTCTTAATCATGTTAATAGAGCCGTCGAAAAGGATGGTGATTATGTGCTCAGTTGGATGTTTCTTTTCATTGTTACCGTTCTAAACAGAGCCGCTAATTTAGCTTTTGGGTGTTAGCAGGATCGTTTCATTTGTACGTTGATTATAGGCATTAGTTGGTTCTGTTCGGTGTATATTTTGGAAGTATGGTGTTAATATAGCCGACTAATAGGATGTTAGTTGTAAACTACGTCGTTCTTTTCCAAGATAGTTCTGAGGATGTTTGTTGTGTGCCGCTGATTCTTTGCGTGACTTTTTTTAATTGTTGGTTCTAAAGGTAGCCGCTAATTGTGATGTTAGTTCTGAGCAGTAACGTTTTCTTGTGTCAGTCCACTCACCTGTTTATTCAGAATTTGTGCAGTTGATTTTAATGCTGGGTTTAAGCGTTATTTCTAATATTGATTGTGACTTTAGACTCCGATTTTAATTCGGACAATGGTCTTTGTCATGTTGGTTCTAACTGCAGGCGTTGTATGGCGCTACGTTCTTTTGAATTTTGGTTTTTAGTGCTGTTTTTTTGTTTTGGATGTTAGGTCTTATTTAAATTTTAAGCACAAAGTTAACGTTCTTTTACACGCTGGGTCTGAAAAGAAACGCTGATTAGGATGTTGGTTCGCGTGTCTATTGTAGATAATGACTGTGCAATAACTAAATGGACTAACTTATTGTGTATAACTTACTTCAGTAGAATCTTTGATATGGTTGAAGTATTTTACTATCATTTACTTCACAGTATTCTGCAAATAAATAAAACAATAAGTCACTAGGTTCTTGAGACACCTTTTCAACAGCTTCAAGAGCAAGATATTTTCTCACAAAAATAAGATCTGTCGTATATACAATTATTTAATTTTTGTCGGGGTTCGCTTTCAACCGTTTTCCTTGTTTGTTGGTAGTATATTTTCGTATAGAAGCGCAATTTATATCGAACCAATATAGCGTACTTCTGTTAGCGAGCACACATAGAACCGATACCCTATCAAACATATCGATTCTACTTGGGACCACTATACAACTATATTACAAGTCTTTGTTTAGGTGAGGAGTTTTTGCGTGACAAATAACTGTTTACTGCGTAAGGTCCAGCTTGTGCTCCCTTTGTAGGTAGGATATATATAGGGTATATTTTGAAATGAACAATTATTTCATGGAGATATTCAGGGTATTGAAAGATCTTGAAATGCGTATACGGTTATTTTCAATAGTAAAATTTGATCTAAATTAGAACGGAAGTGTAAATTAGGTGCATTTTATTGTGTTTTTTCGATATCTTTCAGGCATTGTGGTTTGTGGTTGGCGCGGGAAACGTTTAAAGTTTTCTTCGAATACCGTTGTATGTCACGAAAGCAGACGAACGTTTGTAAACATATTCGGTCCCTTTAGAAAAAAAACATGTCTGACATAATGTAAAATTCCCGTAGCAAAAGTCAAGGACGATTTGTGACATGTAATCAACAGAGGCATAGTATAAAACATGGACATGTTATGGAGACTAATTTTTTCGACGGAATTTTAGTAATAAAAGAATTAAAATATGGAATGAAAAAAAAATACATTTGAACTCCACGTGGGTGTGACTTATAGTTTAATAAACCCGATTGGAACCTTCATCTTACAACTTCTTTGATGTGCTGTTATTTTATAGTGTCGCAAGTATGTTTTGATGCGGTTTTTTTGTTAAGTACGACATAGCACTATTGTTTTGGGTGTATTTTACTTACAGCTGTAATCGTTCTCTACATGATGGTAAAATGTTCTGAAAATATACGAAATAATTTCTTTACCTTATCATTGATCTCTTAATTAATACTGTCAATGTGTAAATTCACTACACTGAAACTGTGGAAATGTTTTTAAATTGTAATATATTTGTTTACAAACTGTAGTTTGTTTTCATCTGCTTAAAGCTTTGTATTAAATGGTTTAAATGAGTTTTGATTACACGCAACGAACATCTGATATAGTAATTTTTAATAACCATGGTATCTTTTGGACACTTTTGCAACCATTATTTGGATGTGTTTTGCTGGTGGACTATTCCCCATGGTATCAGAAGCCCATTTGATATACTACAGGTCGTTGAACACTTTTTAGCGGTTTTTGTGCAAATAACATAGTGAAACCAACCCATGTAGGGATTTTGTAAATGAATCCAGTGAAAAGATGCTTAATCGCATCCGAGCTATCCAAAAGAAAGCTTCTGCTGCTCAGAACAACAATAAAATCTATCAGCTACACTAAAGCAGAACCTACAACGGAACAGATCTAATCGAAAATCGAAAATACCTAATAATACTTTGTGCAATGAATTTAATATGATAATTTTGACGGGAACGTTTTGTACGGGTATTGCATATGTCCAATACCAATTCAAAGAAAAAAACGCTCAGAATAAAAATCCACAACTCGGAGTTCTACTGTAAGACATCGTACAGAAGACTGATAGAAACTACACCTAATATGATAAACGCTACCCAAACTAAAACTGTGCGTGCTCCGTGCATGGTCGGTCAACAAGAATTTAAACCAGAGACTAGTGACTAAATCTGTATGTAGACAAAGACACTCGACATATAAAAAGACTATAATAATACAATAAAAATGTAACGAGTGCAATTAAGGTTAATAAATTTTTGAACTTGTACATACTGTAATTTACATGAGTAGAATCCGGTAAACGGTGACAGTCTTGTGTAATCTGTACGTGAAGGTATTCTGCAAAAAAATGGAAACAATGTTCTTACCTTAATTGAAACATATGTTCTAGACCTCCTTTCTGAACCGTTAGGGGATATATATATATATATATATATATATATATATGAAATAAAATATCATAGATCAAAATTATATTAAGATGGTTGATTAACTTGATTACGATTTTGTTTATTTTAACCGTATACTTTGCGTTACAAATCGTACCTTACTTGCTACAATTACGTATCAATTGCATTTTGCAAGTACAAGGTTGTATTCGTTTCTCCATTTGCTCGATACAACATAAGCGTGTCTTTATTATTCTTATTTGTGTGAATGTCTTACTCCCACCAGATAAACGACATGAGCAGCTAGTAAATGCTTACATAACAGTTTCGTTTTCTTTCGAGTTTTCCATTTACATCAGTCATTACTAATATTGGTTTCTTTGACTATTTCGAGACAAATTAGACACTATCGTCTTGTTCAATCAAGTGACAAGTTTATTGCCGAATAGTTGCTGTTCCTTTTAAGACAGTCTTTTGACGACAAATTCCTCGACCTCAGCCCTGGAGTCTTATTTAATATGTATCTGCTATTTCTTTCGAGTGTTGGTCCTCCACTGGCTGAAAATGATTAATTTATAGAGGCATGTCATTGATTATCGCCCAAGTTAAGTCCATTGAGTTAATGTTAAGCCTCTTTTAAACAATAAAAAATATAATCTAACATCCCCTTTCTAAAATTATTGATCAAGGTTTAACATTAACTATAGTGGAGAAGAACTAAATAAATCAATATCTTTTTTCAACGTGTCTTGCAATTTAAAATTTTTGTTATTTGCTTAGGCAGGAGATTGTTTGTCAAACGTACGATTATGTTTTAAATGGAAACATTATTTAAATGTTTTCATGTCGATTATTGTGTATGATGTTTAAAACCAAATGTTTTCTGCAAATTGATTGGACAGACGAACTCCTCCAAAGATGTTCACTGTAATAAACCAATTTTCAGATATGCGTTCTCGCCACACTCTGAATGATTACAAAAGGGGTGTTTCGACATATAACCTGATATAAACAATAATTCGCAATTTAGGCCAAGGATTCCAAAAATTATTGTTGTTGTTCCTATATGGCTAAGACTAATAAAAGACACTTAGTTGGTGCACATCACGGGCTTTAGAATTAAAGTACCGGCGATCCGAATCGATTGTGTGTTTGTTGGAATGATGTTTAACTCCACTTTCAGCAATTTTTCAGCTATATCATGACGGCCAGTTTTTATTCGGAGGAAGCCGGAAGACACGGAGAAAACCCCGGACATTCGGTAGAAAAACTTAACATCCTTGTCAATTAAGAATCAAAGTCATTAATATCTCCAAATTATTAAGTAAAATGTCTACAGAAAATTATCTTTAAGTATTAGCATTACCCAATTTGAATGTCTTGGTCAATAAGAAACAAAACATATCAAACTACATGAACACTAGTTTAGCTAAACAAATTACATATGAATCAACCATTTTTTTCGGGGTGGTGTTTTAGAATTTCGTATTTGGGAGGATTATAAAGCAAAAAAAATTAAAAAGAAAAAACGAATATCCCATCCTTGCACGCACCAACTTTAATGCAGATGAAAATTGTTGGTTCCTTTATCAAACCCCTCTTCAAGCATGCGCGAAGCATGTTTCTCAAAATATAAAGTCGGTCTGAATGTTGGTACAAACTAAGCAAATGTGCGCCCAAATGAAGAGAAGTCTGTTAACATTGCACAACTCATATGTTAAGCTAGATTTTTTGCGGTCAGCATTCTGCTTGCTAGACCGGACGCTGCTGTTGACCAATAAGCTATTCAAACAGAGATTTGTTGCACTTAGTTTAATAATATTTCTTCATAAGTTCTATACACTTTTAAACGACTTAGTTGATCGCAATGAAAAATTCCTTTGCCAAATTCGATTTGACACTTTTATTTGAGCCATAGGTTAGGTAGATTTCTCTCTTACTGGATGTGCCTTTTAACTCGACGAATGTCTATTAGAGGCATGCACTTCTTACTCGTCTGAAGAACTCGAGTGCACCCATGTTGTTTTATTTAAACTCAAAATAAATGCAAAGTTATAGTGAACAAAACTTTTGTTATACATTGCTGTCGGTCATTTATGAAGATTTTATTGTTGACGCTTAACCGCCCCGCCTTGTCGCGATGTATTTTTCAGTACGAGTTCTGAAATTCTGTTTATAAAATTGGCACCTTCGATTTGTTTTTCAAATGAAAATCTTCTGTGTATTTCATCAAATCAAATTCTTGCCCCGTTGGCTTCATTTCACCATTTGAAGTCGGTGCTTTTGCGCTGACCACAATTCGAGCACTTATCAAATTAGCATTTTCATTAAGAATAGCTTTCATGAGCAATACATCATAAAATTGATCTTGAAATATATGTTAATGTGATGTAACCAATTTGTAACCATTTTATCAAATGAAGACAAACATAAATTTTATACATAATTAATATATAGATGGAACCAATTTGTAACTGTTTACGCTGACGATGCTGTTCTGTTATCGAAATCAGCCACTGGCCTTCAAAATAGTTTAAATTTATTAGAAAATTTTTGTGGTGATTGGTGTATTGATGTCAATACTTCAAAAACTAAAGTTCATATTTTCTATAGGCCAGGCAGACTCATTAATGATTAATTAACTTTCAGAGGCAACTCTATAGAAAGTATTCGGAAGACAAATATCTTTGAATTTTATTTACTATATCAGGCTCTTTTAAAGAGGTAAAGCATGATTTATTTAATAAAGCAACTAAAGCATTATATAAACTCAAGGCGGATCTGTTGTCCCTTGGACCAAGCATCAAGTCGTCTTTACATATATTTAACCATACAATTAAGGATTAATTAAGGATATTCTTAATTATAGCTCTGAAATCTAGGGATGTTATCTACCTAAATATTTAATAAATATATACTTATACTAAATATACTTACTGGCGTTTCCCTTGCGAAAAAATGGAAATATTTACTTGGGGTCGGTAAAAAAGCTGTAAACTTTGCTGTAATGTCAGAATTTGGTCAATATCAATAATATTTGACTGTTTTAAATCTGTTTTGAAATACTGGCACAGGTTGAATAATTCACCTACTGAATTGTTTAATGCATTTACTGAAATAAAATTATTGCATAACAATGGAGTAGACACCTGGTATGGTTCTTTAGTCTCCTTGCTCAACATTTTAAATATTCCGGTGGAGAATACATGTAGCTGAATGGCCTTGAACACAAATTATGTTAAATACATGGCGAGCACCTAAAAGATTTATACAGAAATTTATGGTACCAACATAGAGAGAAACTCATTGATGAAGAAAGTAAACTTAGAACCTATTTAAAAATCAAATGTTACTTTGGAAAAAATATTTGGAAATCATTAAAGATTTTGATAAAAGGAAGTGTTTTGCTAAATGTAGAGTAAGTAATCATCAACTTAAAGTTGAACTCGGTAGATATACTAAACCTATGACCCCATTAGATCTTAGAATATGTGGTAAATGTGACCTAAAAAGGGTTGAAGACGAAGTTAATTATTTCTCAGAGTGTCCTTAATTTGATACCAATAGAAATTTACTTTTTAATATTGTAAAAAAGTATAACATTTGACAAAATTTTCTGGTATTTTAGTTGTGAAAATTCTGAAATTGCTGACCAGTTGAGTTGCTTTCTGCAGGAATGTAACATAACTTAAGTTATGTTCTATTTAAGAATAGCTATGATGCCCCATTTTTCTCATTTTCTACGATTAATATTTGTTTGTCATTGAATTTTATAATCTCTGTTATTTATGTACTGTAATAATCATACATGTGTTGTATTTGCCCATCGAGGGCCCATAATTGGCCAATAAAATTTTATTCTTGTATTCTTGTACTTTGCCAGTGTCGCAATCTAGCCAGTAACCATCACACATGTTTAACTTGCTTATCCTACGACGCCCATTAATTGTGTCCTAACCAATTATGAAAAAGGTATAATTTTACAATTGTACATGGGGTGTCCTTTCTAAAACCTAGCTACGCCACGGAATTGTCTGATTCCTATGGTGGCATATATCTGCCCCTACTTGTAACATAACTAAGTCAACATATTTTGTGAAATAAGTCGACTTGTTAATTAATTAAGTCTACTTGTCACATTCACATATTTAAGTAAACTTGTCAGATAATAAAGTTATACATGTTATAATATTTTTAAGAAAAATTAAACGTATTTTGCGTTTTTGCCCTTTACATGTCATACATAAGTTGACATAATTAACTATATATCTGACAAGTAGACTTGTGTATCTGACAAGTTGACTTATTTATCTGGCATGTGAACTTAATTATCTGACAATTAAACTTATTTATCTGGCATGTGAACTTAATTATCTGACAAGTAGACTTATTTATCTAACAAGTCAACTTGGCAGATAATTATGTCAATATGCAGATAAATAAGTCTACTTGTCAGATAACTATAAGTTCACATGTCAGATAATTATGTCAAATAGTCAGATAATTAAGTCTACTTGTCAGATAAATAAGTCTACTTGTCAGATAATTATGTCAATTGTGTATAATTTTGGTGTTAAGTCGACATAAAAAGTGATTAAGACGACTTTTGGAACAAAGTAAGTCAACTTACCATAATAAATATGTCGACTTGTCCACATAATTATCTCGATATCTCAACATCTCGATGGCAGAAATAAGCCTCCATATGTATGGCATGAAAACGGCAAAAAGTAAAAAAAACGAATTTCTTTTATTAAAAATATTAGCACTTTATTATGTTAAAAGTTTACCTTAATATGTGACAAGTAGACTTATTTCACAAATTATGTAGACTTAGTTATGTGAAAAGTAGGGGCAAATATATGCCACCATACATGCCATAGACTCCTCCTCTTGGCTCTTTATTCTGTTTTTAAAAACCGGATTTTAGTGTACTCCATTTCGGTATTACGTTTATTTCATCATCATTCATCAACTTCCGTCAACAAACCCATGGGAACCGAAAAATACTATTCTTTGTTTGTGGCAAATAATTTAACCTTTAAAGATTTGTAATTTTGTTATTACAGCATACAAATCTGAAGTGTCATTGGAGTTTACGATAAACATACATTAGGTCCATATAAGGTCGTCAAGAGACAAAAAAATATGGTTCAAAGTAGCTTCAGCACGATCGGTAAAATTGGCATTGGAGTTGGAATAGCAATCGCCGGCGGAGTTGTGAACGCGTCTTTATATAATGGTGAGGGTAGCTGGTAAAATCGCCCCACGGTAAAATCGCCCCCGTCAAAAACGCCCCCACTTTTTGAAAAATCGCCCCACTGTAAAATCGCCCCCTGTAAAAACGCCCCCACCTAAAGCAAAATCGCCCCACTTAACAAAATCGCCCCCGTCAAAAACGCCCCCACTTTTTGCAAATTCTAATGATGCATGTCAAGCAGAATTAGCTAGATTACCCATCACAAGAAAAATAAGTTCTGCAATTTTAGGATTTTATTATCATTTAATTAATAATATAAACAGTCTAGCAGACAAAATATATAACCTCACAAAAAATACAAACCCATGGATTAAAAAAGTCCACAATATTTTTAATTCACAGTCACTGGGCTTAAGTTATTTGGTCAATAAAACTTATATGCTCAAAGCAAATCTAAACCAAGTCAAACAAAGAATTGAAGATACATGTCAACAAACACAAAACTAAAATATAAAGAATAATGCCAAATTTAAATTCTTTATGGGAGTCTACAAAAGTGGGGAGAGACCAGCATATGTTGATAAACTGACCAATTTAATGGATAGGGCCATGATTTGCAGACTTAGGACAAGCTCTCATCAGTTAATGATTGAAAAAGGGATACATCTTCAAATTCCTATAGAACAAAGAATATGTCCAATGTGTAACATCTCTAATGAAGATGAATTTCATTTTCTTTTTGATTGCAATTTTTATAAAATGCAGAGAGATGATTTCAGTAATAAAATAATTTCTATATTCAAAAAATACAAATTTATGGAAACGAAACTTACTAGCAATATTGTTTGGATGGTCCTCTTTGAAGTACATGTATACAAATAGGAAATCAAAATGGATACCACAGCATTACATAGATTAACATTGGGCCATATGGAAAAAGTTTTAAAAGGCATCTTCTCTAAAACCGATTAACCAATGGAAACAAAACTTACTGGTAATATTGTTTGGATGGACTTCTTTAAAGTTTTTTTTTTTTATTGCCAATTGGAAATTCAAAATGGCCACCGCAGGACTTATTTTAACATAGGAACCTATAGGCTAATTTTTAAAAAAATCTTCTTCTCTAAAACCGGTTAACCAATGGAAACACAATTTACTAGCAATATTGTTTAAATGGTCTTCTTGAAAGTTTATTGAAAATTACAGAACTTAGTTTAACATTCAGGGAAATACCACCTTTATTGCCTATAAAATCAGGTGAGTGATTTACTTAGGAAATTAAGGTACTTAAAAGAATTTTGTTCTAGCAAAAGAGTAAGGTGGTCTTATTTTACTATCCGACTTACTTTACTGTTACAAAAATATTAATTAAATGAAGCTATAGATATATTTGAATTGTTCAGGAATAATAAAATAATTTTTATTGAAAATTTGTCTAGATAAGCAAGAATTATACAGTTTTGACCAAGCCTAACAGTTAATGACGTTCTAGCCTTTTTGTCAGACATAAATCCTGTATTGCAGTTAAAGAAGGCCACAGAGCTGTAATTTTTGACAGATTCAGTGGAGTTCAACAGACAGTAGTTGGAGAAGGCAGACACTTTCTCGTACCATGGGTGCAACATCCAATCTTTTTTGACATACGCCCCAGATCTAGAAGTATTGCCGTTTCCACTCGTAGTAAAGGTACGGAAAGAGATCCAGCATGTTTATTTGTTTTAATGGGGTTTAACACCACACACATCTATTTTTTAACTGTATCAGTTTAAATCAGTCCAGTTTTAATTTGAGAAGGAAGCCAGGGTACTGGCAAACTATATTATTTTTAAGTAGTAGTGAAGTTCACACTGCCAGAAGCATGACTAAAACTCCTAGCCTCAATATTGACATGCTGATAATCAATAATAAATGACTAAGTATCTTAAGGGGCCTCTGTGGCCGAGTGGTTAAGGTAGTTCATCTACTATTGATCACATGGTCTGTCAACACTGAGATTGCAGGTTCGATTCTCACTACAGGCAGGGTGTACACAACTCCAATCTTAATTGAGAAGGATTGTCAGTTTTCCTACAGCAGGTCGGGGGTTTTCTCCGTGTACTCCGGCTTCGTCCCCAAATAACAACTGGAGGCCATGATATTGCTGAAAAATTACTGAAAGTGGTGTTAAACATTATAAAACAAACAAACAAACTATCTATCTTAACCCATCTGCCACATACAATGTATAAACAAATCTTTCAACCTTATTTACTTTTCAAATTCATATTTAAATTTTGGTTAAATATAATTAAAAATAAGTGTGCTACATGCAAGACAGAATATTCTTGGTATTACTATAATTTGGATCGATTAGTGGGCAGAGTTTATAGGGAAAGCTCAAGCTTGTGTGGCGGAGGTGATATCCTTAGCTTAGTGTAAGAGAGTATGGAACAGAGCAGATATGACCTCGGCTCTGGAGGTTGACTTTGATCCAGGTCATTTACATACTCATACGTATCTTCTAATCAACTAAACTTATGGTTGTTTTCTTTTTAGATTTACAAACTGTTAACGCAACTGTAAGAATTTTGTTCAGACCACAGGCCACTATGCTACCAAAAATATTTTTAAATTTTGGTCCTGATTATGATGAAAGAATTCTGCCATCGATCACAAATGAAGTGTTAAAAGCCATTGTGGTAAATATTATACTTCATAAAATGACATTGTGCTGTCATCCATTCCTTTTGGAAATATCGTTTACGGTTCTTCACTGTAAAATTTTCTGTCAAAGAAATCGTTCACTGTGAAATTTTCTTTCACAATGTTTCATCTAAGGGTTTTCAGTTATTCTTCCAATCCAATAGAAATTAAAACTAACAGTAATAATTTCCCCTTGATTTAATTTTTGGCTCTCGTTGTTCGGTCAGTTTTCTTTGCTATTTTCTTTATATAACTAAGTGGATAATAATTGTTATTGATCAATGTCAGTTCGGCATCACATTTCTGTCCTGCATTTTGAAACAAATTTTTGAAACCTTATTTATTCTTTGATCTTGCATAGTGTTTAGTGTTTTTTTGTTTATTGATTTTAGGCTCAGTTTGATGCTAGTGAGGTGATTACACAGAGAGAAATTTTATCACAGAAAGTCAGTAAAGAACTAACCCAGAGAGCAGCCAAATATTGGATTACATTAGATGATATTTCCCTGGTGAGTCCTTATATAATGCTGTAAAATGGCTTGTAGACATAGGCTTAAGAGCTAGTAGGGTTGGTGCGTCTCCCACCATACCAATAACTGTTACAGTTATGGAATGGTGTTCCAATTATTTTTAGAAAAATTTAATTTGTGCATAAATTCATTTAACTTCTGACTAAAAATCTGATTCTGTGATGTTTAGTGCTTTTACCACCCAAATACAGGTTCACTGGATCTTTTCCATAGACCTAGGGACCAGTACTGTTGGCCCAGCTTCAACCATACCAATCATTTGTTTTCTTGTACTGCCTATGTCCGAGGCAACTCAAGTGTCTCAAACATGGCCTTGTCTGTATATAAATCATACAGTCACAAACTTGGCCTCATCTGTATTTAAATCATACAGTCACACACTTGGCCTCATCTGTATTTAAATCATACAGTCACAAACAACCTCATCTGTATGTAAATCATACAGTCACAAACTTAGCCTCGTCTGTATATAAATCATACAGTCACAAACTTGGTCTCATCTGTACATAAATGATACAGTCACAAAATTAGCCTCGTCTGTATATAAATCATACAGTCACAAACTTGGCCTCATCTGTATATAAATCGTACAGTCACAAACTAAGCCTCATCTGTATATAAATCATACAGTCACAAACTAAGCGTCGTCTGTATATAAATCATACAGTCACAAACTTGGTCTCATCTGTACATAAATGATACAGTCACAAACTTAGCCTCGTCTGTATATAAATCATACAGTCACAAACTTGGCCTCATCTGTATATAAATCATACAGTCACAAACTAAGCGTCGTCTGTAGATAAATCATAATCACAAACTTGGTCTCATCTGTATATAAATCATACAGTCACAAACTTAGCCTCGTCTGTATATAAATCATAGTCACAAACTTAGCCTTGTCTGTATATGTCTCATCTGTATGTAAATCATACAGTCACAAACTTAGCCTCATCTGTATATAAATCATACAGTCACAAACGTAGCATTGTCTGTATATAAATCATAGTCACAAACTTAGCCTTGTCTGTATATGCCTCATCTGTATGTAAATCATACAGTCACAAACTTAGCCTCGTCTGTATATAAATCATACAGTCACAAACAGTCTGGTCTGTATATAAATCATACAGTCACAAACTTAGCCTCGTCTGTATATAAATCATACAGTCACAAACTTAGCCTCGTCTGTATATATATCATACAGTCACAAACTTAGCCTCATCTGTATATAAATCATACAGTCACAAACTTAGCCTTGTCTGTATATAAATCCTACAGTCACAAACTTAGCATCGTCTGTATATAAATCATACAGTCACAAACGTGGCCTCGTCTGTATATAAATCATACAGTCACACACTTGGCCTCGTCTGTATATAAATCATACAGTCACAAACTTAGCCTCATCTGTATATAAATCATACAGTCACAAACTTAGCCTCATCTGTATATAAATCGTACAGTCACAAACTTAGCCTCATCTGTATTTAAATCATACAGTCACACACTTGGCCTCATCTGTATTTAAATCATACAGTCACAAACAACCTCATCTGTATGTTAATCATACAGTCACAAACTTAGCCTCATCTGTATATAAATCATACAGTCAAAAACTTGGCCTCATCTGTATATAAATCATAGTCACAAACTTGGTCTCATCTGTATATAAATCATACAGTCACAAACTTAGCCTCGTCTGTATATAAATCATAGTCACAAACTTAGCCTTGTCTGTATATGCCTCATCTGTATGTAAATCATACAGTCACAAACTTAGCCCCGTCTGTATATAAATCATACAGTCACAAACTTAGCATCATCTGTATATAAATCATACAGTCACAAACGTAGCATCGTCTGTATATAAATCAGTCACAAACTTAGCCTTGTCTGTACATGCCTCATCTGTATGTAAATCATACAGTCACAAACTTAGCCTCGTCTGTATATAAATCATACAGTCACAAACAGTCTGGTCTGTATATAAATCATACAGTCACAAACTTAGCCTCGTCTGTATATAAATCATACAGTCACAAACTAAGCCTCATCTGTATATAAATCATACAGTCACAAACAGTCTGGTCTGTATATAAATCATACAGTCACAAACTTACACTCGTCTGTATATATATCATACAATCACAAACTTAGTCTCATCTGTATATAAATCATACAGTCACAAACTTAGCCTTGTCTGTATATAAATCCTACAGTCACAAACTTAGCATCGTCTGTATATAAATCATACAGTCACAAAATGGCCTCGTCTGTATATAAATCATACAGTCACACACTTGGCCTCGTCTGTATATAAATCATACAGTCACAAACTTAGCCTCGTCTGTATATAAATCATACAGTCACAAACTTAGCCTCATCTGTATATAAATCGTACAGTCACAAACTTAGCCTCATCTGTATATAAATCATACAGTCACAAACTAAGCCTCGTCTTTATATAAATCATACAGTCACAAACTTGGTCTCATCTGTACATAAATGATACAGTCACAAACTTAGCCTCGTCTGTATATAAATCATACAGTCACAAACTTAACCTCGTCTGTATATAAATCATAGTCACAAACTTGGTCTCATCTGTATATAAATCATACAGTCACAAACTTAGCCTCGTCTGTATATAAATCATAGTCACAAACTTAGCCTTGTCTGTATATGCCTCATCTGTATGTAAATCATACAGTCACAAACTTAGCCCCGTCTGTATATAAATCATACAGTCACAAACTTAGCATCATCTGTATATAAATCATACAGTCACAAACGTAGCATCGTCTGTATATAAATCATAGTCACAAACTTAGCCTTGTCTGTATATGCCTCATCTGTATGTAAATCATACAGTCACAAACTTAGCCTCGTCTGTATATAAATCATACAGTCACAAACTAAGCCTCATCTGTATATAAATCATACAGTCACAAACTAAGCCTCATCTGTATATAAATCATACAGTCACAAACAGTCTGGTCTGTATATAAATCATACAGTCACAAACGTAGCATCGTCTGTATATAAATTATAGTCACAAACTTAGCCTTGTCTGTATATGCCTCATCTGTATGTAAATCATACAGTCACAAACTTAGCCTCGTCTGTATATAAATTATACAGTCACAAACAGTCTGGTCTGTATATAAATCATACAGTCACAAACTTACACTCGTCTGTATATATATCATACAGTCACAAACTTAGCCTTGTCTGTATATAAATCATACAATTTACAAACTTAGTCTCGTCTGTATATAAATCATACAGTCACAAACTTAGCCTCATCTGTATATAAATCATACAGTCACAAACTAAGCCTCATCTGTATATAAATCATACAATCACAAACTTAGTCTCATCTGTATATAAATCATACAGTCACAAACTTAGCCTCATCTGTATATAAATCATACAGTCACAAACTTAGCCTTGTCTGTATATAAATCCTACAGTCACAAACTTAGCATCGTCTGTATACAAATCCTACAGTCACAAACATGGCCTCGTCTGTATATAAATCATACAGTCACAAACTTGTCCTCACCTGCATGTAAATCATACAGTCACATGTGTTGCAGACTAAAATATATTGCTGAAATATAGCAATATGATCTGCTGGCAGGTTTCATCTTTTCTTGGCATCAATTTTACAGCCAAGTGGCTACATTGAAGTTATAAGATTACAGATCAGTTCTTCAGTAAACATGCATTGCAGCGGGGCAGTATTTCGTACAGAAGTTGGTGATATATGATAGTCAAGAAGAGTATATGATAGAAACCATGCATGATAGGATGACAATAATTGGTTTATAGGTTGCTTATCAGCAGAACATCTCATCTGACCTCGATCTTAATTTCAAGTACTAGTGGCTCGTTAAAGTTTTTTGATTTGTCAGTTCCTCTGTATGTATGCAGGGATAAATGGCAATAGTTAATATATAGGTTTTTTATCAGCAGTGCACCTATCATTATCCTTAATATAAATTGATTGAATTTAAACTTTATAGTGTCTATATTTTATATTATGGTAACAGAATGCTAATAATAACTAGAATTGCCATTGCGAGCAATAGCAGATGTCGCCCCGAAATTTTTTTTCCGTCATGTGAATTCCAAAATCGATGATTCCATGTTGTTCCCCACATCAAATTATCTCTAGAAGTTGATTTTCATTGAATTCCGACAATGTTGTATTTTTTAACGTAACTCGGCAGCCATCTTAAAAATGGCCACCATTTTGAAATTTTTCGTAATATGAATTCCAAGATGTAATGGTGACGGTGCTTTGTGTAAAGTTTGATTGGAATCCATCAATGCATAGCAGAGAAATGGAGGCGACAAAAAACCTCCATTTCCCCATAGGCTTCTATGCATATGTAACGTGGCGGCCATCTTGGAAAAGGTGGCCATTTTGGAATTTTTTTATATGTGAATTCCAAGATGTAATGATGATGGTGCTTTGTGTAAAGTTTGATTGGAATCCATCAATGCATAGCAGAGAAATGGAGGTGACAAAAAACCTCCATTTCCCCATAGGCTTCTATGCAAACGTAACGGTTGTGGCTGCGGCCACACGGTGTGAATTTTTTTTTTCAAACTTTCCTGTCTTCTTGAGGTTGATGAGGTTCAACTTCCTATAAAAAACTTTGGAATATCTCAAACCATGGTGAAGCTATTGTAGAAAAATCATTTTCCCATAGGCCCCATGTTAAATCTATTTTTAGCCATGGCGGCCATCTTGTTTTTCCGTTCCGCCCCAAAATCATCTCAAACCTGTATCTCATTATGGTCTTCCATCATACCAAGTTTGGTCCCTCTGTGCTTCTAGGTTTCCGAAAAATTAAGGAAAATGCCCAAAATCACTCATGCATAACTTTCTGGTTTCCATGGAGATGGTTCCACATATCACCATTTTTAAAGTTGATTGCACAACTTCAGATAGTGGTTCTACTTTATGCCATGTGATGTTCTAATCCAATCAGCCATCTCCGAGTTATCAGCCGGACAAAAAATGAGGAAGAATAATTATAATAGTGAAAAAGAAACAGTAGAATAACAATATGTCGCCCCGACAAAGTCTGGGGCGACATAATAATGTATATGTTGCTACAGAAAAGGTTTTTTAATGCTGTTGTGGAATGCGAGCGAGACAGTTTTTTGTGTCTACACTTGTTCCATTCTAATCTTTTTATCATGTTAAAAAAAAACCTTTTACGAGTTTTCCCTAGTATAAATTGTACAATATAGTTGGTTTTGCAAGTGAATATTATTGTATACATGTAAACGCTGTCATATGTTCTGGTAAGTCAAAATAAGCATGAATAAGTACGAATTAGAATTACAAGTATATAGAATGATATGCTCTGTCTACATTATGTTTATTGTCGTTGCTAAAATCAAGTTGTTCATTCAGTGAACATGAAAAACATTTTCTGTAAAATGAACGAGGGGTAAAATGCACACATATGTACATGTAAAAGTAATTGTAAAATATTTGTACAATTATATTTTTTCAGGTTCAAGCCTAAACTAGTAACAGATGCTTAGTGATTAGGAATGGTGTCAAGATGCATGCAGATTAGGGGCGATTCTGAGATGCTCACATATTCCGAGGTGTTCACTATGTGTACTTCAAGCGAACTACTGTGATCTGAAATCTGCGTTCAATATATTTTTCTTCCAATTTTTGAAGTTCATTCAGCAATGTGGTTAACAGGCGAATATCTCCGTGTTCCGTGGATATTTGTGGACAGCTATTTATTTCACTTATATTAAAGTTGTTTTATTATTTTTTTTCTTCTGTTTACGAAAATATATTTATATATTTTACATATATTTAATACTTTATTTTCATTCTGTTATAAAGTGTGTGACACTCCTGACCCCAACAAATTTCATGAATGTGCTGTTTCGAAAGAAATATTCCACAATGTATCGGTCTTTGCTGCCAAATCAACAGGTATTTCAAGATATTGCAATATATGATGTAGCACCACTCGTCTTATATTAAGTAAGTAACAAGACAATCGTATTACATTAAGGTGGTTGCAACACAATCCAGTCTTGATCATCCAGAAGCTCTAAAGTAATTCTTCGATTAAAATGATTTACTTTCTAAACATAAACTGATAATCAGACATTGACTAGACCTAGAACACATGTTTTGAAAACAGGAAGAAAGTCCAGAGAATGATACGATTTCTGAAAATTAAGTACTTTTTTATTAAAACATATGGTTTGCCTGACTACGTTGTTCTTCATTTATTTCTAATGCGACACTTGCAATCCCTTTTAAACCAGACGAAAATGAACAATATTTATTGTCGTCATTTGAGATGTTCTGCAATTGGCATTAGGTAAATATAGTTTTACAAACAGTACGCTCAGAAGAATGTAAGTATTGATATTTTTCTACAGGCAACGTTGATTTCCTTGAGTCATGCATTTTACGAATGGTTAAAATTGTTATTTCACTTCGCTAAACTGATAAATATGTGCTCTTTTTACGGGATACGAAATGAAATATTCTTATCTGGCAATATAAATACTGGTATCTTAATCCAGTCCCATAAAGTAAACGGATAGTTCGTGGTATAATACTTCAAAAAAGGCCGTGGTATAACACTACACTGAAGATGACGTTATTGTTTAACGTTGCACTTGTTTCTATAGCAATTGTCATTTGTTTGTTGGAACAACCTTCTGATGCCGAGACTCAAGGTAATACGACTGTATTTTTGTTCTGGCTGTTCACATTTACTTTTAAACCAACACTATGGGGGTTTAATTTGCATGTTTTAGTTGCTATGGTTTCGGGTAAAAATGAATATATATGATGATTATAATATCCTAGTGAAAAGACTTAAATTCAGACAACTGTGTCTACGACATATTTGTCATCAATAGTGTATATTAAGTGGATTACTTAATGCAGCAGTTTCGAAATTAAGTTAATAAGCTTAAAATGTAAGAATATTTTACAATATGTTGTTGAAGGTTGATACTTTTTAGAAAAAACTAGCTTGTATGTAATTAAGGTTTAACCATTTATGCGGGTTTTGTTCAAATACATGTGCATTCTGTGTTGAATTACGATACTGTAGCATTCTCCACCTATAATTTATGACAGAACAATGCTTGACTTGATTGCTATAGGTTTTCTCGCTCTCCTCATAATTTTACCGTTCATAAAGTGAAGGGAGTTTCAGCAATTTTTTAAGGGATATTGTTTAATAAGCTACTTACTGATGAACTCACGGAAATATGATAAATTACTCGATATTGATTTAATAAGAAAACTTGTACAGCAATGCGACAGAGAATATTCAGGTTCACACTTCTCTGTGTCCGCTACTAAACGCAAGTCCGTATATTGTGCGAAGTCTACATTATGGCCATCTATTTATATTTTTTTCATTAAAATTGTTCAATAGCATACGAGCATGTGCAGTCAAGAAGAAGAGTACAGCTTATTCTCGCCACCCCGTGTGCGTTCTCACTCAACGGCGCAGAGAACATAACTGGTTTCCAGATATAACCATCCCCCTTTTACTACATTTGTCGTCTGCCAGTTACGTTTGGAAACAAAACATTATGTTTATTAGATAATACACGAGAACTTATTTATTTTTTATTAGTATATATTTATACACTTTTGTTACAGTTTTACATTAAAATTACTGTGTTTGTACTCGAAGCTTATCCGCCATGAGAGATATCTCTCATGGAGTCATACCGAGGTGATTGTGGTTGACGTAGGATACCCAGAATACTTTGCGTAGAAATTGGTGCGTTCTAACGATTACAAATGGGTGTAGTAATATTGAAGTAAAATTTTTACGTATGATTCTTTCTCAACGAGTACAATTCTTGATGGGTGATATTATAAACGATTCAATCAAACCTGGCGAGTGACGGAATAAATAAAATTGATTGATAAACTATTTAATTTGAAACATCGTTTACCAACCAGAAACTGGACAGCTATTCAGAACGGATATAACATGGAAAGTGGGTAGATAACAAGTTAGTTGGCATCTCTTCAGTATCTTTTATAATGAAAAATGGAAATATCGTTACTAAACATGCATCACAAAATAAATAAAAAAATCTGGCTTTTAAGAAAAAACGTGTCCGATTGACGTCCGTCTTCGCTCAATCTTGTTCGTTCAACTTCTGTACGCCGAAACGTGTCTGATCGTATCGCTTTTAAAGATGTGTCCCTTCTCTGTTGTACCCAATCGTGTCCGTTCGACTCCTTTACGCCGAAAGGTGTCCGATTCGTATCATCTGGATGTGTCCAGTTTCTCTTGTATGCCCAAACGTGTCCAGTTTGCCTTAACTGCCAACGGTGCTGTTAGAACCTGGCCACATGAAATGTTTATTGGTTTGATTTTTGTATAATAGTTTGGCTGTTTCATTCTTCTTCCTCACATTCTCATTTATTTCACTGAGGATGAGAGTTTAGTCTAATTGCAGTCAAGGTGTGCTCGACTCCAATCTTAATTCACTATAGGATTGGCAGTTTTCCTAACGAAGGTTGGGGTTTTCTTCGGGTACTCCAGCTTCCTCCCACTATATAACTGAAAAATTGTTAATTTTGTATAGGTCAACTGGTTTCTGTATAGATTCATACGTAAGTTTTTATATAAGAACTAGACATAAGAAAAATATAATGGATCGTTTTCTGTATAAACTTTGTCAAAGGGCTTATATTTAGTAAATGTCAAGAACAATTATATCTTGCGTACCATAGTGAACCCAACATACTCATGCGGTTAAACAATAGACTGATAACTATTCATTTTTATTAAATAGCTCCTACATTCATATTTTTCTTATTTCACATCTATTATTTGGAAACAATAATCTAACATAATCTTCACCTATTACAATTTCTCTAAGTCACCTCTGGCCCGTTTTTTTCGCCAAGCATCTATTGAGAATATACTAAGGTTGCATTAAAGCCAATTTATAAAATTTCGGCTGTAATTAAATTTTCAATTATAAAGATACCCAAACCTGCAACTGGTCTAATTGACTTCTTTCATAAGGATTTTTGTGTGTTTTCTTCCAAGCGGAAACACTGCATGCCGAATGCTCTTTTATATGACGTCACATTGGTCACTATGGTCCACGGCGTGGTTTGTCTTTATCAACTCCAATGAATCTTCCTTGTGCCCAACGTTAAAGTTTGCACTATTTTTGGAACACCTTTTGGTTTCTTTGTCTAAGACATACACCAGCAGATATTGTTTTATCATTCTCTCAGAAAAATTCTGTCATGCTATTTTCCGAGGTCCCCAATTTATATTTTCTTCTTGAAGCATCATAGCTTGCTTGATGTCCGGCATTTACGACCAAAATACCTCGGCATTGAAATGCTTGTATAATGGCTTCGACCTCTTACTTTCTTTAGTCAGGATGAAACCTTCGTCTTCAACCGTTCTATTAATCTATGTCTGTTGTTGACGTTTGTAACATGCGATTGACGTCACAATGAAAAAAAAACATGGTTTTGAATTTTTGAAATTGGACATGTGCGTGTGACCGCTTTGGACAAGCTTCGGCGTAAGGAAGACACGTTTGGGCGGAACGAACACATTTGGGGGAAGGAGACTTTGGCAGTGTTACAAATGTATACTGGACAAAGGCGATCTAGCGATCACTGATACACCCGTTTGTGTAAAACTTTCTGACGTTTTTCTTGAACTGCGACCTTGAAACTTGACAGATTTCCCCCAAAATCAAAAGGCTTCCTACCAACCTGATATATAACAATATCCCAAAGTTCCATTCTAATCGGATGCAAACTTTGGGCGTTATTGTCCAGAAACAACTTTTTTGTAAACATTTCTAACGTTTTTCGTGGACCCCCACCTTGAAATTTGACAGATTTTCCCCCAAAACTGATAGGCTTCTTACCAACCTGATATAAAAATATCCTAACGATTCATTCAAATCAGATGCAAACTTTTTGAGTTTTTGTCCAGGAACAACATTTTAATAAACATTTCTAACGTTTTTGGTGGACTGCAACCTTGAAATTTGACGGATTTCCCCCAAAAATCAATAGGCGTTTTACCAACCTGATAAATAACCATATCCCAAAGCTTCATTCAAATTGAATGCAAACTTTTTGAATTATCATCCGGAAACCAAATGTGGACGGACGAACGGAAGGTCAGACAGACAGACGGACGGACAGAAGAACGAAAGATGAGGACCACTATATACCCCCGACTCTGTCGAGCGGGGGTATAAAAATAGAAAAAGGAACGTTGACTATGTCAACGAAGCTATCTTAGGAATAGGATATGTCTTAGGATGGTCTTAGGACGCATCTTAGTTTCTAGCCGTGTCAACGAAAACGTCCTTAGTTATGACTAAATTTAGGATAATTAGCTAGGTGGCCTTACATTGTCTTAAGTTATAAAAAAGAGTGAAAGGTGTTCCAAATTTGTACAAAACATAACATTTGACAATAAATTCGTGTAATGAAGAGTTTTTATGAAAATTTTGAAGAAATTAAAATTAGAAATAATACTAGATAAAAAAATCTTTCGGTGTTTTTACATATTTATGTGATGTTCTACTTTTAAAAAGGTGTAATCTTTTAATAATAGAAAAGAAACTCTTTGGGAGATATGTTATTATTAAGTGCAAAACGGAAAATTATTTCGTAAAGTGAAATAGCAACCCACTTTTCCAAATGTGTGAGGTAACACCAAACAAAATAAAAAGTTTAACCGAAAATAATCCTCCCTCAATTCATGAAAGTTGTTAACAATGTGAGTCAAACACATAGAAATGTTGCGTGTTGAGTTTAAGTATCACGAAGTTCATATCGTTGTTCATAATATATCCCACCCTCACATCAGTAAGCCCTATTGAGTTTGAATAAGATCTTATAACTTAAATGTATTAAGGGATGAAATGAACTAATTAATCTGAAAAAAAATGTATCGCAATACTAAAATGTCGTTTAAAACCTTACTAAAACAAAGAAGGATTTTTTAACTTGAAATAATAAATATATTTATTGGAATAAAATTACTATTTTTAGAGTGCTAGAGTAACTTTTTGAACATATTTATTATTTCACTTAAAATGAAAGGAAACAAATTACTATGTCATAATTTTTAAACTGTAAAACGTTTACAAATTATGAAATATCATATAATTTCATGTATATTTTTTTATTACTTTTATTTTTAAATGTTTACTTGTTGTCATAGGTTGGTACTAAGATAATCCTTGGTAGGACCATCTTAAGATAGCATAATTTCGTTGAACGCCTTTTCCCAACACATGTCTAAAGATCATTACAAGTATTATCCTAAGGCGTATCTAAGGACATATCTTAGGATTCTTTCGTTGACAATGGCCCCGTTTTTAATCGACAAGTTTATTAAAAAAGATGCCAAGCAAAATGACGAAATCTAAGGTAATCCACCATATTATGAAAGAAAATTATATATTTTACACACAGTAATGCGGAAGAAAAGACTTATTAAATTGACTTTAGTGATACATTAATGTCTTTATCGCAGTGTGAAAATAGTTACGTATTCTATTCATTTGATATCAATTTGGCTATGCAAGGATATGAGTGTGACTTCATTTGACTTCTTAGTTTGATATTCAATTGTGTGAGACGTTTGTATTGGCGGAAGAAGCTGGAGTCCAGGATGAACGCTATTCACCCCCCCCCCCCCCCTTTTACACACACAATCGTTAGGAGAATAGCTGATTCTTTATTCCATTCCTGTATTTTTGTTAAAACAATATCACTTAAATTATATGTATATGTAGATTCAAAATAATAATACGTAAGGAACAAACATGTATGTATTCTATTTTCTCTGTTAATCTCTGTGTCCTTGTTGGTTTTTTACCGATTCATTTGATTACATGCTTTTGTTTCCTGCTGTTTATTTTTGGGTGAATCCGGATTTTTAATCGTCCCTTGACTTTTGGTTTTCGTTGTTAAGTCTGTTTCCTGGCAATTCTGCATATTATAAATTCTTAAAACAATATTTCCCTACTAATTGGACGATGAACTTTTAAACAATCGACATGTTGAATATTCATTTGCTGTAATATTGCGATTTTAATTCGTATGTTTTGAAAAAAAAATATATTTGTTCTATAGATCTATAGAACATGCGAGGACACAGGGAGTACAAGAGAAAATAAAAAAAGGCCAAAGTTTTCATATGTAAGATTAAAAAAACTATTAAATATAATGACAGTGATATTGTGTTAAGAAGAATACCTACATGAAAACCAACCATTTTTTTCTAAATCAAGCACAGGTTTGCACATGCAATGATTATATTTCAGACCAATTTGTATTAAATAGCTGTATTTATTTCTTTGACTAATTGACTATTTCTACTTAAATGTGACATGGTCATCTACTTTGATACGTTAATTCAAGTCTGTACTGTTCAAAATCGCAGTATACCAATTTTCATTGAAATTGCTTTGGCCATTAGTGAGATCTGAGAACTCTACTTCTTTCTTCAACGGCAGCCATTTTGAAAATTCCAAAAATGGATTGCAAATCTTCAGGACACCCTTAACATGTTCCGAAATTTTCAAATTGATTGCTCATTGCATCTCAGAGAAAATGTGCGGACAAGATTGGAGGGAAACAAGAAATAGGTTGAGTGATGATACCACGACCAATATTGAGAATACCTGGAATAAAATGTCATCAAAGATATCAAGGTTATAAAATTTACTTCGACAGACACAGCTTTCGTGTAATCAAGACTCATCAGTGGCGCTGAAACCCAAATATATTTATGACACAAATGATTAAGGTCTTACAGAGCTTTTATCATCAAAATTCTAAAACGATATACCAAATCCGTCTACGAAGATCTACATCTTGCGAATAGAAAGATCTTATTTAAATCATTTTCGAAATAAAGGGCAGTAAACTATTCAATCAGTGAATAAAAAAAATCAAAGATATATTCCGGTCAGTACCGAAGTGTGACTACTGGGCTGGTTATGCCCTCGGGAACTTACAAGCAAATCAGAGATATTCCTGTCAGTACCGAAGTATGACTACTAGGTTGGTTATATCCCGGACGACTAACAAGCGAATCAAAGATATTCCTTTCAGTACAGACTTGTGACTACTGGGCTGGTTATACCTACGGGCGCGATCAAGCAGAAGTAAAATATTCATTACTTGATAATCCTGGATGATAGCACATTTCAAGTTCTTCATCTGCAAGTAAATCTTGGTCATCAGAAGTCTCTCGAGGAAAACTCTTGTACCAGTATCTTTCTTTCAACTTATTTTCGCTGTCATCTTTACATACAGCCATAGAAACGTTAGTTAAAGACATATCCTACTATTGTTTCTGCGCATTTTGATTTTAAACGTTATTGTTTCGTAATTCGTTTATGACGTCGTCGTCGTCAAAATTCCGCGAAATTTCCATTTCAATTACCGTACTCTTTATGGATCAACTTAGAGGTTTTTTATGAGTAAAAAAGCAATACAGCCTTTTAGAATTTGGGAAAAAAACAAAATTAATCTCTTTGCAATAGCAAACATACACAAAAAGAACTATTTTACTTTCGTGATTGTATTCTGCGCTACAAATCTCGAAAAGATATTGCAGTTTATACGAAGAAAAACGCGCCCTTTACTTCCCGCCAATTCTGGCCTATACTTATTTTTCTCAAATATTTTTTCCCCTGATTCGGTGACCATATTTTTTTATTTATTCAATTTGGAGAGTAAGTTATCATCTATCGTCTGTGAAAATATAGTTTTATTATCATAGGTCAGTTTTTTGCGATCTGCGATTTTGTGTATTCCGAGTGCATAACAAAAATGGCGGGAACGTATTAATTCCACATTTATGCTCGAAACTTACGTATTTTTAAATAGATTATGGCATAGTTGTTTTCTACATGCAATGAAGCCTTCAAAACAATTTAAGTTGATTCTAACAGTAAACTATGGGAAAAATATAACTAAAAAAACACATAATCCTAGTACCCTAAAACAGATGATACAGATGACGTCATAACTTTTTAATACGGATGGTGACCACTAATTTTTGTTAGCTTTATTTAAAGATTTTGTCATAAGGAAAGTTAAGACAAAATATTAAGAAAATATCATATGAAGATCGAATAGTAGGATATGTCCTTAATAAGTTTTTAAATGCGGAAGGTTTACCTGTTTGTTAACTTCCTTAACAAAGTTATTTTTTTAACTTGTCCTCAATTTGCCTCTCGATAGGATAACAAGATTAATACATCACCGTTAACATAATTATCGCCCCTGGTATCGCCACTCGATTTATGTATTAGGCTAGTATTGGAGTGTTCGATTCTCACTGCAGAAAGGTTGTACACGACTCCAATCTTAATTGACAAGGATTGCCCGTTTTCCTACCGCAGATTCGGTGTTTTCTCCGGGTACTCTAGCTATCTCCTCCTGCACGCCATGATATACCTGAAAAATTGCTGACAGTGGCGTTAAAACACTATTCAAACAAACAAAAGTATGGGAGTGTTTAGATGATACTTAAAGTTTATGAAATCATGCTTGTATTTATATGTATTATAAAAAGTTTATTTTAAAAAGTAAAACACATAAATTACGCATTTTTGCGAATGAAGCAGATTTTAGTTCAAACAAATGATAAATAAACTTTCTAATATTAACCTGACCTATTATTTAAAAAAATGATCACGGATTTTCTGCATTTTTTAAAACCAATCTAACTAAATTAAAAGTAGTTATTATGAAGACTAATACGTTATACAAGTACAAACTCGCAAATACTTATTTAGTAATTATGAAATCATTATAATACCATTATTACGAACTATTTATCACTTTAATGATCATCTTGTTAATATGAATTGGTTTCTTTCTATTTATTTCAATTATTTATATTTGTGACTCCATTTTTTGTACATTTATATGTTTTATTCTAAATATGAATGATCTAAAAACTGTGTACCTATAAAGACGAGGCCACATTTAATTATAAGGTAATACAGAAGTTTTATTAATAATTCATGCATTTTATATCACTTTTTACTGAAAATTAAAGTTTATTTTGTATAGTATTGGTATTATGTTATTGGTATTTGAGTTATTTTTACAAATTAGTTGAACATCGATTTACAATTTTAGTTTTGCTTTACAAGCACCAAGTATCTTGAAGGTCTCGGTGTGTATTGTAGCCCTCACTTTTTCACCTGCATTGCATAGAAATAAGAAATACATTTGTGAAAACATTTATAATTGTCAATAGTTTTTTATTTAGATGTTAAACAAATGTGCGAAATACAATTAAAACAAAATTCTATAATTCTGGTGGTACAGATTACAGAAAGTTTATTATTTATTATTTCCGTGTCTTATATAATTGTGGTAGATTATTCAGTGCAACCAGAAGCCGAAAATGCAAGGAATTCAATTATTGGTACTACCACGTTTACTGTTAAATTGGTTCAATTAAGTGACTATAATTCTAGCAGAAACAATTCTTGTTAGTGGAATTGTATCGTGTCTCTGACAAAAATACAGTTAAAGTTTAACAATAACATTATAAACATGACTAAAACAAGTTATTACTTTAATTTGATAAAAGAATTTGATAGTTTTACTGTTATAAGACAAAGTTTGTATCTACATATTTATTATGACCTCAGACAGATATTAGTTCACGTAAAGTATCACAGTATTAAAATTAATGATTTTTTCAAGAACAATAACAAAAATTATTTTATAAAATAATGTGTGTTAAATACTTCTATACCGAACACCTACTCTGCTAGTTTTTATGTTTTTATTTAACATACGTCTCTTGAAATATCCTTTAACAATTCGGGTTTCACTTATCATATCAAATTATTTCATTTAAAAAAAATTACAATGCTATTCCTAGTTTTTTATCTGTTTAGTCGCAAGAAAAATTTCAAGTCGAAATTCCCGATAACGTCATCGCGAAATTTATATTAATAATTCAGTGGAAAAAGCACTAATGTGTAGTTATTTTTATAGTGTCTTGCATATATAAAACAAATGGAACTTCTTGTATCATCGTTCGGACATAGCTAAAGTTTTAATATTATAAAACCTTCACGGATTGTTCTAGGCTATTTCTGCTTATCTCCGAGGTCACTTTCTCGACATTGATGAAAAGGGAACAAGATGTTCCAAATGAGAACTACCGTTGCACTTCCTATAAAAAAGAGTCTAGATTTAGTCGTATGCATAACTCCAATATTTGCAGCACAATGCGATGCTTAATGTGTACAATTTTTATTACAGAGATTGAATCGACAAGTCTAATGTCTCCATATAATCTACCTCAAGTCAGTCGAGTAAATCTTAAGTGTGACAGAGATCCTACATCTACTAGATCTTACATATGCCAAGTAAATATGTAGATTTATTTATGATTGTTGCGCTCTAATATTTGCAAACGAAAAAAAGGGTTTGTAAATTTTTCTCACATAGAAGCGTTACTAAGAGGTAAAAGATGTGTGTACTGTGCGAAAACAAATTTGAATTGAACGTTATAACGAATTATAGACATCGTTTCAGCTATACTGACGGAACATGTTAATAACTATATCAACCAATACATGTGGGTAAGCACATTCCCATTTTACATGGTAACCCTCACATTAAATGAACATATCCGTACTATTTGCTTACTATTTTTATTTTTATTATTAAAAGATCACTGCTATCTGAAATTGCGGGTTCGATTCTCACTGCAGGCACGGCATACTCGACTCTAATCTTAATTGACAAGGTTTGCCAGTTTTTTTTACTCCAGGTCAAGAGTTTTCTCCGGGTATACTTCGGGTTCCTCACCCAATAAAAATGGACACCATGATATAGCTGAAAATTGCTGAAAGTGGCGTTAAACACCATTCAAACAAACAATCAAAACATTATGACTGAGTGGGCAGTTTTATTTTTATAATACTTTGCATATTTATATAATAGTATATATTGTTATAAAATCAACGCGTATTTAAATAACTTTTTTGCAGTTATTGCATGCCAGTCCATTCTGCTGCATCAATAATAATTATTCGTTTGCTTAATGCTCATTCCTGCCGTTTTTCAGCTATATACTGTAAACGTATTAATTTATGCGGATTCTAATTTTCGCGTTTTTGTAAAGTTGAACATTTTCGCGGGTATTGATTTTCGCGGAATTCTTTGAAGATAAAATAAAATATGACTATATATACAACCCTTTTTAATTTCTTTCCAAACCTACTTAAATCCTTTGAAATGACGTGTGACTTAGTGTACAGTAATATCGACTTCCCCTGAAGCAATTTAGCCCTAAAGTGTTGATTTCATACTCTCTTCTGCTATTAAAATCAAAAGTGAATTTATTTTTACTCAGTTCAAAAATTAGTTTTAAAATGTTAAAACGTTGGTTAGTTCGTCCAACTTAAAACCAAAGTCCGTGAATCATTTGTGAACTGGTACAGCGATGAAATAAACAAGGAACTAAACAATTGGAAATCGTCCAAGATGTCAAAATCGATTTAAAACTTTCTTATCTTAAACCAAAAATGCAGCTTGGACTGTTAATGCATTTCAACAAATTAGACCTGAAACTTTATTTCGAGATTGGTTTAAGTCGGGGATCAAAGAAGCCGTTGAGAAATGTAGAGTTTAACTTCCCGTTATAAAAACACTCGTTAATTAATAAATCAACACTTCGTTGTACAATTGTTTATTGTAATCAGTGATCCGTACAATGACAGGTTACTAGTAATCAGGTCGTCTTAATGTACGCATTGTAAATGGATATGTATTGATTTTGTCAATAATTTGTAAAATATTCTTTGTATTTTTATTCACGCCAATTCAAGGTAAATAATATCAAACATTTGATTTCAATAATTGATTGACGAAAATATAAACAATATGTTTTTTTTGTAAGATAAATGCGTACAATTTATAACAGTACTTACTCGATCAATAATTGATCTCTGATGTTCACCTTGCCTGTGTGTTTGTTTAGTATATAAAAGTTTTTCGAGGGTATCTATTTTCGCGCTTTTCTTGATACCGCGAAAATAGCGAAAATTAGTACACCGCGAAAATTACTACGTTTACAGTTATTTTTTCCAGTTTTACATGTTTTAGTGTAGGAAACTTGCAATCCCTTTCAAATACGAGTGAAGTCGTGTACACCTTGCCAGAAGTCAGCGTGAAGCTCACAACCTCGGTCTTTCCACGCCGTTTATTAGTAGTAAATTATATATAAAGTTGGTTGGTTGGTCGAGAAAAGACAGGTAGATTCTCTCGATTTGTGTATGGCGTGACTGGCATGTAGTCGGTTTTAATACAAGATGCAATCTATGCTAGAAAAAATGAACACACTTATTTTAATACAGTATTTACAATGTAGGTAATTTTTAAGGTTTTCTAATTTTTATTTACCACTTAGATTATTTTGTTAACTTATTTAGCAACCTATAAAAAATTATTATTTTATTACAGTTGTGTGTATCAGGAGAATGTATAAGTACTAGTCTACCTTCGGCGACCAAGACACCTTATTCTACTAAACCTCATGATACTTCTCTACCCCTTTCTAATAATACTCTTCGTCCAGCTATTACACTATTTACTACTGTTGTTCCTACTACTCGAATTCCCTCTACTACTACTACGCGACCACCTTCCACCACTACTCAACCACCCTCTAATAATTCTCTTCCACATTCTACTACTACTCGACCACCATCTAATACTTCTCTAACACCGGCCATTACTGCTCGACCACCCTCTAATACTTCTCTACAACCTACCATTATTGCTCGACCACCCTCAAATACTTCTCTACCATCTTCTACTACTTCTCTACCACCTTTTACTAATACTATACAACCCTCACTTACTTCATGGTCCCCTCTAACTACTTTTCTATCTCCTCATACTCCTTCACAATCCTCTACTACCTCTTTTCCCACCTATCCTACCGCTCCTACTACTCTAACTCAATCTAATACTTCTCTGCCACACTCTTTTACTTCGCTACCACCCACTACTACTTTATCGCCTAAAATGTCAGCCTCTTCAACAAAATTGCTTATTGCATCTACAATCAACGCTACAACTACGACCGCTAAAATGTCCCCTACATCTACCGAACCAATTGTTACATTACGACGAGTCATCTTAAATGTTGGTAAGTTTTCTCATGCTGCCTCTGAATAAAATGTCTGTAGACAATTTAGATTCGTTCATGCTTAGAATGCAGCTAAACAATAAATAGTTGTAATGTTTAAGTTGTCAGTATGCAAATGTAACGCGACATATCAGGAAATAATGCCAGTCAAATCTTCAAATATAATACTGTTATAGCCTAAGTTTGACGCAATACATTCATTAAAATTCATCAAATTATAGACTACCTTGGTATCGTAGCACCACTCTTTTGTACTTACCTTACCTCGTCTTTTGCCGGAGTGCAAAGTAATCGGTCACTGCTGTTTACTATTAAGCTGCTCAAAACAAGATCAAGCAAACCGACCGAACAATAAGTGCTGTTTCGTGTTGTTTATGGTTGTCCGAATCCGATGTGTAATGCTACATTGACTTGCTATTGTTGTTCGATCGGTTTTCTTGCTATTTCGCTCCATGCCCGTAAAAATGACAAAATGATTGATTAAGGCACATAAAGCTTATACTTGATATTTTTGAATTCTTAATCGTCAATTTACAACCAAGGGTAATGATTTTAATATATGCACATTTGACGTGCATTGAACATTTTTCCATTCTGCAGCACATGAGTAATCAGCAGTTTCAGCGGTGTTCGATTTACACACTGTGTGTTTCCTGTGTTCTCGTTTTTGTGCCGTTTTATCGTTAGTTTTATTTTGTTTAGAGTTTACTTGTTGATTATAGACATTTTTATCACATCTTGACATTTTGTGTTTTAGATTTTAGTGTGATGTCAAGCATCAAAGTAACATCCCATCTTGATATTTATTGATTCCATTTCCAAATACAAATTGTCAGTTTATTTATATTAAATGTTTTTTCTTTCATCGTTTATAGATTCTAGTGCCATGTCCAACGTCAGAAGAAACCCTGTCGTACAGATTGTTGTTTTGGCCATAACAGCAATAGTGCTTAGTATGAATGATTTTCTCAAAACACGTCGAATTTATAAATACGACTGATATTTACGATAGTGTCTGTTTAATATTCAGTATTTGTTGTACTGTATACAAGCATCTCAAAACTCATATGTTCATAACTGTTCCAAGCAAATGTCATCAAATACAGCATACTATTGATCACGTGGTCTGTCAACACTAATATTGATAGTTCTAGTCTCACTGCGGGAATTGTGCACTGGACACCAATCTTAATTGACAAGGATTGCCAGTTTTCTTACCACATATCCAGGTTTTCTCTGGGTACTACGACTTCCTCTCCCAATAAAACTGGTAAAACATTATATAGTTGCAGCAAGTGGCGTTACAAAATTTTATTTTCAAGTTTGGTACTCTGTAGTACCATCATTAATAACATTTTACCCTTGATCTAATATTTCTTCTGATTCATGTTCAATATTATCAAAATCTTTGCTTTGCGTGTGTTTTCACGATTTATGATATAATTTTTGTTTCCCCATCATTTCCAAAACAAGTTCCTTAAGAATTTTTAAATGCCTTTTCGCAAAGAGATCTTTTGAAGAGGAGTGGGATATCTGTTGTTGAGCTACTAGATTTGGATATCCATGATTGGGGGTCATCATATCAGTTGATCGAGATATTGTCCTTGCTTACATATATTTCTAAATAAAGTATATTATTAAGTTAAAGTATATTAAGTAAAGACTCTACATAGAGGGGGAGTTGTTCTGCGGGTACCCTAAATGCAATCATATTAGTTTGTGTATTATATAGATTTTCGTTAATGACTTAATCTTGAACTTCCTCGGCTTGAACACCAGTTGGTTTAGTTAATGTTTCTGGGAAGCATTTTTTTATGTTGCAAGAAAACGCTGTCGAACTTTGGGTCATTTGCACATTGCGCAATTTCAAAATTTACATGAGTTAGCCCCTCGATGCTGTCATTGTGATTAGTAATCGTTTACTGTTTATACAATATTTATATTTTGTAATAATTAGTTGACGATTTGTAATATTTGGTAGATATTTGTGATTGCTTACAAACATTTTATGGGTTGCTGTTAAAAGTTTTATTTATAGCATTATAGCTTTATTTATAGATCTGGTTTGCTTCTCTATTGCACTTCTTCGTTTTGCCAGGTTTTTATTGTATATCTGTGTTTTGTTGTCATTTTCTTGAATTTGTAATGACCTAGAGTCAATCAATTTTAACGAAACAAATCATATGAAATTATAAGTATTTGTTTATTTGTAAAGCAAAGATTTTGACGTTACACATCTGTATTTAATCTTTAAAAACTATCATTTGATATATGATTAAATCACCAACCTTAACCACACATAAATCTGATGTCTCTTGTTGGTGTACGTCTTTTACAGTCCTTTTACGTTTAGCAGCAGAAGTGTATTTACTGTTTTCATGTCATATTCCATAATTTACGATCAAATTCCTAATTTGTTAAACCAATCAATTTATTAACCAATCACATTACTCAATTTTGTAAAGCAAGAATTAGAATAATTATTTGGATAATAATTACCTTAGTCTTGAAATTTGTGTGTGTATGATGTGTTTGAATTTGTATTACTACTTTAGGCATCTTGCCCAGCACCAAAGGGTATCACTGCAACAGTTAAACCTTAGTCATTGTGGGGTTTTGGCCTTGATAAATATCACACACTGAGGTTGATAAATCGTCATGTCAGCCTCACTAAAAGTCATCAATTATCAATCCCTCATTCATATGTTATTATATAGCGTAAGGTGGGTAGTGTTGTTCACATTTATTTATCATTTTGCATAAATAAAATTAAAGTAATACTGGAAATCTGTCTGCTTAAAACCTCTTCATTTAACAAATTAAACAATTCCGCGCTCAAAACGAATAACAAAACCGTCCTGCATTTGAAATATTCCTACGTATTTAATCTTCTCCATAACAACAACGTTTCATTGCAGGATCGTCTAAGAGTACCACCAATACATTATCGCAACTCTTGACCACTATTTTAACAGCAATAAAAACGTGTCTTCAAAAATACAGTGACACTTTCTACTCCAGGAGTGACATAAATGAAATGTGAATGTTAAAAAAAATCAAACGACTTGATAGAAATCTTAAGGTCTGAATCTCTTCTCCAGAGTAACAGCATTGAAACATTTGATTTAACCCTAAATCAAATAATAAATATTTTGACCAAATCTTTCAAATGTTAGACTTTTTATTGACAACATATCCGTCATGTTTGGAGGACATGTTTTTCAACATACTGTTCGTATTCCAACGGGTACTAATTGTGCTTCTCTCCTCGCCGACCTGTTTTGTACTCTTATGAGGCTGATTTCGTAGAAGGCCTGCTGAAGAAGAAAAAAACGACACTGGTCCATACCTTTAATTTCACATTCAACCTTATTGATGATGTTTTGTCACTCGACAATGCTAAATTTGGTGACTATTTGCATTCAATTTACCCTAGCGAGCTTCACATTAAAGACACAACCAATACACATAATCATGCCTCTACTATAGACCAGCTTCTAGAAATAAAATCAGGAAATCTACAAACTGGACTCTTCGACAAACGTGATGCCTTCATTTTTTCCCATTTTCAATTTCCGTTCATCGATATCAACATTCCCCAGCAGCTTCAGCGTATGGTGTTTACATTTCACAACTTATACGTTATGCTAAATCCTGTGATCTGTATTCCGATTTTCTAGACCGCTCACTGTTGTTGACTACTAAAACACTCAAACAAAGGTGTGTTGCACCCAGGTTGATGTTATCTCTTAAGAAGTTCTATGCTAGTCACCATGACTTAATTGATCGTTATGGGAAATTAATCTCTCAAATACGATGGAACATTTTCGCCGAGTCATAGTAGTCTGTTTGTTTCCAGGATTTGACTTTTTCATAGATATGACAATGAGTAACTAGACGGTTCTAACTAGAGGCAGGCACTGCTTACTCGTCAGAAACACTTGAGTGAAACCTCGATTTTTTTTTGGGGGGGGGGGTTCGGGTTACTCACTTTCTGTTTTTGTTTTGCGTTGTATATGTTTGTCCATATCCGGATTTGTAATTGTCCCTTGACTTTTGGCTCTTATTGTTCGGTCGGTATCTTTTGCGATTTTTTTAAAAATGTAATTCATACATTTGCAGGCAGTAGTTTATTCCCAAAACTTCTACTCGCAAAATAAATAACTAATTAAGAAATGGGGATAAAGAGGTCTGTTTAAGGGTATGATGAGTAACTTACCTGTAATTCATTACCTTTACAATAATTCATATTATTTAAAATATGAACAAATTCCAGTAGCGAAGATAAATATATAGACTGTCATAAAAGTAGTCATTTTTTGTCGTTAAACAATCAAAAAGTATGCTCAAGAGAAAATTTAATGAGGTATATAAAACTGTAACGGATATGCATAAAATTCAATTATATATTATAATCAGAATTACTCCAGTTTACAGAGTTCTTGGATTAATGATAAATTAATAATAAATATAATACAATTCCTCACTTATTGAACTAATTTATGATTCGTATCAAAACAATGTTAGGTGCCTAAATCGTGATTACATATCAAATGTCATCTCTTCAGCCAAACCCTGTATACTGTGCTAAAAATGCCACGCATAAATAGACCATTGGATATAAAATGAGTAGTTATTTATAACTTTGTATCATAGTTCAACATGGCAACTTAGTTCAACGTTCGATTAATAGCAAACACAATTTTTGTCACCTTGCAATAGAAGATTACATCTACAGAGTCAAGCGATAGGGTCAAGACAAAGCATTCTTAGAGTATGAACATGCCGACTCAGCTTCCCATCTACTTCACTTATGTTGAGCTATATTGAGAAAACCCTCGACATTCGGTCAGAAAATGTAACGTTGACGATCTTACAGCTATTTCGTGACATAAATACTTAGATAACATTATTTTTTAATACTTGTTATGTTGGCGTATTTTGATGTAAATATTATTTTAACATCTTAAGGTTTACATACATTTTTGAATAAAGTGCAAAATATAAATTATTTTAGAGGTAAAGTATAGGTATTCCTAAAATGTAAAATATTGATTAGTTTACATGTTATTTACAGGTAAAAAAAACCTTCAACGGACTCCCTAATCCCAATTTCTCAAGTTAGATGCATATTTTAAGAGTAGACGTTTTTTAAAGGTTATCAATTCAAAATAAAAAACAAAACCATCTTTTCTCATATGTTGTAAGTATCGGAAAAACTGTAAGTAGTTTTGAGAAGGGTGATTCTCGAAGTGTTTAAAATCGAACGCTTTAAAATCTTTAAATAGGACAACAAAGGGAATTGAGGACCCTAGACTAGTACCATACATAATTTAATTTAAATCTACTGCACTATTTGTTTTCACAGTACAGGCACGAAACAATACCTAACCATGTATTACATAGAGAATTTAGATAACATTTCAGCTACTCAATAACCCTTACTAATAACAATAATGTACTACGATTTAAATCAGAGGAAAATTTAAAAATGTAAAGATTTTAATTATCTCCAAATATACAACACGCATGTCATATTTCCAAAAAAATTCCAATCGCCACAATTTCTTTCACTGTTTATAATGTTAATACACGTAAACCTCAAAATATTTTCACTAAGTTTAAATGAAGTAAGGTTTAATAATTTATAAATTTTGGTTTGAAGTTATAAGCCACTCTTAGTAATGTTTCACGAGGGATCAATTTTTTTATAGAGTAGAAACCCAAGAGCTTGTTTTACACCACCCACACACACTTTTTTCATCAGGGAAAGAGAGATAAGGTCGAGCACATCCTTCTGGCTATTTCAGTCTTAATTATAACGTCTAATAACTATATTTTAATTATAAAGAGAAAGTTTAGTTAGTTGCACAGTATATGCATATTTCTTTAATTACAGTCGATGCATTTTGTATTCTAATAACACGTTTTAAAAATTTTTAGTATTTATTTTTTAAAGCCAGGAACCCCTGAATCTTAATGCATTAGCATTAAAGGTAATTTTATTGTAAAGATTGTTACTACGCATAAAACGTGTTCTTAATTTTATGTATTTGACAGATGTTTTAAATTGTGTTGTTAACGTGTAGCTACCTAGGGTTCAAAGGTAAATTAGATAGATAATTGTTTATGTGTTGATAACGTATTCCTTTGAAGTGATTTTGTTACACGGAAAGTTTTATAACAACTTTTTTATCTTTTGATAATTACCCTATTTCGAAGTAACTATGCCATACGGGTAGGATCATACTTGGTTGATGAAACGGTGAAAATACAGATATCGTAAAAAGTTATATGTAAGTGAAGACAATTTGAACAACATAAAATATTCCACACAGAAAAACATCTTTCTGTGGGCAAACATTCATATTTAAAGTTCGAAAAATACATCAAGTTGTCGTTTAATTCCAAACTAAAATATGTACTAAATAAATAAAAAATAATGCATGTTCAATACTCGTGCTCCATCAAGCACATACATGTCCCTTTAGATAGTCCAACATCATATATTAAATAGGTATAAAAATCAATTTGAAATAGGAGTGTCTAGTACATATAATTGTGCACAATAGCTACATAGCTCTTTTAATTTTTTAATCTCGGCGAAGCGTCAAAGAGATCGCATCACTTGTAATGGAGTAAATTCACTAACGGGGATTGTATGTATATTATTCAATATTTCATTGTTTCCTTGGTTAGCTACTTACGATTTTATGTCTTCACCGTTTAATTGATATCTACAACACCTAACTCATTAGTTCTAACACTTTATTCGTAATCATGGCATTGCTAACAAAATTTGAATTTAGGTGCATAATTTTGATGTGGAATAAATGGCATTCAAAATATTTTTTATATTCTTATTAGTGCAATGAATAGTAATAATCGATGAAATAAATTTATTTAATTAAAAACGGTATTAGATTTCATGTTCGCTGTACTACATATTTCATTTTAGCGCATATATAAAGTACACACGATATGTTAACTAGGACAATATCGGTTAAACAGTTCATTGGAGAGCTGGTATACTTTGCTTATAAGCACACCAACATTTAATACAACTTTTTTGCATTTTCCGATGTATTAGTAACAACTTGTATGTCGATTGCATTTTCATTTATTTATTTATTTATTTATTTATTTATTTTACTGATGACTAAAATACAGGTTATATTACGTAAAAACTAATTTCAGATCCTGTTCTAATGTAATATCGTATCAAGTTATTTAAAAGCTATTAATGCACAGGTATTATCCTTAGAGCAGAAAGTTGTTTTTTAAATGTTGCAGTTTACTAGACGCTGTACGAAAATATATACAATAAAAAAACAAGCCCTATACGATGTACGCTAATACAAACAGAAAACCATGCGACAAACGATAGCATAAACGATACACCATTCGATGCACGTTGTAGAAAACGATGCATAAAAAAGCACACGTTATATGCTAACACAAACGAAAAACATGACAATTAACGATAGAATTAACGATAGAATGGAAAAACGATGCAGCATATACTATATGTTATATGGTACCATATACGTACGATATACGCACCATGTACGGACGTTGTATAATCGATAAACGTACGATGTGCGAAAGATAAAATTGTTAACTTATACGTTCCATGGATTGTAATATAAAATAGAGGCACTGTAAAAAAAGATTATAATAAATAAAACAATATTGTATAAACAGGTTATAAAATCTTTATTAAAACAATTGTTATCATTCTTCATATGCATACAAACTATCAGCATCAATTGCACAATAAAGATAAATATTACGACAATCTGCATTTTCAGGGCAGTTTAGTAAAATATGTTGACATATTAAGAACAATTCATGCAAAGTTAAACCGCCATTTATTTGCCTTGAACGATATTTTTTATAATGGAAGTGAACTACATATAATATAACAATATAATCACAAGTGTTGTTCTGTCCAGCCACACAATGCATTGTAAATACCTTCCTGTTGCCAACGATTGCATCCAAAGTTAACTAAGAATAATTTAAAATTGGCTACATCCTTTCCCCTGATAAGAAACTCCCCAAGTAGTTTGTATGCCTGCAAAAATATATATACAATTTTATCTTTTTCTTCATAACATGTTTTCAAACTTTTTTACCCCGTCCTCTGTTCAGATTGCAAGTTAGTATCTATGTTTTGAATGGAAAAGAACTCGGAAGAGCAATTAGACAGCTTACTAAGTACAAAAGTCTTATCCCTGAAAATATCCCTTATATTACATAAAAAATATTTTATTCATTGAATTCCTTTTAAAGAGATATATCACTTTAAATATGTTCGTCTGTGATTCAAAATTTTTTTAAACTGGGGATTGTTGTCAATGAAAATAAACAAAATCCAAATATCTTTATAGTAAATTAGAACTTGTATATCTTGTTATAAAGCCATCATATTTTAATCTTTATATATATATATATATATTAAAATGAAACAATGTCTCAAATATTTCTCGGCGTCGATTTATGCTCTATATACCGTCTATTCGCATACATTTTCTTCTCAACAAATAAGGAGTTGTCATTAAGCAGCGTGTAATTTGGTTGGAGTCGGATCCAAACTCAGTATCTTAATCTCTACTTTCTTTCCTGTTTTGTTAGTACTGCGCTTATATTTATCTATATGTTTAAGCCAGTTCATTTAAACGTTCTTTTTAGAGTAAAAACTATGCTTACTGTATGCATACAAGCTGAACTAAAAATTCATTAAAAACAACCCAAAGCTCATTATTCATGAATAAACAAATATTCAAAATTAAATAATTCGGACGTGCTGGTAATTCCACGTTAAAAACAAAATCATGAAAGTTTCCACATCGTAAAAGTTCTTGATTGAACTAAACTTAAGAATCTCTTGCTTGTGTTTTGCTAATTTCGCTTACCGTGTCAATTCTTTTCGATCTGCAATATGCTCCTGTAACTGGGCCAATCCCTGGCACCCCCTCAATTGGTAAACAATTTATGGAATTCCGTACGAAATTGTTATGTTTCTGTGAGTAAAATACCATTTTTGGTAGACAGCTATACAAATAAAGAAGCGTTTTAGTTGTCTTTTATAAATTTGAATGTCCTGTTAAATATTTGACGCGTTTGAAATGCTGTGGTCTAGCGGTTGATCCAGCTGTGACTAATGTTACAATCAGCCAGAATCAAACAATACAAAATATAAAACACATTATAACATGTATATCTATATCTTACTATAATATGTTGTTTATCAAAACTATATCAACGTTTAATTCTATCAGGTGGTTTTAAAGGTATAACAGTAGTAAATGTTTACCAGTAACAGTTTACCAGATTGTGCAATACAGCGAATGCCTTTATTGTGTTATGATTTGAGTCAATAGTGGTTACATATATGCCATTTTTGTCCGTCAGATATGTCAGACAGTTTGACCTGACTACTTTGATGAATCAGATGGTCTAAGAGGACCGTCTAACAAACAGTAAAGAACACCATAAATAGTGTATAATAATACTAACAGTACTACAAAGAAAATCCATTTAATTATAAATGCACTAAGTAAGTACTACAATAAATAATTTTTGTTTACAGCTGGATTTTAAAGTTTAAAACAAGTAACATGGGAAAACATGTAGAAGAATGGCTCTGGGATGTCAACATTTAACATCATTATTGGGGCAAATACAGTGACCGTGCATACTCCAAGAGCATAAGGAACTTACAGTGTAATGCAGCCAAGTAGTGTGTACGCGTGTTATTAAGATCTGCGGTTTTTGTTTTGGCGATATATTAACATTACTGATTAAATGAAGCTGTCGACTGTCAATTCTTCAGTTTTTATTAACAGGCGTTAACTGGTTCAGATGTCTTCATAGACGGTCTGAGCTAACTTTGTTAGCGGTCCGAGTTATCTTCCTATATTGGCCAAGAAGACATGAATGGGAACAATGTACGGACACGGATACGGACGCTCAATGAAGAAAAGAACTAAAATGCTATTCACGTGTAGAGAAAGCTAAAAATAAATAGCTAATATCCGGTTAAGTTTTTGTAAAAGATTTTAAAATGTATTGTATAAGTACTTAATAAGTGCTGATATCCTTCAAAATGTTCAACTTTGTATGCTTTTTGCTATATCCAGCATAAAATCCTGTAATTGGGTAAACTTCATATGAGAATAATGTATGCTGATGGAAAGAAGTCAGATTAAAATGTTGATCTTCTAATTGATACACATTATAACAAAAGTTATTCTTGTTGAGTATTTTGTAAATTGATTTAGTATATTTCTGGAGGGAAGAACATGATATTAGTTAGGCAGGTAGAAATTTAAGTTGCAGTTAGTGTATTCCCTGATGTTGTCATATATGTTCTTGATACTTCATGTCAGCGATTAGTGTGAACGTATTTATTTTTATCAGGATGAACAATGGTTAATTTGTTTTCATTTTTACACATGTATTTATTGTCTATGTGTATTAGCCTGAAAGTTATAAAAAGTGATTATTTCTACCACTTGACCAGTGAAAGGCGCTATTTTAGCTTAACTCGTCACTTACACGCATTATAGAAATGTATCTTCTCTCATTTTAAAGTAATAGTCGAACCGCTTTACCGGAGTGGACAATTTTTCTAGTCAGTAGTCAATTTGTTGTTCTGATTTGTTGATTGTTTTAAAATAATAACGCAATAAACCAAAATAATGACGTCATAAACAGAACAACTTCTACTTACCTCATGATACTATAATTTGAGTTGGGAGAGTTAAAAATTCCAAAACTTAACTATCTGGATTGCAGGATTCCATATATTTCTATGTCTTCATTTGACCGCAGTTTTATATTCAAAGACTAAAAATGTACATTTTTGTGGAAATTATTTTTTATTCAACGAATTGTCCTTTCCAAGAGCAATTGGAAAAAATTACACGTAACAACTAATCAGCAGCGGCCCCACCACTGATCTATTTTTATGGTTTCTATTCTTAAAAATAATACGCAATGATACAGAAAATAATATTATAATTAATTAGCTGGTATGTTACGTTTCTCTCGAAAATCATTCCTTACCATAAATCTGAACTATTTTTCGCAAGTGTAAGTTGACAGTGACAAGCTTACTGCAGTAGTTTCTAGGTATTTATGTGTTGCTTAGCAACCTTCCCCCTTTCTCAACACATGTTTTTGCCAATATCGCATAAAATTATATAGCTATAGAAAAACCCGTTACCTTATATTGATAGCACATACAATATCTGCAAATTTCATAAGTACCTTTTTGACAAAATTGTCAGTTTTAATAATATATCTTGAAAACTATAACAGCGAGATTTATATTGTAAGTTGCAAACATGATCAGGAAGAAATTGCAAATCGCAAAGTTGATCCAAAATTATCTGACCAATTCTTATAACAGTCATTGCCGTTTGAAGAAGTTTATATAAATTGTTTATTATTTGTCCTGCAACACAAAAGCTTTAACAACTAGAGTGAAACTGTAAATTGAAAAAATGCTCAGCAAGACAAGGTCTATAAACAACGTATTTGATCCAACATTGTCAGACATCTCGTTTTAGGAGTTTCGGCCCTTGTATAATACTTTTGTTATGAAAATGTCAGTGTTTGCTTATAAATTTAAAACGGATTGAGTAAAACTATAAAAAGCAAAAATAATCAGAAGTACAAGGCCTACAAATCATTTAATTGTCCACAATTACTCATTATAGTATTTATTGTCCTTTACTCATAATTTTTCATAAAATTTTATGTTGCTTTGTAGCTTAGAACTGTAAAATCCGAGTGAAACTCTAAATTACAAAAATGATCACCAAGGCAAGGCCTACAAACAACTCGTTTGGTCAATGACAATTTTTTATGACTAATTTTTACTGTATAATTTAAAAACTATAGCAACAAATTTTAAAGTAAAACTGTATTAAAGCAAACATAATCAAGCAATTTATTTTACAGCAGCAAATAATCCTTTTTTACTTTACATTTATAAGCACCGATTTCTTCAGTTTAAACTCGCGTTTTAGCCAATCAGAACGTAAAAATATTTATGTTGGTCTGGTAGTTAATAAATAACTCAAAAGTCTGGGATTTGAATGGAGTTTTTTTTAGAAATCTAGGCCTAAACATGGATTAATTGTTTAACTAATGAACATTGTACTCTAAATGTAGTACTATTAAATGTTGCCTTTACATTTTAGTGTAAATACCGTTAACATTACGTACTACTGAAAAACGTTTTTAAAAGTATGAACGTAAAAATTGTCTTATTGTTAAAGATTTTCTTATGTGTTTGCTTATTCAAACTACACACTTAGTAAGAGACCATAAAAAACATTTATTGTAGTTAAAAATACATTATATTACTCCTTGATATATAGATCTATGTTGACTACAGGTGTTGTTGTTGTAAGTGGACTATAGATCTATGTTGAAAATAAGTCTGTATGGACCATAGGTCTGTGTGGACTATGGGTTTATATGGACTGAACAGAAAAGAACAGATTTTTATTTACCAATTAAAGGTGCCGTTAGAGGCAGAATCAATTACAATTTAATCAAAGAAAGAAACATAAGCACACATCATAATAAATAAACAAAAGTTTCATTTTAACATACTTGTATTCATTATAAGAACACAAATGTTAAAATGGACTAGATATATATGTGGACTACAAGTCTTACTGTACTATGGGTCTATGTGAACAACAGATTCTATTGTATGATTGCCAAAATCTAGTTGATAATGTTTCATGAGGCATGCTCTGTTTGTAAAAACACTAAATATGCTTTATGTCTGAACTTCAGTGATCTTTTATATTGTTATGGGGGTGTTGAGAGATAGAAGTGTAAAAAGATGAGGAAGAAAGTACAGAGAGGAGGAAGAAAGTAGTGGTAGGGATGGCGAAAGGAGCAGAGGGTAGGGTAAAAATTAAAATCAACTGAAAGTAATACCTATGCAGAACTTCATCATGACATGATGTCATTATAGAAAAATTGAATGAATAAATATAATGCAATTTTTGTCGGCGTGACTAATGATCGTGATTTGTCATTGATTCATTAGTAATACCGATTATGATGGACATATTACTTATTAAACATTGTAATTTTCGTATATACACTGTCCACGATTGAAATGCGTAATATACTGCAAACGGGATGGAAATAGTAAACAATTTGTCATTGAACGTAGGTTACAGAACATAAAAAAAATTAGCTCTAATAAACCATTGATAAGAAGCGCAATAACTAAATGAGTTAAAATATAAATGTTGGTAAGCCCTATAGTGCCTATTATAGAAATAATTCAACTGATTTCTTTGTTCGGTGTACTGTGACGGAGTGCATTGTGGAAGACTATTTCGCTATTAAAGGGAAAAATTCGAATATCCCACCGGTAAAAAATCACGTATCCGAGAATTTGCGCAACTCAAAATGGACCCTCATCCTCTTTAAATCTTCTTGCAACTTGACTCGACAGCTTGCTTCCTGTATCGACATATGTACTACGAAATAAAATCTGAGATAACTGGACAGGTTCTGTATGTAAAGGAGCCAAACAGGGACAAAACAAATTTGTATATCAAACTGGTAAACAATTACCCACAGGTTATTAGTTGAACATATCGTGAAGGATTCTGTATTTTTCAATCTTAAAGAAAATTACCATAATAAATTTATTATATTGTTTTTGATGCTTCTACGTGCAATTCCTGTTAACTGAACGGGTTTGGTAAGAATGAAAACTATAGATGGACAAATTTGAATATACAATGCTTCAAATCGGATGTCTTTTATTTCCAATTTTTAAACCAAGCACAAAAATTACGCTATTGATCGTATGAAATTCTAGTTGATTTTACTGTAGAACTAAAAATGCAGTATTTGCATGTATGGTTTAAAGATGTTGCAGAAAAACAAGCACAACGCACAAAACTTTATTTGTTATGCAACTTTTCAATTGTTTATGTTTTGTTGTATTGATTTTTTAAGTACTTATCGTGTGTCTAAACTTACAAATATGTATTGTTTGAATTAAAAATTTAAAGTCTTGACTAAATATTCATGTCATTATTATCTATGTTATATGTTAACTGCAATATAGGCTCGGTTAAAAGGAAAATACTATATATTTGTTTAATATATAAAAAGATAATGTTCTTCTGTCAAGGCAAAATAAAAACCTTTTGCATTTTAGATCGTGCAATGCGAATAGATGATATGTTAATTATTCTTATAATCTAGTTTTGAACTATTTGTCATGCAGATGTTAAAACTGAAAATTAGTTTCCAATCTTTAAAACTTTAGACTTATTGTTACACTGTAATCTGTACTGTAAATAAATATAATAAATCTGACGTCACACATTTTTAATTGATTATGTCAGTATATATATTTTTTATGTATTTCTTGAGGTAAATTATTATGTATCAGGCATTTATATAAAATTATCTCAAAAACAGAAAACACACAGCATTTTCGAATAAGTCATCAAGTGGTTTAAACAGGGTTTTTTCTATCATCTGTATAGAGCGATGAAGAAATTTGTAATGATTTAAACAGAATACTGTGAGTGACTACTGAACATCAATCATTACATTTTTGAAAATTTTAAAGTAAAACTAAACTTAAATTGTGTCCATAGTAAACACATGCCCCCAAAGAACATGACATAATATCCTTGACTCATCCTTCCACACAACATTTTACACTCGATGCAACACGCTGTGCTGATGTTCCATACCTTATTCATGAAAAACTCTATAATTCGGTTAACATGAAGTTGATGTCTGACATCATGTCGTATCTACTCTATACAACTTATTTTTCTTAATCTATTCATGAAAACTCAATACAATATTTTATTTTGTCTGCAAAGAAAATGTAATGGACTTACAATTTATCGCAAAAAATATGATGTTGTTTTTACCTAATAACAAAAAGGAAGATCGTAAATGTATACTAGCATTTAAACAAAGAGATACTTACGTTGGAACAAGAGATTGTTTTAATAACCTATATGACAGCATCCTTTAAATACTCAATCACTCACTTGTGCCTGATCCTTATTGCTATATACGTACAATAAAATAATAACAAATGAAATTCAGCAGCCTTTTGTTCATATCCATGTATGGTAATTCTCAGTAAAAACCGGATAAATTTGGAATTCAGTGGTTCACATTGTTCACATATAACAATAAGGATCGGACTCAAGATTAAACAAACTTGTGAGGTCTTTTTCTTCTACAAGATATATACGTATAAACGAAAATAATTTAAGAAAGATACAAAAGCTTAATCAAATTACAAAAAAATAAGTAAAGTTAATTAATAAGCGATGCAAAATTCAATGGAGCGTCGCTTTTATCAAATTTAAAGAGTAGTTTTAATTTTCTTGTACGTTCTGCAAGTGACTCACAACCTGTTTCATGATAAAGGTGGATATAAACATAGAAATACTGTTATAATTCGCGCGGCCTTATGTTGGATTTTTTCAAGATTATTGGAATCTGTAGAGCTGCAATTATCCAAAACTTCCAAAATCTATGAATATATATATTTTAAATATTTTGAAATATATGAATTGAAACAATCAAAAATTTAAACATTTTTCCTGTATTTAGGAGGGTGAGGGTTTTGACAAAGACAACTTACATTTAGCAAATAAATGAATTTCTTCAATTTATTCTCTGTTTATCTCTAATGGTGGGTTTTTGTTTTGTTAGCCGCCTATCAAATATAAATAGCAAAGGTGATGAAATTACATAAAGGTTGTGAAATCCCACATGGACGCTTACATTGATGTCTTGGTAGTGTTTGCAGAAATAAAGGAAACTGGGTCATTCGATCGTTGTTGAATGGAAAGAAAAGAAAGCTGAAATGCAAGTACAATTATATATATATATATAGTAAAACAAATACAGATCATAAGAATACGCTTTTAAACATTTTTTAAATATGTAATTAACTCTAATTTTATTTTTGTAAACGAATACTATATATGTTGTTGCGAAACTTTCTTTTCCTAAAAATCACCGTTAAAAGTAAAAGTTCGAATGTTTAAAGTTCTATTATTAAATCGCGTCTGGTTAACAATGACAACACCTCCTACACATTTTTAGAATAACAATCGTTTAAATGGAAACAAGAATGAAAAAGTATATTTTTGTATTGTACGATATACAATAAAACAATAAAAGATGGTTCATTACAATATCAGAATGCTGAACACATGAACTTATCATATGGGACAAATATTTGTATATAACTCGTTTACGGACAGCAATGTTTTTGCCACTATCTTAAAAAAAGTGTATAAAAGATTTTGTATAAACTTTCACCTCGTTTGTCATAGGATATTAACCATTTCACGCCCCAAACGATTTTGTATGTATTTTAGCAGGATTCAGATTATGATTGTAGCAAAATATTGAAAGTATTAAAAGTCTAATTCTAACAGTGTTGGGCTTAATGTGTAGTCGTATATAAATATTTGGCGTTAATCCTGTATTTCTGATGCTTAAGAAATCGCTGGATAGATATATTATATGGTTGTCACAACAATTAGACGTTTTGTTGTAATTTTTACTCTGAAAATCATCTGTACACACAGATTTGATTTTAGAGTCGTCCCAACTCCGGAATCGAACTCACTTTATTACATCTATGGCTGCTGCGCCTAGCATGTAAAGATAGTTGTGTAACCTGTAGACCAAATAAGTCCGCTAAAAACGGAGTTTCACTGGCCTAGTGTTACTTTTGGTTGAACATGTCCGTTTTTTAGCAGACGGATCTAGTCTAGAGGTTAACTGTCGTGTCATCGGCAAACAATCGTGTGAGAAAAGGTTTTCTCCGATATCGTTTATGATAAGCAGAAACAAGAACGCCTATGGAACGCGGTTGGTTTTTCCACACAATTTAATTTTTTTAAGGAGGCCCCTTTGCATTGGAGAAGTCGTATTAAACAAGACAGCTAAATTCCATTACTAAAGTATTTCTAATGAGTGGAGAATAGAGATTTTGATTAACTGATAAACAGTTGAGTGTTAAGGTAGAAAGCCCGACCGAATCAATAAACCTAAACAGCTTTTGAATAAAATAGATTTATATTTGGACATACGCATCCTTCTTCTTGAAAACTGGTGTTATATTTGCCAGTTTCCAATATGTGGGATACTTTCTTTGCTCGCGGGATTTGAAAAACAGAACACAATAGGGTCTTGCTAAGACGCTAGGGTTAACTTTTAGCATTCGATTACTTATGCAATCAGGCCCCGAGGCTTTTGGGGGATCAAGTATTGCAGGGCCATCCTTAATTTCAAAACATCAGTTATTTCAAAATCCGGGATATCGAAATTAATTTCTGTCAAGGGATGAGATATGTTTACCTTCCTAGTCTACATTAGAAATACAACAAAAATAATTATTCAGTAATTCGCATTTCTGATTTTCGTAGAATATAACTTCATTGTAAAGATTTGTATCTATTATATTTCTAGAAGATATATTGAATAACTACTCTTTGTATTATTGATTAAAAGTTTTATTATTGCCCAATATGTTTTAGTATTCGAGCAGTTATCAAGAAAAAAGTTGTCTTAATTACTCTCAAAATTGTACTTTGTCATTTTTCAAATTGTTTACTTTGTTTTCTTTGTTTCTTGTATTTAGCTACACCGTGGACGTTGTAAGTTTTTATAGCATTGTTTCTTAGCGTATTCTGATTTCTTTTCTCAAGTTGTGATTTAACTATGGTTTATCTTTGTTTTTATTGTTATTTTTTTTTGTTGGTATGCACTCTCTTGCTAGTTCGATAAACTTAGTTGTTAATTCACTGCAAAGATATCATAGAGTTGGGTATTTTTGAACCCAATTGTTACGCCGATATGAAAAATGTATGTCAATATTATCATATTGCCAAATTTCTATTGTATGAATACTTGATTAAATATATGTATAGTAAGAGCAAATTATGTGTGAACTATCCCACGTGGTTTGAACGACTACGAGCATTTCTGATACTTTTTCCAATTTAACATCTAGAAGAAGTTAGGGTTCAGTATGCTATCGGGACATTTTACCCGGCTTACTGAAATCCCGTCCTGTAATCGACACGGGTCGCAACACACGGCACGTGTTGCCTTATTAGCCTCTTACTACAAGGTGAGGAAGCTGTGGGCCTATTCTCCTGTGCACGCGGTCCCGCACGGGGTTTAGATCCAAAGTTTACTTTTTCTAAGGCCATAAATCGGTTTATACTAAAAAAGACCTACATGTAATCCTCCACTTCATTATTCCAAGATTAGCCGTCCTAGAGTATCTTTGATAATTCTCATAGATTTCACTTTTTTCAAGCCACTAATCGGTTCAATCGGAAGGAAGACCTACGTGTACCCGAGAACCAGAAACCTTAGCACTGTCTTACACTACTATTTGGCTTTTAAAGAATATAACCCCCTTCCAAAATCAAAATTTGCCTATTTTTGCATATCAATCGGAGTTCACTTATCCTAATGTCCCCGACCGGCACATATCCAAGATATGATTCATGTACCTCCATTTTTTACTTTAAGCTCGAAACCCTAGATCCCTCTCACGCTATGCCACTTGTCTTTAATATTTTCTTTATATTACATGTATGTCAATATTGTCCACCCGTGATCAATTTTAATGTTTTTCCGCACGATCGATGTGTCTGAAATGACTAAGTACGTCTGATGAAATGGTAAATTATTATTGGTCAAGAAATGAGAAATTACGCCGCTTCCGGCGTATATCGAATATTATGAACCCATACAAACACGTTGTATTATTCCGAAATCTGCATATTATCGATGGTAATGAAATGCAACGCACATCAAATAAAAATAACTCACCATTAAATATTTACAACAAGCAGAAATAAAACACAACACAATATTAAGAGACCAAAAATCGGAAAAAATAAACATTATTAATAATCGTACAATAGGCAAATTAAGTTGCCAACCAGGCCTTTATGCGGCGCCACAGATGACGTTTTGTCAGCTGTTGTAGATCCAAGGATAAGGGTCTCTGGACAGCTTATCCGGGGTGGCGGTTGATCAGCTGGAATCGATCGCCTAACTGGAGGGCTTTCCGATGTTGACGTATAGACAGATGAAGGAGATCGATTAGTATTAACCTGAGATGACGTTTGGTCGGTGCTTAAAATGACAAAGGTCCAAATATAAACGTTTCAATGGAACCAGCATCATTTTTTATTTAATTTACACAAAATATGTTTAACAAAATTTTATAAAATACGAGGACAGGACACAAAAGTATGATGTATGTCTTCTTGTATACCTAATGAAGGACAAACATCAATCTGTTGATAGCCAGCTTTACAATAATATTATTCCAAGGGGACAGTAACTTTTTTTGGTATGGGAATTGTTAAGAGTTTTAACAGAAGATAACAAATAAATCAATTTCTTGGGACATTTATTGAGAACAACTCTTACCTAATTCAGGTGCACTGTCAATATCAAATATAAAAATATATTGGTGAATGACACCAATATCAATATCATTTCGTTAAAAACGGTCTACCAATTAACTCCACTCGGGAGTAAAAGACGACCATAGTAAATACAGATGTTGTTGGATACAGCGTTCCAAACGAATGTGTATTATGCCAACACGATCTGCTGCAGTTTCTTTTTTAACCAGTATCAAAAAAGATCTATAACTTTAGTCATACTAGAAATTACAAAATTTTCAAAATAAAAAGGTTCATCGGATTTAGGGTTAACTAATGAAGGATTGAAGAACAAAGGTTCTTCCTAAATGTCTGCAACTGGAGCCTCATCAATTTTTATTTTAGATGATTCAAAATATTTCCAGGCTATTTTTAAATCCCGATACAAGCTTTGGATGTTAGAATAATGAAAATCGCAATCAAGTAGTAAAAATTGTACATCATAATTCAAATTATAAACGGTAGACAAAAATATTTACCAAAAAGTAACAAGGATGAACATCTTCACCATTTATTAATGTAAACAAATCTGTGCTTAAACTTAATTCGAAATTAACGAATTTTAGAGAGGATATGAACTAAACTCTTTCCTCCAGTACAACAGGCAGACATAGCATTTCTTTTGAGATTCATTGTTTTCCTTGCAACAGAAAATTTACAAATTTATTTTGAATGGCGCTAATAATTTAATCGGATACTGCCAGGGAATTTAATCGATGCCAAAATTTTAACGCGGAGAGTCAATTATAACAAATTCATCCTCTGAGTGACAAACCACGTGCAGATGATTTCCACCTGTCAAGTTTGACAGTAAAATCCCTCTCCATCACTTCCCAATTTTGTTTATAACAATCCTTATTGTTTCCAACAAAAGTACCCAAAACCTTTAAACCTGTATTATTCCACTTGAGTCCAATTGTACGATCATTTCTATCTTTCTAACTTCCCACCCACAATTCTTCGAACTTTTGTAAATTAAGTTTTGAATTGGAACCTTTCTGATAAATATGTAACCAGAAAGACAACCTATAAAAATCAGAGTCCTGCGTTAAAAGAGTATCTATGTCATTTGCATCAGCAGAAAGACAACTTTTCCTACCATCAGATAATGAAAGTTCAAGTTCTGATAAGTCATCTTTTGACCTTAGTTTGTGTTCAAGAGTTTCAAAGCAGACAGCATAATGCTAACCAGACAGGAACATCCTTGTCTAATACCTCTTTTAAATTGAAAAGGCGAAGTGAAAGAATTATTAATTTTCAATAAACTATGTACATCTGTATAAATGTCAGTTTATTTGGTAAAATAAACTGTTTTATGCATGAGCGATCAATAGTTTTCCCTTATGGGTACCTCATTTGAGTAATGTCCTTGAATGCATGTAGGTAAACCCCATTTAGAATTTAAGTCCTTGAACGCATTTTTGTAAACCCCATTATAACAGGACAATTAGATCGAATAACACGTTTTGTTTTGCTAAGGAAATTAATGCTTCTTAATTACCGCCACTACCCCTCCACCCCCCATTGTAGTCAACAATAGTATTATTTCTAGCTGTCAATCAAAATATTAAAAACTTTATTATTATTATTATTATTATTATTATTATTATTATTATTATTATTATTATTATTATTATTATTATATTATTATTATTATTATATTATTATTATTCTTACTTTATTATTATTATAAGTACAATTTTCTATTGGATGTTATGCAATTATTTTTGTGTGTACAGTTTTCAATTGGATGTTATGTTACTATTATAATGTGAACAATTTTGTTAGGTTCGGTCATTTGATATTATTATGTATACAGTCGTGTGTTTTTATGTTGAGACGGCTATTGTGGAGCCCCCCACCTTTGCATTGCTTGTAAATATTAGATGAAGATAAGTAGCTAATAAACTTCATCCACAATTGGTGGCCCATGTTCTTCTAAATATGTGTTTTTTATTTATTTGCAAACAAGCTTGCTGCACGGAGAAAATATAAATGAATGGGTTGAAAATAAAGTCAGATATTTTTGATTTCTTGGAATGAGCTCAAATTGCATAAATAGTTTTATACAGGATATAAAATAATCACCAAATCCAAAGGCTTCTGAAATCTTCATCAAATAGCCATGATGAACACGATCAAAAGCTTTCTCCTGATCAAATGAAACAATAGAAAGGAGGATATTTTCTTGATAAACATAACACGTAGCATCAGAAATAAAACAAATATTATCATTGATATGATGACCGGAAACACAATAACTTTGATCGATATGTAATATATCAGGTAGAACGGTTCGGAGTCTAAGTGAGAAAGGTCTAGTTAATATTTTATAGCTGCAACAGAGACGAGGCACTGGTCTCCAGCTTTTCAACAGGCTACTATCACCTTTTTGCGGAATCATCGCCAGAACGGCTCTTCTGAAAGAAAGAGGAAGAATGTTTTCTTCAATAGAAGTAATAGTCACTTCGTGCATATCCATTTCAACGATGTTCTAAAAAGTGTTATAAAATTCACTAGGCAGCTCATCAATACCAGGGGATTTATTGCTATTCATTTTGAGAACGCCAGAGGACAACTCATCATAACTTATAACACTATCTAGTGTTTGCATTTTGGGTTTCAGTTATTATTGTAAGGTTTTTCGAAACTTCATTTTGACAACAATCATCAAAAGAATCGGGCAATATAAGTCGGAATAACACAATTTGGCAAGGGTTTTTATTTCCTGATCTGAATCATACTGCCATCACTTAAGGTTAAATGGGATAATAGTTTCTTTGTCTTGTGTTTCTTTTCAAGGTCAAAGAAATATTGTGAAGGTTTATCTGAACCATTAACATATTTGAATCTTATATTTGAACGAACCCAAGCACCACGGGCCTGGGTACGTTCAAGTTATGACAACTGATGTTGCTTCTCAGTTAAAACATCATTGAGATCAGGGTTTGTTGCAATATTTGATTTGAATAATTGAATATTGGATTGCAAACACTGTCATTTCTTGGGCAGGGATAAATTCTAGCGCATGGATGATTACTACAAAACGTATAAATAAATTTAAAACTTTAAATGTAACAAAATTTTTAAATTCATTAGAATAAGGATGTAGTTCAATATATCCCGTCCAATATAAGGAAGAATTAGTAGAACAATTAAAATCACCACCAAGAAATATTGGAAAGGAAGAACCAAGGGGATTAAAATTGTGTTTTAAATAATTCAAAAACTCACATTTTTCTTTAGGGCAGTTTGGGGAATAAACATTCAACAAATATATAGTTTGTATCCTTTTGCATTTTAATAGTTTAATGTAAAATAGGACCTGGTAAATTATTTTATGAACTAAAATAGTCTATTCAAAATTATTCGAAAAACATATCACTAATCCAGCCGAAATAGTCGAGAGTTGAGGGAACACTATTTCTCCCTTCATATCATTTTCCATATACCCCAATTGTGTGGGTATCTTGAAGAAAAACTATGTTTGCATTTAATTTAGATTTCAAAGAATTTACTATAAAATATCTTTTTAAAGGATCTCGACGACTTTGTGTGTTCAGTGAGACTAACAAAATTGTAATCAAAATAAACAAACCAAAATGCATTATTAGGTGGACAATACATATTGACTTAGATATATTTTATTCCTAAGTATGAGTCAAATAATAATTTTCTTGGGACATTTATCGAGAAAACCTCCCTTAATTTATTCAGGTGCATTATCAATATCCAATTAAAAAATATATTCGTGAATAACACCAATATAATTATGTACAAAACGGTATATAAATTCGTTCCATTCCGCAGGAAAAGATCACCATTATAGTAATCCGGATGTTATTGGATACAGCGTTCGGTTTTAGGGTTACTTATGAAGGAATAAAGAACACATGTCTTTCTAAATGTCTGCAAAAGACTTTTATAAAATCTTTATAAAGTGTGGGATGTTATACTGCAAATCATGTAGTTCAAATTAAACATCAAAATTCAAATTAGAAACAGCAGACAAAAATATTAACAAAAATAGCAACAAGTATGAACTTCTTCGTTAAAGTAAAAAATTACATTAACTGAATTGAAAATCCCAAATTCTAGATAGGATATAAAATTAACCCTGTCCTCCAGTACATGCAGGAAGACATAACATTTCTTTGGAGATACAATGTTTCCTTGCCACAGTAAATAGCATTTTTTATATTTTGAATGGCACTGATAGCATCATTGAGCATTGTCACGGAATTTAATCGATGCCACAATTTTGACGCGGGAAGTAAATTAGTAACCGGCGTTCGTCCTGTGAGTGACAAACACGGGGCAAACCGTTTTCACCTGTCCTTTCGTGTATATTTATTGTATTATGGCATTAACCTTCTCAATAGTCGTTGTAGACAGGTTTCCTCTGTCAAAACGAACGGAAAACACAATCGCGTAAGACAGATTCGTGAAGGTAATGGGAGAATGCTGGGCAGGAATGAATACCGTCGGATAACATGGGAAGACCTTATATGTAATGGATCACTCAGACAAGTTTGAATGTATGTAGCCATTTAAACATTGATTTAATCTAGTAACTATTCAATCTTCATTTTAAAGACGATCATTTGAGTTGAGACTAAAGATTTTAAGAGAAACTCAAAAATAACCTTATTTTAGCCAATTACCGGTACATTGCATTAAGTATCTTATAACGAAATAGAAATAGCAATGTTTTATTTGCCAAACATTGAAACAGTTATGTTATGTTATGTTTTGTTATACTATGTAACTGGGCTTCATAAAAATCGAAAGCGCCGGTGGGTTGTAGAATTTTTTATTTGAATGAAAATAAAACACCACTAAGAACAAATACATAAATATAAGAAACTTTTTTCAAAAATAGTTTTGTTTAGAATATACCACGGTATATCATTATTTGAACAAGAAATATCTTAATCCTAAATTTAAATCCCTTCTTGAATAACTTAAAAGTTGGAAAATCATTTCTTTGAACTTACGGTGCAGTATGAAAATGTATGTCATTCTCTTGGAAGCGATATATTTAGGTAATCATGGAAAGTCGGATACATAAAAAATTATGGATCGTCGGATATAGCAAAAATTATAGAGCGTCGGATACAGCAAAAAAATATGGATAGTCGGAAACAGTGAAAATTGTGGACAGTCGAATACAGCAAAAAACTATGGATCGTGGGATACAGCAAAAATTATTTAAAGTCGGATAAAGAAAACAAATTATGGATAGCACTTCCTCACTTAAAACTGTTACTAGAAAATTTAGTTAAACTAATTTAAACACACCTATTCATATTTTTGTAATCACTCAAAATGTGACAGTTATTATTAAAAAGTCATCATTATTTTTTATTTGTCGTCTTTAGTTTCGGATTTTATGCTAAAAACATTTCTAAAAATCAAATAAAATCTAGATGTCGTGTTTTTGCTTGTTTACTTTGCACCTTTTGTGTGATTTTTTAACTGATTTGTTATATCTAATGGAAAAAAGTTAAATTCGCGGCAATGTTTAATTCTATCACAAAGTTTTACATTTTTACAGTATTTTGCGTTAAAAATGGTATCTCATGTTCTATAACCGTACCATCTGCGTGGTGCAATCAGCAAATGTTGTTGTATACGGGGGAAAGGGGTTGCGTTTGTTTCCGAAAAACTTCATTGTCTTGGTACAACATTTCTTTATAATTACAATTATAGTGAGATTGCGGGTTCGAGTGTCACTTCTGGCAGGGTGTACTCGACTCCAATCTTAATTGACAAGGATTGCCAGTTTTCCTGCCGCTTCCTCTCCCAATAAAAACTGGACGCCATGAAATAGCTGAAAAATTGCTGAAAGTGGCGTTAAATATCAAACAAAATCTTTATTATTATTATTATTTATGTAAAAAGGTCTTTGTACAGATTAACAAATATCTTACGAAATTTTAAATCAAACAATATATACAATATAGAATTGGCGATATTGTTTATGAAATAAAGTCTTAAACCCATCAGGTATATACATACGCACCTGGAGTTTCTGTTCATATGTTGCGTCAGTACTATAAACAATAAGAATGACTATATATGGTAGAAAACTGAACAGCAAAGTTATAGTGAACAAAACTTTTGTTATACGTTGTTCTCGGTCGCTTATGAAGGTTATATTTTTACGCATAACCGTCCCTCCTCGTCGTGAAGTATTCTTCATTGCGGGTTCTGAAATTCGGTTAATACAATCGACATCTACGGTTTGTTTATCACGTGCAATTTCTGTATATTTCATTAAACCAGATTCTTGCAATTTTGGCTCCATTGCAATATTTGTAGTGTTATAATTATTTTTCGGTGATTTTGCGCACACCCCTACTTCCTAACGTTCGGGCACTCAGCGCAACAGCATTTTCATTAAGAATAGCTTTCATGAGCACAACATCATTAAATGGATCGCTAGCGATATGCCTGTTTCTGAAAGAATCTTTTTGTGATGATCTATGCTGGGCGAATCTGTATACTGCAGACATTTCATCAGGCGGGTTACTCTGTGTTGACTGGCGATTTGTCGTTGTAATGTCTGAAACATCAATAAGTGCTTTACTCTTTGTCATTGTAATGTTTGACGCACCATTGAATGGTGCACTATACACAGAATAAGCCTTCTTTTTCGGCGGAAACTGAGGCTGAAACGAACACTTTTTGTTGATTTTCGTCTATGATTCTTGATACGCATTGTGGATTGTACTATAATGGTGTGAATTCTCAGGTGAAGTCCGACTAGTGAATATAAAACAACAAGAAGAACCATACACACAATAATAACTAAAATACCCCATGAATAATAAGCATACCCTACCGCTGATCCTGCGACTTCGTCTGACCATGTACACTCTGTGCCTTTGACGGTTTGCCGTGGAATATCTATAGTTTTACGTCCATAAATATAAATAGCCGGAAGTGAAGAACAAATTGTGAGAAATACTACAGTTATCAGTGCGTATCGAGCTTGTTTTTCGGTCATTTGGTTTCCATAAGGTTTGCAGATTCTTCGATATCTTTCGGACGCTATCACTACTAACATCAGTGAAGACGCCATTGCCAAACACATGTTTATAAATCGGAATAATTTGCAAGCAACCTCTGCGTCAAAAATATATGGATTTAATTCATCGGCTATTTCAAACGGCATAGAAATGCAACAACTGGTTATGTCAATGATCCCCAGCGATAAAACAAATACTCTATATGTTGACATACTAAATTTGTTAAACTAAATATAGGGAACGTGCGCATTTCGAAATATTCCAATTATCATCAGTACTAGTATGAAAACAACGACTGGCAGTCGACGAACGGCTTCTTCAGAATTTAATTTGTCTAGTGTAGTGTTGGCATGAAGACTGCTCTCTCAAACATTGTGTCGTTCATTGTCCTGTTGCAAAGGTTTATTAAATGGCTCTAGAAGTGGTCTGTTTTAGATAACAAATACTCCTTAAACTTATGCTTCCGTCGGAAAAAAGGTTTCGTAACTTACATAGGTTTATTAAACCTATAGATCATTTTGTTTAAACACTAACACCGTTATAGTTATTTTGCGTTCAGAAAATGTATTCTTTTATGGCCCACTAAGTCATTCGAATCTACAATGTGTTAGTATTGGCTACCGAATTAAACGTGCGGTAGTAGTGTCACACGAATCCAGCGTCTCCCTCTCGCTAATCTAGTATGCGATGGTAGTGTCCAACAATCTATAGTGTACTGGAAGTGTCTCAAGAATCTAGAAGAGATAGTATTATGCAACAAATCTAACGTGCGCTGGAATCTAGTATGGGATCGTCAAAATTTCTAATATTGCAGTCAGTTAGGGTTATAATCTCTGGATTCTTGCAGATGCCATGGTATTGACTCTTTGTCAATTTAAAGTTTCATTGCACAATAAACTGAGTAACAACATTAAAGTTTCACGATACAAAAAATCAAACTGTCTCATCAGCAATAGTTTTGTAATATAATGTACAAACAAATCCGGATGTCGTGCAAACTTAAAAGTCACGTTGTATGTTTGTCAAATGATGTATTTTTATCCAAATTAAACTAAACATCACAATGACCGATCTGTTTTTCCGTTTGACTTATAGTATAAATAATGAGCCATTTCACATTTCCGTGCTTAAATTTCGGAAGTTCTCGGAAGAAGGTTTGTCACCACTTCCCTCAAGTGGGTTGTTTATAGGACCAAAGAGTGCAACGTGTTTTGTCACAAGTTTAAATTGTTAAACCTTCCTATATTATTATTATTTTAGGCATGCCAAGAATATACGACTAAAATTTCCCCTGACCACCTGGGGTCCTTATGCTTGTTAAATTATCTGCTAATAAATTGTTTGCGGTCAACGGAGACAGATATATTTACAAAGTATGGCACTGTCTCGATAAAATCAACCGTGTAACAAGCTCTACTGAGCTCAGTAGTTCCAGCAGTACTATATTCTTGGCGTGGTTTACAAAATTTAAGATGTTTTTTATGGCAGTTGATTATATTAAAGTATTATTGATATGTACGATTGTATATTAAGCAATTCCCCATATTGTGTTTCAATTAAGAAAATTTATGAAAGCGTTTTTTCATAGTGAGAGTCTGGCTACTAAAAATCCCCCTTTTCGTGAACAATGTCCCATATACCCCATAGTAAAAAGGAAATAGTAATTTTACCAAAATTATACAAACCATGATGTTGACATAATAAACAACTGTGTGAAGTTTAAAAAAATCTGTAATAAGTATTCTCAAGATACAAAGGACACGTGGACGACAGACGGACGGACATTTGTATACCATAATAAGGCGGCCATAGACGAGCGTATAAAAAATTGGCTAACCCTTTCAGATTCAATTTATAATATGCAAATCTTGTATTCTTTACAAATTTTATTTTGACTGTGAGATGGGCTTACGCCAAGGGATAAACTTTAACCTTTTTTCGTTTACATTAGTTAATTGACCTTTTAACCATAGTGCATAAAGTTACGTATTTTATGTTACTAAAATGAATTTAAAAAATTAGGGGTTTCTAAAAACACTAATTGTTTAAAAATCGTTCATGTTTAATATATATATATATATATATATATATATATATATATATATATATATATATATATATATATATATATATATATATATATATATATATATATATATATATATATATATATAAAAGTCTAAAGAGTCTACCAACCAGCAAGCTTATGAAGTATCGGATCGACAAACATGACGATACAGCATAAACAAAAAAATAATATACAAGTCTAGAAGATTATGCAACGATACACATGACGGTGTTTCTTGTCAAAAATTTAGACAAAGACTGACCAACGAATGGCCTTAGTCATTGAATGTCAATATAAATAAATGACGTAAACAAGTCGTAACATATTGATCTTGAAATTTCTCATTTCCAACTTAACCCAAAATAGTTGCTTCCCAAGTCCGCCAGCCGGGGACGTGCCGTGCTGTTACTTTGCTTTCCTCAAATATTCCAAGATGTAATCAAAATTACCAAGGTGACAAATTCATTACGCCAGACGCACGTTTCGTCTACTTAAGACTCATCAGTGGCGTTTAAATCTAAATGTTTCATGTAATTTTTCCATAACTTTTGTCCTCGCTATCGGCTTCTTGTCGTGCTTGTGCATTTCATTCCATTATGAATTTTTTTTCGGAAAACGGGTAATTTGTTCCGACACCATCATTTTTTAGTAAAACAACTTCCGGTTCTTGGACGTAAACAATGCACAAGATCATTTTTGTTTAAAATGCCAAATTAATCTTTGTTTTGTAAAAGGGTAACTTATTTGTATTGTTATCAATAATAATAAAAGGTCTTCCTTTTTTAATTCGGTTTATTTACAATATAAATGAAAAGCATCTAACAATTTTAAACTAAAATATTGAAATGTTGGCCAGAGGGGTGTGGGGTCGTTTCGCCCCGGTTACCTGTTCGCCATGGGTCGTTCGCTCCTATATAAGAGTGAGTAGTTTCGCCCTGGATCGTTTCGCTCCCCTTAATCCAACAATGTGTGTTCACATTACATCAGTGAGACAATAAATGCACCAGTCTGTTACCGAAATCACTGCATTTCTGATCCATGTTCTGACCATGTATAGTACACCAGCTGTTGTAGTTGTATAGTGCTAGCTCTTCCCTTCAATGCCGTTAATATGTTTCTCAAGTGTCAATAGAGCTTGTAATATCCACGGGGAGGAGGGGGTGTACAGGTATGCGGATGGAGATTTGACAACCCACCCTATTCAAATATTTTCAGACATTATGAAATGTTACCTAATCATGGGTACATCGAAAGTGTAAAAACCCCGTGGAATAGTGTAAAAACCCCTATATATATATTGTGAAACCCCTCAGAAATGATAGATATTACTATATATTATGATAATAATGCAATATTTGTGAAAAAATAATTATGCTTTATCGCACAGAATCGATTTTTGTAACGCACGATACGTCCTATATGAGGTCAAATAGATAGGGGAGAGCACTCTATTCTTTGCAATAAAAGTACTACAAGTACTGTAAGATGGAAATTATATTGAAAATGTTAATACTGACAAATGATTTAATGTGTGAAATTAAAATAATGTCTATAATTTTATAATGAATTTTTTAAATAGATATGTATTTCATTAAAAACTTTGCATTCTTTGTATTACATGTACATGTAATTATAAGATTTTAAATATGTCATCCATTTTAGTAGCTCATATTAGACAAAATTAGTTACAATTACAATGAATTTAATGTATCGCTGTCCGCAAACTTACTAAGTGTCTCGCCATTGAAAAAATAGAGAAATGAATGCATTGAACAAAACATTGAAATATCACTAAGAATCTAAATCGCAATTCCGTTTAGTCGTCGACAGTTCGTTGATTTTCCTCTTCAGTTGACCTTTATTCCTTCCAAGGTTTATTGACAGTCATTCGTCCGTCTGTCGAAGAAAGGGTCTTTTGGTCTGGCGGCAAGTGGTTACGGAATCTCTAAAAAAACGTTCTCTTTTCAACGGTCTTGGTCATCCACAGCGATTTCGACATCTGAAACTGTTTAGGGCTGTCCGCTAGTCGGTACTGTCCAATCGAAATCAATAATCTTAGTAAATCCTTATATATTGGGTTCCACAATATCTCTTGTAACCTGTACTAAATTCAATAACGGTTGTGATTTAAAGTCGATGGCTCGCTCGGGGGACTCACTATTATTATTTGTCCAACTTTTGTCAAAGTAACCAATATGATCAGCTGTTTTCCGATGTTAAATCAAAGTTGGTTTTAATTTGTTAAAAAAAATACCTGTGAATTTTCAAAGATAATGTCTATTTCCTTTGTTCCATAGTGTCGCACTTGACGTCGAAACATATCGGGTCATCGGCATGGATAAATCCAGTGGCGGATCCAGGGGGGGGGCGTAAGGGCGTACGCCCCTCCCTTTAAAAAAGAAAAAAAGGAAAGGAAAAAAAAGAGAACAGGGAGGGTAACAACTAGCGCCAAAGGCAAAAATGTAATCCCCGCTCGTGCTCGCCATAAATTAATGCATTAACGGTACTACCCTTGCCGTAAATGCGCCTCTGCGAGGCGCGGGAGGACCACTACGTGGCCTTCCTTTTCCGATATCCCCTTTTTACGCCCTCCTTTCAAAAATCCTGTATCCGCCCCTGAAATTCGTCTCTACCAGAAATGTCGATCAGTATTGAGTCTCTGTCGGTCTTGTCAATTACTAGTATGTCGTCCACCTGTTTCTGTTTTGCATTCTTTAATGTTGACTATAGCCATTTTCCTTGTCTGCTCCAAACACTAAGTTTTGTGTATCAGTATCCAGGGACGGATTCAGAAAATCGAGTTAGAGGGACGAAATTTTGGCGGTTCTTGTGTGGTGTCCATAACGATTTATATCTGCTTGTAACTTGATTCAGTAACGCGCGTCACACAAGTTGAAGGTTTTGTCAATTTTAAAATACTGTGTCCTGAACATCTTAAAGTCTTGATGTCTGTTATAACTGGTCGTCTTTGTAACGAATTAAACAAGGCGCTTTTTCACAGTCGCGTATTATCGATTTCATTATGGAATCTTTGTCTGCAATCATTCTGTCTATTTCCTGTAAAGTCGGCAATATTTCCTCGTCTAAATATATGTCCCATTTCGTTTTTACGCTTCTATTTTGACATTATACTTTTTGTCATATACCTATTTCTGCTGACAGTTCCGCTCAATTCGTCATTTTTCACTGTCAGCCTATTGTATACATTTGGTTTAAACATATTTTATTTATATATCGTTATATTTACAAGAAAATACAGACAAGGGTTCGGAAACAAGATACAAAGCTTATATAAATCTGTCGCCCGATAATGAAAGACGTACGTCAAAGTCCTGGAGTACAATTAGTATGAAAATACAAAAATAAATAAAAAAAAAATAAATAAATAAATAAATAAATAAATAAATAAATAAATAAAGTGTAATCAACATTAACAATTAAATGTCGACAAATTTTGCTGCAGCGAGGGTTACTTTATTACAAAAATTTTTAAGTATTCATAACAGAGTAAAGTTATTTCATCTTGTATTTTGCTAATTAAAATGGAACCTTCGAAATCAAGGCTAAATCTATAAAATAACTGTTAAAAACGAAATTTTACTGGATATTTTGATAAATTCTAATGTTCCTGCTTGTCGTCTTTATATGTTACCAAATATATAATAAAGTAATACATTTTTTACAACCATGATCATATATGTAAAAGGAGCATGTGATGTCATGTCCAACTTTTTTCCATGCCAATTACATTTTAACGGTGAGATCTACCGCCGCGCGGAACACTTGTATCAAATATTAAAGCATTCTATACCGAATCCATGCCAGATTGCCGAATCCTAATTTGCCGACTCCCAACTTGCCGAGTCCAATTGGCCAATTCCCAAATTGCCGAATAAAACAAATTTATCCTAAAAAAAAATTTCTTTTAGGAATTACTTACAACTTATCAGAAAAACGTTTTTAATTGACACGGAATCAAAGAGACAACAACACAAATAATTTCGTTTCTTTGGCATTGAGTTGATATGTAGTGTTAAACACGTAAAAAAATGTCATAAAAACATAAATAAAATAAAACATTTTTTTCTAAAACCATTAATAACATATAACTTTTGATTGTCGGCAGTTTGGGAATCGGCTAACTGGAATCGGCAATCTGGGAAGATACCACTCTACCACAAGCAAGCAGTCCTTGCAGCTGAAATAATACAGCATACATAGAGATCCCAACAAAAACAACATGTATTTGAATTTTATTGGTCTCTGTTTACATATATTCATAAACACAAAATTACAACTCTTTCAATCTACATAGACTGAATTGTATGAAATTTGTTTGACAATAAGATATATGTCTCTGAAGTCTTCTGTTTTGTCTTTTCATGATAATAGGCAGTTTCTTATTGAAATTGATGAAACTTTGTTAAGTTGTCCATTCTGAAAAAAATTAAATAAAACATAAATAAACAAACAAACAAACTTACTGTAATGATCATCTCCTATTAAAATGTAGTCCAATTCATATGTATGGACTATTTTTTAAATCAAATAATACTCATATTCTAAAGGTATAAATTACATTATATATTAATTTAATTCATTTATTCTTATTCAAAATCATTTTTTATGTATCAAATTGTGTATTATAGGATCAATTTTTTACATATTTTATTCCTACCTACAGTACTGAAGTACTTTTATTGCAATGAATTGGAGTGCTCTCCCCTAGCTATTTGACACCTCATATAGGACGTATCGTGCGGTTACAAAAATCGATTCTGTGCGATAAAGCATAATTATTTTTTCACAAATATTGCATTATTATCATAATATATAGTAATATCTATCATTTCTGAGGGGTTTTCACCATATATATAGGGGTTTTTACACTATTCCACAGGGTTTTTACACTTTTCAGGGGGTTTTTACACTTTCGATGTACCGCCTAATTATATATATAAGAATTTTAACATGGCCGAAAAAAATTTAATTTTAGAAACATGATAAAATATGATAACAACCAGAATTGGCGAGATAGAGAGACAAGTAATATCAGGGGATATAACAAAGAAGGAAACCGAGTTTGTTTATTTATATTGTTTATGGTTGACGAAAATAAGTGGATTAATAAATAGATCGATACAATGAATAGATCGATACCGTGAGGTCCTACTATACTAGTTATTAAATTGGACCTATTCATATATTTTATTATTACACTTCCCATTGACAAAAATGATCAAGTGATGTTAATTGGACACTCTGTTTGAAAAATTGCCATGGTTAACAAGGGCTTAAGATGATAATTGAGGCATTGATACAGTTAATTTACAACTACCGAATGATATATTTTTAAATTAAAAAAGCTACCTTTTCATATATTATGGAGAGCTAAAAAGGTGTCCTTTTTTTCAGCCTCACATCTGTATTACCCTATATAAACCAAGTTACCTCCCTCTTCATGATAATATCTTTTCTTATGTGGGCACTGGACAGGAAAGGTAATGCAAGAAGTTGTTAAATGTAGTAGTAATCATAACTTTCTTCCAGTGAAAAAGACAGCATTTGATGGTTGCTGCAAGAAACATGTCATGTTATCATGGATATTATTGATTATTTGTTAGTAAGGTTATTTACTGATCTTAAATCCACAACAAGAAACTCAACCACTGGGTTAACATGGTTAAGTATAACCAGACTGCTAGTCATACTGCTGGCTGTGTAATCTTCTGTCTTCCTCTACAATAAAGCAAACACTGATAGTATTCTGTAGCTGATTGTGTTTTCCATCTTTCATTATAAATGTATGTATGGTAGTAACTGCCCAGTAAGCCTGATTGATTCTATAACTACCTACAATACTACAGTTATTATGCATAATTTTGCATCAATAATTTTTTTTTTTGAAAATACAGTTATACCAAAAATATTAATTCTATTCTTAATCAATTTAACTGTTACATAAAATGTCCATTCTATCAACCACAGGTTAGCATGTTTTAGTAGGTTTTTGTTTTGTCTACCCCCATTTGTTAGCAACCAAAACGTTTTCACATTTAAAAAAGTCTTGTTGAGCTAAAATAAAATAATCTTTTATTTAAAATAAAATAATAATTTATTTTCTATCAATCATATTCTTGACGATGTTTGAATTATAGTCGATACTATGAATACCTACCTACACGCCCATTTACTCCTCATCGTCAGAATTACAGAGACTGATGTTGAATGTCACATTGAAAGGTTTTATAGGACTGCATAGGCGTAGCAGCCGGTACGGCATAAAACAATTGTTCATATTTTTCTATTTTTATTAGTGTCGTTTTACTCTCCTCTCATCTCAATTACATAGGCGTAGCAGCCGGTACGGCGGCTACGGCTTCCGGGTATCAGGTCACTTCGATACACAGTCACTTCGGTGCTTATATAGTAAGTCACTTCTGTACTGGACACTTCGGTACTCGGTACTGGTCACCTCGGTACCTGTTTTGTGTTTTATAAATAAAACAAGAAAAAGAATTGTGTATACAGATGAATTAATAACTTAATATGTTTTGATACGAATGTTTAACAGTTTCACTCTTTATAATCAACTATTAATGGCATTTATTTAATTATCGTAGGTTTAATGATTGGTTTTGTTTGTAAGATCATCAAGTTAATTAGCAAAACTAATTTTTTTTAATCATAAATCATTATTTGTTTTATCAATAAATTGTATATGAACAGTGAATTCTTTGCTGTCAAGAAGCCAATAAAATATAGAAGAAGAAACAACTACACACATATTTATATATGACAATTTATTTCAAACACATTTTTCATCTTACACATGACAATATACAAATATAAATATACAAACTAAGACAACATTATACAAAATTTAAACAATATGATACAAAATTCAATTAATACACATTAATGATTTTAATTAACTAAATAAAACTGAAAGACTTGCACAAATTCTGAACCCAACTACAACTTAAGAAATGAAGACTGTTACTTCCTTTATTAAACAGTCATTAGAACTGAGAGAAGGAGTCCCGTCATTTTTTCTGTACATGTTTATGTTTTATAACATTGTTTGTAAAGCTATAACCAATATGGTTTACTGTGTGCTTTAAATAAATGAAATTAATACAATATTGACAATATAAGAATATCTTCTCAGTACCGAAGTGACTAACACCTAGTACCGAACTGTCCTGTACCGAGTACCGAAGAGCCCAGGTCAGTACCGCGGTGTCCTTGTACCGACGTCAATAGGTACCGAAGTGACTAGCATTCCGCCGTACCAATATGCGATGCTACACTTCTGTACTGGACCAGTGTAATGGGGTAGCTCTGGCTTTGATAGTTCTTGTTCAAGGCAGTATCATTCTTTGCGAGGTCTGCATATAAAATGTAGCTTACCACCAAGCTTAGCTGCAAACAATATACAATTCCAATTTCAATGGAAAATTGCCCCATAAAATTGAAAATTCCACCACATTTCAAAATGCTGATTAAATGTGGAACATAATTGTTTATTTCGAAATATGATAGTTTGGATTTACGAAATGAATAAACTCGACAAAACATGATAACCAGTTTTCATTTGTCAGGCAAAAAACCATTGCACAGACGTGGTAACTTTTAGTATAATTGTTTTCCCACCTTTCCTAACTCATGTTGTGAACTCGTGAAAAATCCATCTGAGCTGCAGTGTAACTATGTAAATTTAAGAGTTTACATATTTCACGAGAGCTCCAGACGAGTACATTTCATTTTAACTTTAAATATGTATTTAGTTGCCTTTTTTATTCATAAATGTTAATCTGTGAGAAAAGGCACATTCAAAGTAAGTATGACAGTGTTTGTTACAACAATTTTTGGGATCAAGAATGTATATTTTAACATACATGTATGCCTTGTCAGGTGCTGTTATTCATGAGGAGATTTGTGTAGAAAGGGCACAACTTTGGTAAATAAAATCGTAATGATTAAAGTCTCATTGTTTTATATGGCTGCTGTGTATTATGATCTGAATCAGATTGAGCTTCAGTTTTGTTCCACTAGTCATTTTCATTACATTGTACCTGTTCATGGAGAACAAATCAAGTTGTAGGTATGGTGTTCTTGTTGTCTGGCTTGGTTTTGTTTTAAATTAATTTAAAACAGATGTAAAAATAATTGTATTGATCAATAATTAAGGTCCATACCAAAATACATCGCATTATATATGAATGCTAAAATTTACGCAAATGATTGCGCTCCGTCATCATCTAAGTACCTGTAAATTATTATGAATCTAGAAAAACTAGTAAATGTCTTCAATACTGAAGTAAAATACTGAAAAAAAAATACCAAGAATAACCATTAAACTAAGCATTGACGGTATAAGAAACGATTCATAATACGATATACCATGCGATAAGCGAAACGTTGCACGATACGATATACCAAACGATAGAAGAAACGATCTATCAAAACGATACGTTAACGCCGTCTCACCGTTTCATCGTATATCGTATCGTATATCGTTTCGTGCATCGTGCGTAAATCGTTCGTATATCGTGCGTACAACGTTCGTATATCGACCGTTAATCGTTCGTACATCGTTCGTGCATCGTGCGTTTTGTTAATTTATACGTTCCAGGGACTGTATTCTATTTAATCTTCATTTTTACTGTGCTTATGAAAACAAACCGATAATCATAATTCGACGATGATAGAATTTTGCATGTTTTGTTTGTCTGTTCTATTAAGCGACTTCATTGCGAAACAGAATAGTTGTCAATTTTTGCACAATGGCAGATAACTCATAGTGCCTAATTGGTAACGACTAGAGGTTTAGCGATTATCTCCCTTCATTAGCACGTGTTAGAATATAGACTACAAAGAGCCGCTAGCCTTTCAATGTTAGTTTCCATATGGGATACCCCTATTTATTTATTATTATTATTTATTGTTATTTCGTTGAAAGAAAAATTAATTCAATTTTATATTAAAACAAAAAAGAAGGTAAAGCGAGGGGAAGTCTTATTTTTTTCAACTTTCTCCGAGGTGCGTTCGTGTTGAAAATTCGGTATCTTCCTCTAAAATGCATTAACAATGTTTCTATTGTGCATTTCCGTACCAAATATTGCATTTCTTTCCAAGAAGCAATTGGCGGTCCTAACTACACAGATCGTTCTAATGTGTTTGTTTAAATTGTATTAACACCACTTTTTAGCCATGTGTGCCTATATAAAGGCGTCTAGTTTTTATTAAGGAGAAGAAGCCGGAGTACCCGGAGAAGACCCCTTACTTTTGGTAGGAAAACTGGTAATCCTGTCAATTAAGACTTATGTAGAGTACACACCGCCCGCATTGAGATTCGAACCTTCAACCTAAGTGTTGACAGTCACGTAATTAATAATCAACTAAATAAGTTAACTACTCGGCCACTGAGGCAAATGCAGTTACATTTACTAATTTATTTGAGTGTAAGATGAGAGCAATCAATTGCTTCTGAGGAGTTACTCAGACATTTACGTGAAAAGGTCAAATCCAGAAACAAGAAAAGCTAAATGTGACACATTGCGTTTGGGAGATCAATTAATGTGCATTAAATCCCTGTTTCAATAAATTAATGTGAACAACAGAGTTCGATCTAGAAAACCAGAACACCGATCGCAAGATGTATAATAAGATGTCCGGATATTGCTTATAATTAATGGAAAATTGACAATTGGGAAGATGCAGTCATCTCTGTTGTCGATTTTAGTTTGTAATTTTCAAATTATGTCTATTCTAAGAGTAACAAGGCGACGGCTCACTTGATGTAGGGTCCTACATCTCAAGCTCAATCATGATAATTTAAAAAAATATTTCCTATTATAAAAGGGATGTGTAACCAATATTTTAAAATTGTGAACAGATTATCAGTATGTTTAGTAAGTTAAATGCGGAATTATATCTTTATTTGTACCATTTGAGTTCAATTTTGATTTTATTATTCTGTTTTTCCAAACATTCTCTTTTACCTAGAATGCAAACATATTTAAATGGAACAAAAATAAAATACCCATTTGTACAATAAATTTTTATTTGAGTTTTTTTGTAGATGATGGATCGTCATGCCTTGGAGCAAAATGTTCGGGATGGATTTCTGTATTCAAGAATAAAATACCCATTTGCAGAATAAATTTTTATTTGAGGTTTTTTGTAGATAATGGATCGTAATGCCTTAGAGCAAAATGGTCGGGATTGATTTCTTTATTCAAGAACTAAGAAAGGGGTACATTTTTAACAGATATGCTCAAAACTGTCAACATAAGGAGATACTTGAAAATACAGCATATAACGGTATTACATTCAATACATTTTATTTTTTTAAAATCACGATTTATGGGAAAGGAAGGTAATAACAAAATACTGAACACAAAGGAAACTGACAAAAAGACAATCCAAATCCGAGAAGCAGGCGAACCGTTGAACCAACAGCCAAATATAGTAACTACATGTGCAACAATGGTCCTGTAACATTAGGGATAAGATTTCTTATCTCCACAACACTATGTATGCCCTTGAATGAGACTCACCTCATGGAAGAAGTAAAACCAATTACATTTTTATTTTAGTAAGATACATTGAATTGTTATTATTAGGACGCCCTTGAATACACTGTTAAGAAAGCAAAACAAAAGATTAAAAAAACCCAAAGTATCCAATGAATCAGTGTTCTCTGTTCGTAAGAGTGGTCTTTTAGTATTATTTGTTGAGATATTGTGTACAATTTCAAAGTAATACATCCACTTTTGAACGTTGAAGTATATAAATCCCTATTTAATGTTAAAGATATAAGTATCTAGTGATTACTCATGACAGAAAAAAGCCTTGTCGTAAATGCTAAACCATCTAAGAATAAAATAGCGGAGAATGTTTGTGTCAATTTTCAGATTTTTAAAAAATCATTCATTGACAACAAATATGTCTAAATGCTTTTATCCTCAAATATTTGTTTCGGTAATAACAAGAGTTATATATCCACTGTAAGCTACTCGTTGTAAAGAATGACACGTGTTGTGAACGATGTTATAGGTAATCCCGCATCAATCATCAAATAACATTTGTATTAAACATTGGGCGAAATTATTCAGTGTATTGGCTATAGCCTAGACCAAGGATTGATATTGAGGCCCTTAGGGTAGAATATTATAGTTACCTGAGTGAACACTCATAAAATAAAAACATATTGATAAATATGATTATGTATTTTGTAACTTTTTTAAAATTGATTACTACCCTGATTTACAAAAGAAAAAGTTTTTACTGCTTCTTTGAGTACACCAGAAACATTGTCCTAATGCATGAAATACACGCGAAATTGTTTTGTCAAAAGATGATAGAAACTAGGGTTATTGTTTTCTGTTATTGTTTTTTAACAATTGCAAATTTTTAAATGCATATTTGCTTTTTGCCTTTTTTTTATATTTTCCGACTTGTATCTTCTAGCTTTTTCTTTAAGAAGGCGCATCAGAAAGCTATTTATAAATTCCTTTAGAATCAAAATTAAAAAACGATTACAGTACAAACAGACTTAAGATTACTGTCTCAGTGAAAATTATACATCACGTACAACAATATTTCAGATTTTACTGCATACTGTGTCTATATTTCCCAGCTAATCAGGTATGCAGTGAGTACACTGATTTTTTTTAACGTCAACATTTCTTTCGGTATAAACTTATAAAATAAGTTTGCAAAAATACGACTCGTCTTCGGTTTCAATCAGTTTTACTATACCGTTTCTGCTGGATAAATCGTCTTTCTCGCGGGGAAATAATTGCAGATTGTTGTACCAATGTTTTAATTCAGTTCACACTGATTGTGCTCCAATGATCATTGGATACACCTATCACTGAGTATTGGTGTATATGCCCAACCTTTGACATCAACACACCGATTAACTCTACAATACAGGAAGCGGGAGGTTTGCATGCCATAAAACTTAGGTTTATCCACCTTTTCTTTTGAAATGCCAGTACCGAGTCAAGACCACTGCTGTAGTAGCTATATATTTCATTTTTATGTTCTCGTGTTTGCCTGTTTTTTTAATTATTTTGGTATCTTTGATGACATTTTATTTGCAACCACTGGGTCTATGCCACTGCTGGTGGACTGTTAGTCCCCGAGGGTATCACCAGCCCAGTAGTCACACTTCGGTGCTGACAGGAATATCATTGATTCTTTCATTGATATAGTCATTGTCTAAATTTACTGCCCTGAAATTTCGAAAATTATTTTAATTCTAAGGTTTTTCTATTTTCAAGGTGTAGATAGCCTTAGCCGGATTTTGGTATAACGTTTTGGAATTTTGGTGATAAAAGCTCTACAACATCTCATTCATTTGGATTTTAAATATTGTTTGGGTTCGAGCGCCACTGATGAGTCTTGATTAGACGAAACGCGCGTCAGGCGTAGTAAATTTTATTAACCTTGGTATCTTTGATGACATTTTATTTGCAACCACTGGGTCGATGCCACTGCTGGTGGACTGTTAGTCCCCGAGGGTATCACCAGCCCAGTAGTCACACTTCGGTGCTGACATGAATATCATTGATTCTTTCATTGATATAGTCATTGTCTAAATTTACTGCCCTGAAATTTCGAAAATTATTTTAATTCTAAGGTTTTTCTATTTTCAAGGTGTAGATAGCCTTAGCCGGATTTTGGTATAACGTTTTGGAATTTTGGTGATAAAAGCTCTACAACATCTCATTCATTTGGATTTTAAATATTATTTGGGTTCGAGCGCCACTGATGAGTCTTGATTAGACGAAACGCGCGTCTGGCGTAGTAAATTTTATTAACCTAGGTATCTTTGATGACATTTTATTTGCAACCACTGGGTCGATGCCAATGCTGGTGGACTGTTAGTCCCCGAGGGTATCACCAGCCCAGTAGTCACACTTCGGTGCTGACAGGAATATCATTGATTCTTTCATTGATATAGTCATTGTCTAAATTTACTGCCCTGAAATTTCGAAAATTATTTTAATTCTAAGGTTTTTCTATTTTCAAGGTGTAGATAGCCTTAGCCGGATTTTGGTATAACGTTTTGGAATTTTGGTGATAAAAGCTCTACAACATCTCATTCATTTGGATTTTAAATATTGTTTGGGTTCGAGCGCCACTGATGAGTCTTGATTAGACGAAACGCGCGTCAGGCGTAGTAAATTTTATTAACCTTAGTATCTTTGATGACATTTTATTTGCAACCACTGGGTCTATGCCACTGCTGGTGGACTGTTAGTCCCCGAGGGTATCACCAGCCCAGTAGTCACACTTCGGTGCTGACAGGAATATCATTGATTCTTTCATTGATATAGTCATTGTCTAAATTTACTGCCCTGAAATTTCGAAAATTATTTTAATTCTAAGGTTTTTCTATTTTCAAGGTGTAGATAGCCTTAGCCGGATTTTGGTATAACGTTTTGGAATTTTGGTGATAAAAGCTCTACAACATCTCATTCATTTGGATTTTAAATATTGTTTGGGTTCGAGCGCCACTGATGAGTCTTGATTAGACGAAACGCGCGTCAGGCGTAGTAAATTTTATTAACCTTGGTATCTTTGATGACATTTTATTTGTGATTTATTTTACCTTTAGAAGAGTTGGGTCAACCTGACACTTGTTTTATACAAATCACATAAGGCCAAAGTCCGTCAGCATAGTGTTCGTCTTTAAAACCTAGCGTAATTTATCGTAATGTCTCCCATATTTGGCGAATATCCATGAGACCCAACCAAGTCATTTAATATAGGTATCCTTCTGCTTTAGCAAGCATGTTAAAACTCTTAATTTGATATATCGAGTTTTCTATTGTAACTCACGAGAAATGTTTTGGAACCAGTGATCATGTTTTCTTTTGTACCTATCTAATTACCCTTTTTACTCCATTCTGTCGTCGAAAATGTAGAGAAACTTAATTTAAATTGCTGATGCGCGCTGCTGTTTGCTAGTGAGGTGGTTGACATGCATGTGACGTTGCTGTCCGAAGGAAAACATCGACTGCACGAAATATTTTAATACCTTATGAAGTTACATTATTTTTATCACTTAATCGGGATTTATGGAAATTTGCCAAAAATGGGACAAATGTGATTGCCTAAGGAATTAAAAGTATTGTCACTCCCTGGAAGTGATGTCACATGTAGCAAACAATGCCGCACAGGAACAATAAAAACAAAGTTCTTCTATGTTTTCTTTCAAATTTAATTTGAGCAATTGAATGGGCATTCGACAAAGGAAACCATGAAAAAATAGAAAACATGAATAAAAAAAAACAACTTATGCGAGCGAAAAGATTCACGTTCAGTTTTTCGTGGATTACAAAATTTCTTCACTCTTAAAATTATAAGCAAGCTAATTTCGCATGTATCTTGATTTTAATTATCTCGAGTATGGATATATTGTAATGTACTCGAAAGAAAAGGACCGTCAATATGTCTTTGGTATCACTTTTACACTCTTTGTGTTCAATTATGTTTTATTCGTTCAAATGATGGAAGCAAACAAAATCATTTATAAATTCAATGAATTCACAAATGTTGCGATGTCCACTGTTCCATTCCAAGGTAAATAGCGTTGTGATACCTCTGATCGATATTTATGCCCAATAGGAAATCTTTAAATATTCTTTCATCTCTATTGTACAATAGAAACACTCCTAATAGTTGAGCGGCCTACAAAAAAGTATGGTTTTATTACTTTTTCTTTCTCAAAATATAGCATATATCAAATATTCAAAATAAAGACCCATGTTCAAGTTTATATTAAAAGTATAAAGGGTCTTAAATATGGTTTCAGCGTTTAATATTTGGTATTAAAAACATCTTTAAGTTGGGGTATTTTCTGCTTTTCCTTTATACACTTAGCACCATGTAGCTACATGTAGTATGCCAAAAACTAGTCTGATTATATAAGAATTAGAAAGAGCTGTTATATCCATCTTTTGACCTTTTTATTGATGTGTTTGCACTGCACTTTTATCTAGCATTACATGTATGCCTCAAGTTTACTTTCTTGATGTCTAAACAATTCCTTGCTATATAAAAAAACTTGCTTTGCTTTTTTGACGCATTCACAGCTAAAATGATAATGTATTACAAAAACAAATAAGCTTAATGGTTATCAAATATTCAAGTTTAAATATTTCGGACTTCTAACGATGTCATGCTTCAATACCAGGACTTCCACGAAGACAAGTTAATGATGATGCTAAACCTTTTTTATGTAGCTATATTTAAATATAACGCCTACCGTGTAAATTCCTACTGCTCTTAATTGGTATCCTATAGCTGCACCAACCCCTGGTACTGCCTCAATTGCATGACCAAGCATGCTGCTATTTACAAAATGGTTATGCTTCATAGAATATGACATTTTCTGTAAGCTGTAAAACATAAAGGAAGCATAAGATGTCTTCTTTACATATTTCCCGGAAGTGTCTTATTACAATCATTTTCCCGCACATTACACCTTTTCTCTTAACAGGAATATTCATCTCGGTAAACAAAATATTTCAATTTTTATTGCAAGTTGATTTGTTTGTTTGTTTGAATGGTGTTTTAACGCCACTTTCAGCAATTTTTCAGCTATTTCATGGCGTCCAGTTTTTATTGGGGGAGGAAGCCGGAGTACCCGGAGAGAACCCCCGACCTGCGGTAGGAAAACTGGCAATCCTTGTCAATTAAGATTGGAGTCGAGTACACCGTTCCTGCAGTGAGAATCGAACCCGCAATCTCAGTGTTGACAGACCACGTGATCAATAGTAAACGAACTACCTTGACCACTCGGCCACCGAGGCCCCCTATTGCAAGTTGAAAGTGTACTACTGTAACTGATGAACCAGATATGATAGAGGATCTAGTTGTTAAGGTCAAATGTTAATATTGTGCGCAAAACTTCTCCTTAACCATAAGAGTTACAACAATGATACATCAACCAAATTGTAAACCTTTTTAATGCATTCATCAATTGCATGACATTTTGTAAGTTATATTCGCCAGAATAATTGAATTTATTGTATATACGGATATCCTAGAAACTAAACCTGATATTAAGATGTTTAATAATGGTCACCGCATACCTTGAACTTGGAAAATATCACAGGAACAAATGTCAAGGTAACATTCTAATTGTTGTGTGTAGAAGCTCTCATTAACTTTAAAAGAATAAAACTGAAACAACGGCAAACATCCTGAACTCTTTAAAGTCTTGAAGTTTCATATATTTTGAATGACACTTTATTAGAATTATCTGTTATGACGGTAGTGTAATTTGTTGGAAATAACCATATCTCAATAATTATAACACATTTTGACATATAATCATCACTGTTGTTCATTCTAGACCTTCGCCATGGTCAAGGTCACAGTGTAAGATGTCTTTTTAAGAATATTATAACAAACATATATCTTGGTAAAATATACTCAAAGGTATCTAGTAATGTATTAATTAACCTGATTGTCTTATTACTAGTTTGATATATTTAATTACTCAATTTCTGTCTTTGTTTTTTCTTTTCTTTTTTGTTACTTTTGACCCATTTATTTATTATCTTCTTTTACTTCTGGAGTACCAATTACTAAGATAAATCAGTCTACATTACACTGTAAATATGTTAATAGTTATTTTATGTTTTCTAACTCACATTTGTTACAATATTTACTCACATGATGTTTTTTTATGGTTGGCAATTATTTTGTCTTAACTGATAGTTGTAATTCGAGCAGTCCCTTCATTAGCAGTACATTTTGTGCCTGGGACACTAAAGTAACATAATGGTTATCGCTAGCGCAGAGTTGACTGCTAGAATAGGACTGTTCTGTTGCAGAGCAAGACGAAACAAGAGCAACAGGCTTTTGAATATATACCACGTTATATTTGTCAATTAATATGCATCTATTGGAACTGAGTGTATTGCTGTTATGTTGCTATTGACATGTTTGTGTTTTTATGAACATCATGATATTTCTACAAGTAGCAATTGTAAAAAAGAAATTAACAGCTATGCTTTATCGAATTGAATTCACAAAAAGTTCATTGTTATTTTATATGTATCATTATCATATGTATAATATTGCTCGTAATTCTGTCGGGCGACGTAGAACCAAATCCTGTCCCCTCATTCCAGTCAACTACTGAATCGTCCTCATCAGATGAAGATGAATATTTTGACGAATTTAGCAGATGTTTAAATCAATACACATGTTTTATACACCTAAATGTTCCAAATGTACTGCCAAAAATAGATCTGATAAACTCAGAACTTAGAAATATTGATATTCTCTGTTTTAGTGAGACTTGGCTCAATCCTACAATTGTTAACCAAGATATTTTACTTGACAATTTCCAACCCCCATTTAGAAACGATAGAACAAAAAGGCAATGTGGGGGTGTGGCAGTATATATAAATAATGGCTTACTTGCTGTTCAGAGGAAGGATCTAGAGGTACGAGGTGCTGAATGTGTATGGATAGAATTAAAAAATTGTAGGAACCAACCAGTTTTGTTAGGAACATTCTATAGACTCCCCCCCCCCCCGACTCCCTTGTCCACGTATATGACCTAATTGAATACTCATTCGATTTAGCGGTTGATTCAGGTATAAATAATGTTCTGATTTTAGGTGATTTTAACGAAGATCAAGATAACCCTAATAATATTAAAATGTCAAATATTTGTGCAAGTACAATATGACCCAATTTGTTAATGAGCTAACCCATTTTACGGAAAGTTTAAGTTCTTGCATTGATTTAGTTATATCCAATAATCCCAGAGTTGTCGACCTTGTTCATGTTGGTCCACCATTTCTTAACCAAAATGTCCGTTAACACTGTCCGACATATGGAATACTAAAAATCCAGAAACCTGTACACACTTGCTTCAAGAGCAAAATATGGTTATACGATCGCGGAAATTTCGACTTGTATCGTGAAAAGTTAGAAAACGTCGAATGGGATGATTTTATTAACTCCATAGAATGTCTGGACGATCTAGTCGATTCTCTCTCCAGTCTCATATTACAGTTTGCAGATGAATGTATCCCTAACAAAATTATAACAGCTAGAAAATTTGAACCGCCATGGATGAATAATTCTATCCATAAATCAATTCGAAAACGAAACCGATTGCATAAAAAGGCAAAAAGATCGAATTACCCAGAACATTGGGCAAAATTTAGGAGAGCAAAACTATTAATACTATTAGGAGTCAAAAAGAACGTTATTGCAATAAATTAGTTGATAAACTTAAATCTAACTCAACAAATATAAGGGAATATTGGGGTATAGCGTCAAAAATTGCTGGTATAAAATCAAAAGATTCTATTATTCCTCCGATGAATGTACATGACAATGTTTTGCACAGTAATTTAGAAAAAGCAGAAGCATTTAGTACGTGTTTTAAGAATCAGTCCAATATAGACGAGAGTAATAAATATATTCCATCTATCGATCAACCCCCATCTGTCTGTCTGGATCATTTTACACTGCATAAATATGAAGTAGAAGATGTATTAAGACTTTTAAATACTAGCATAACTTCTGGTCCAGATGTCTGATAACATTAGTGCCAAGCTACTTAAAGTTGCCTGGGACTTCCTTTCAAAACCTCTATGTGCAATTTTTAATTTAAGCTTATCTACAAAAAAATTTCCATCAAAATGGAAATTAGCAAATGTAACACTTGTTCACAAAAAAAACAACCCAAATGTAGTTGAAAATTATCGTCCAATTTCTTTACTTCCAATTTTAAGTAAAACATTCGAAAAGTGTATTTTTAAACGAATTTTTAACTTTATTTAGGATTTAATAACAGAACATTAATCTGGGTTCATCTTAAACGATTCTACTATAAATCAACTGCTCTACATAGCTCACACTTTCAACAAGGCTCTTGATGAAGGGAAAGAAATCCGATTTGTGTTCTTTGATATTAGTAAAGCCTTCGATCGTGTATGGCACAAAGGCCTAGTATATAAACTAAAACAAATGGGCATCACGGGAGATCTCCTTTTATGGTTTAAAGATTATTTGTCTGATAGGAAACAAAGGGTGGTTATAAATGTAACAGAATCATCTTGGCCGATATAAATGCAGGGGTGCCCCAAGGGTCCGTCCTTGGCCCTCTACTATTCCTTATTTTTATTAACGACATAGTAAATGACGTTAACTGTCCTATCAAACTTTTTGCAGATGACACGAATATATATGTTGCTGTAGAAAACCCCCTAGTAACTTCTCTTATTCTAAATTCAAACCTTCAAGAAATCCATAAATGGTCGATAAGGTGGTTGGTAAATTTCAACCCACAAAAGACTGAATCGATGGTTATAACACGTAAATTAGATTGTGTATCCCATCTACCTTTAACAATGAACCAAGTTTCTATAAAATCTGTCACCTCTCATAAACATCTAGGTCTTTTAAGAGACAGAACCTGGGATACTCATATCGATGAAATTATTTCGAAAGCATCAAAAAGACTTAATTTAATTCGATAGTTAAAATTTAAGATTGACATGAAATCACTGGAAAAATGTATTTCAGCTTTATTCGTACAGTTCTCGAGTACGTAGATGTAATATGGGACAACTGTCCAGAATTTATGAAACTAAAGCTTGAACAAATAAACTACAAGGCTGCCCGCATAGTTACTGGTGTTACCAAATTAACTACCATTTCTTTACTTTTACAAGAATGCGGATGGGAAACATTAGAGGATGGCAGGAAAAAACATAAGCCGATACTATTTCATAAAATGATACATGGAAATACCCCTGAGTACCTGTCAAACTTGGTTCCGACTAGCTTTTCTCAAACTCACCATTACAGAACCCGAAATGCTAATAACCTAGTTCCCCCACCCACCCATATTATGTTGTATTATAACAGCTTCTTACCATCAACAGTTCGACTTTGGATTGACCTTCCTGCTAACATAAAAAAACAATGATTCTATCAATAATTTAAAATCATTTTTAAACAAACCGATTACAGTTCCGTCCTATTTTTTTGTATCGGTCAAATGCTTCATGCTAGAATAAGGACTGAAAGTAGTGCCCTAAAAGATCACCTTTTCAAAAAGAACATTGAGTCTGACCCTTATTGTAAATGCAAACAAATAGAAAATTCTGAACATTTTCTGCTCTCATGTCCATTTTTAATAGACTAAGAAATATTCTACTTCCAAACTTATCATGTTACCTAAATATTAGAAACCTTCTATATGGTGACCCAAACCTCTCCGATGCGGAAAATACACAAAAAACTTCTTAATTGTTCAAAAATATATCATCAAATCAAAAAGGTTTAACACATGAGGGTTTAAAATTTATTAATTTTTTGTATGTTAATCTTGCTCTAAAGTTTCTTATATTGTTTCAAAGTAAAATGTCAACCATAGTAATAGTAACACTAATGTTATGAAACTAACTTTAATATGAAATTGTAATTATGTCACTGTATGTCATGCATTCTACTATGTATTTTCTTATATACTGGGAGAAGGATTTATAAAAGTGCTTGTAGCACTTGTTTTCTAATCCCAACTTCTATTATACTTACATGTATTGTGAACTATGAATTTATCAATAAAATAATGTTTACATTAAGAGGTCTTTGTAAAGTATTTTTACTGTTGTTCCTATTTCAATAGTATACGTTGATGTTCATTCTTAAAATCCTTAGTTATTGATAAATAGCATATTCGAAGAGCAACATGTCAGAGATTAAGGCCATTCAGGTCTTTAATCGTCCTCTTTTAAATTCTCTTTTTATTTCAACAGATATATTAACGTCTTTCTTAAATTCTTGTATATTGTGAAATATATTATCTTTAATGTATATATAATAAAGGCCAATATCAATGTCCAAAGGCTCTACATTTTGCCTTTTTTATAGTTTTAACCAAATTACTACTTTTGTTGAGCATCTTAATTTTAATGTCACTTAATACAGCTTGTTTTAGTTGCACTAAGTGGAAAGGTTTTATACGTTATCTAGAACAAATGAACTTCCATTTATTTATTTATTTTTTGTATTGTGCACAGTATGACGATAAACTTGAGGACAAAGTTTGAACACCGGTGAACTCTTTTTATCAATATGGTCATCATGTTTAAACGTATTTGCAGTGAATTTTTCCCAGTATATTTCTGTGATATTTTCATGGAATGTGCGAGACAAGACCTAAAAACGAAGCCATGACGGGTATTGTTCGATATGAGCAACATAACTTATTTACATTATTATCTTTATCGGAGCATGTCGCGTAACTTACATATTGAGGTAACTTATGTTTAAACAAAAAAAACAGAACTCTTTTAAGAACAACGGTCTTAAGAAACATGATTCGTGACATTTTTCCGCAGCAAATATGGACAATTTTTTTTGTTGACTGGGGGGGGGGTACGGGAGTTGGCCAGTGCATAGCCAGTTGGCGCACATCTATACCTTTTTTTATTGAGTGAATGTCACGGTATAATGTTTCAAGTTAAGTCGCGGTTCATAGATGGCCCAGTGCTTCAAGAATGCAGGTTAAATTACCTTTTTGTTGATATCGAAAAAGTGTTGAGATTGGGTTAAATACGGAATATTAAATTTAACCGGCGTGTAATTATTAAACCTCGATGAAAACGCAAATATTATTATATCATGGACGACAAAAGATTTTCTTGCAAAATAAAAGTAAAAGCAACAACTATCTTAATTAGACAAAAGTATAAAATACAAGTCAATGCCTTCTGCACACAAGAATAAAAAAAAATATTGAATGGCATTATATCATAGTATATTTAAAAAAATAATAATAATAAAAAGAATAAACACGCAGGATTATATGATTTACATTCATTCAGATTTTTTATCGTACGAACATTATTTTTTATTTTAATTATAGCGTGTTCATATTAAATTATTCACTATATTGTTTTCGTACATATATGTTATTTTTGTCAAATATAATAATTTTATCAGTGTACATGTTTTGACAAACATCAATTTAAATTTAATGAACCAAAATGTAAAATTATTAATAGTTGAAATTATTATTAAGAATACCTTTGGAACAAAATTGGAATTATAGACTTCAATTCATGCATTTACAACAGCATATGCAAAGTTTAACAAACTTACAATACAATTTTCCCTCCAGACCTATGTATATGACTTAATTGTTCCATCAAAGAATAAAATGACCAAATCGACAGGTTTTAATCAAAACCAGGTTAATCATCAAGCTTATTGTATTATCTAAGTAGCATTTAAAGCAACTAATGTGTTATTCGGTTTTATTTTTAATTTGTTTGAGCAACATTCTGCTTCCTTAAATGTAACTTATTATCTGGTAAGTATGGCGTCATTTATTTGGTTATTGATTATCACAAACGATCTAAAATATGACCAATGATTTCTTCATTCGCGATATCTGTCATATCTTCTTGCATAGATTGTTATTTTAACCCGTAAATACACCGGTATACATACACAATACATACATTATTTGCATGTATAATGTCGAGACAGTTGTGTACATTCATATAACTCCGAGAAGCAAAGCGTTGAGTTGTAATATGGAATGTATGAAACTGTTGAGAAGTTGTACATATAGTTGTACCTACATTTAAATTGATGGCATCAGTTTATGTCAAATTATAAAAAATTAAAAGTGCAGAACAAAACTGAAAGATTAGAATTGTATTGTGTTATTCATCGAATAATATTTTTCTTAAATATGGTCTCTAAAGTCACACGCATTATACATATTGCGAGAGTCATTCCCCGAATCATTGGTTATACAAATTTTAAAGCAGTTTAGACAAAAGTACATCTTGTATCACCTATATAGATGATACAATGTTTTGAACCACCAGTTTGTATCAATCGCTAATTTGTCCGATTTGACAAAATCCATACTTAATTTTAGATAAAACTTCCTTTTTATTTGCAGACACATGCACATGTTTTGATTGTGAATAGTCTCATGTGGATTAAGAGAATGTTTGTTTTCTTACAGTGTTCGTCTTTTAAATGCTTTGTTATAATAAGGCTCACGCTAATAAATGTTTGATTTCTGATGGACATTATTAATATCGGGAAGGGGGTTCTAATCTCTTATTTGCTAAAGTTAAAAATAAACAATGAAAATGTTTGATCACACCTTTTGCCGTTTTCAATTCAAAAATAAAATTATCCTGTTTTTTTTTCTACCAAAACTGTAAATTCGTGGACAACACAAATAAATTACACAGTAAACTTCAAACTCAATACAGAGGACAAATACTTAAAAATTGTAATGTAAGAAGGATCTCGCATGTCCCTGCTCGACTCGCAGATTAAGAATAAACATCTTTAAGTCAGATGCGAAACAAAACAGGGAGAATAGTAAAAACAAGTGAAAAATGCAAAGAAGTGAGATTACAAATTATGTGAATTTATAAAAAAATATGCATCCATCATATACTAAACAAAAAGACAATTTAAATAAAAATGGCTTAAAACATTTGAATTGCTTCAAGACCTTAGCTATTAAACATCGTAGAAACGACTGAAGACGTATCTAAAGTTATCGACATTCCAAGCCAAACAAATTACAAAATACTGTCGTATGGAACATTCAAGCTGTGTGTCAAACGAATTAAAAATAAATTACAAAAAAAGAATGTAATATGCAACGTTTATGTGTCTTATATATAAGGTCTGGATTTTTTCTTCAATTTGGACATCAAATATTATCATACCCCTTGTCGAAACATATCAATAAAATTTAGAACCCGTATTTAAAAGACCAGATTCTCCGTGCCCAGTAAACAATGATAATGCATCAACCCAAAACTAAGATATTAAAGAATATTGAACACGTTTCTCATCCTATTTCATGAACCTTTTATATGTGAGACACCGCTGAGGGAAATGATGTTAACGTGCCTTATTGTTGTATACGTATAGTCATAACTAAAGGTGTTGCTGCTCGTGCATTATTATATTTTGAATTCTTTTAATTAAATAATTTAAAGGCTGCACAAAATTTAGAATTGAAAAGTACTTACCTGTTTCCCGTCTTATAAGAATGTAGTCTATAACCAACGTTGCTATTTTATTATCAGCGAGTTGTTAAATATATAGGGACTACCTTATCTTTTGTGGTTACGTTAAACGTGATTGGTCGATAATGACTGTACGCAGCGAGGTTAAGGAAATTACATTATATTTTTAACAACCTACACATATTCTCATGGTTACAGCGTTTTGATTGTTCAATTATTTTGGGTAGGGGGAAAATGACAGCGTTCAATAAAAGTTATTCCTATATTAAAATTATGCAATTGTTTTTGATCTTGTATAATTTGGCCAGCTTGGTGAGCTTTATTTACGATGAAACTATGTAGCTTCCGGTACAGTCAACGTCGAACACATTCTTACATCACAGTCAAATAACGTGTTACTTATAATTACCTTTAGGCATAAGAAGACGGTCAAGTAAAGACGAACACTAAGGTATGTCTATGAAACTACTTAAATTGTGTTGCCAGCGTTATAATAAATATAAAGATATTCTTTAAGAGTTGTCTTTAACGTGCAAAGCTAAGGTAGTAATGATAGTCATGCTCATACATTTACATAAGTCCGGCAAGTGACTTGACTTACCCATTTTCATTCAAAATTGTCGATTGACATGTTGCAAACCCGTAAAGTAATATCAGTTTATGTTAAATAATATCCTGCATGTTAGACTGCTTTAAACCTTCCACCCCAATCCCCCCAAAATCAAAATTCCCCCAAAAAAACAAAATATATTATTAATTCTTAAGTTACAGACCAGCTCATAGAAAAAAGAGTAAAAGATTTCACCAATAGACTTTGAGAGATTAAACAAAGTTCATTAAGTCTGGGATTAGAATAACTTATATAGTTGCTGTATAGGTTCTGATTAAGTTTATATATCAGAATGTTGACTCCAAAAAATAAGACAATGAAAATTAAACTATAAAAAGTTTTATGGACTTAAATAGTTCAGGACTGGACCCCTTTTTGTGGTTTAGATCAAGAAAATGCCAAATGAATGTCTATATTTAACAGTAGCTAATATATTTCATAATTATAAATGTACAAATGGATCTAGAGTACAATATTGGGAAACTAAATGTACCTTCATTTAGTATAAACATTAACCATTTATCAATTTCAATATCTTATTATCCAGTTCCACAAAAGTAATGGTTTTTACAATTATTGAATAACTTCACATTATAAATATGTCTTTATTACATGTATGGGATGAATTAATTATATTTAGTTGCTGGTTTGTTTATGTTAGGTTAACCAATTAAGAAGAGAGGAAATAAATTTTAGTATAAATAGAAGTTCCATGACAATATTCTCTCACAATTAATTAATGTCATTATGTATGGATTTCAAACAATTGTGTGTACTGACAATCATTCATGCAGTTTACTTGTACAATTATTTATAATATTAAAGTGTTTATGTCATGATAAACTGATATTTTTAATCATTTACACAGCACATGTAAGTATTATATGTGCTGTGCAGTTTGAAATACACTTTTCATTGTAAGGTACCATCTTTCGTTATGGTAATGTGAAAGTAAGTGGCATTAAAGAAATTTTGTGGTAGCCATGTTCTAGTTCATAATAAAGCCTAATGAGGGATCTAGTTGCACAATTATTTATACCCGAAGAGTCCATTTGCTACAACTTAAAATACTTAGGCTTTATTTGAAAGAACATAGCGAAAATAAGTCCAATGTGATACCTAGCACAAACACATAACACGACATTCCCTTTTTACTCTGTACAGTTGAATATATTACATTATTTGATTAAAGTCTTCATTGACATATCAAATTAAATTTCAGCATTGATGATTATTATTTACCTTGATAAAATTGTCAATGCACAGTCATTTTGAATGCATATACAGTTGTTACTGGTTAAATTGTTATACATTTTCATTGACAAGTATAGGGTGCTGTAATTTTTCATTGTATAGTCTGGTAGGGGCTTTGGATAATAGTTTAGTAAGAAGTTGTGTCTAGAAGACAACAGTAATATTGTTGTTTACAAAGTGAAAAAGAGGGTTACAAGAGAAATAAATAATTATAACGCTAGATTTAGTGCGTACAATTTGTATGTACCACCTGTAAATGGGCATTCAGCAAGCACTCTGTACTATAATGCCATCAAATATTGGAATGGCCTGTCGTGTGGATATTACGAAAATTAAAAGTTTACATGCATTTCAAGTAAGATTTTCTCTTTGAAAAAAAAATTAACTAACTTTTAATGCTATTAATACCATACAGTTAAACTATACAATGCATAATTTTATACTTTTATATTTTAAATATTTCGCAAACCAAATTAACATTTTTAGCCTTAACCTGTTTGTTTATTTTTATATTTTAGTTTTATTTACTGAACAGTAAGCTTCTATCATGTACTGTTAAGAAATGTGTACTATCTATCTAGTATGGAGATAAAAGCATCTTTTTGCAACCCCTCTCCCCTGTCCCCCCCCCCATTCCACACACACCATCCTTCTTGAAAAAAGGTTGAGGCCGAATATCTGGCGAGTTATTTTTTAAGGGGTTTCATGTTCCTGTTATTAATTTCATCATTTGGAATATTTTCTTGGCTAGAGAATTTATTTTTGACAAAATGCTCGTAGTCTTGTACGAAAGTTGTCCTTTTTCCTTTTCGAGTATTTTGACGTATCCACTCCGCATACTTTCCGATGTTAATTCGACGTCATCTTTGCGTTTGAATGTAGATGTTGATGTCATTACAATATGAATAAAATAATGCATGACATGTTCAATCGAAAAGTGTGGTGGCTTTTGAATAATACAATGTCATAGTATATACATATTAAGATTTCTCGTGGTCTAGATATTCAAATAAATAGCGCAACAAGAACGAAAGACGTACGTTAAATGGGTTCTATCAACGAAATGTGTGAAATATATTCCAATCGTAGTGATATTTGTTTTAAACAAAACAAATAATTCGTTTATTAGATAAGATATTGGCTTGTTGGGGCAATAAGTTAACAGATCACAATTATTTACAAGTGAGGACAGTTTCATTGTCCATTAGAATTGACCGTAACACACATAGTGACTATAACCGTGCCACACATTTTTAGTACCAAAATCTACTGAATATAACAATGCCGTACATCAAAATCATTGGACTTTATGATTACAATTCAACTCATCTGAATAAACATGTGTATGGTTTAATTATACAATTAAATTAGTATTTGGTATTTTATCTGAAAATCCATTTTTGACTGGAATTGTCAATTTGGGATGCTATCTTATTAATCAGTACACTTCAATTTACTGAAAATTAAACACTCTTTGTTTGATGAAAGGAGGTTAATGTTTGATAAAAAAATATAAATGTAGTGATGGAAAAATTATTTTCAAAATATTTTAATCAGATTATTTTGTTATCAAATTGAGTATATATGAAGAAAAAAATGAAACTACATCTACTAGAAACCAGTAAAATGTTACTCTGTTATGTTAAAAGAAATGTGTTCTATTATATGTTTCACTTATTCTCCCTTTGTTTATGAACAATGCCCCCCTTTTCTGGGTATAATCGTAACATATTAGTATGAACAATTAACAAAGCAGTATGTATTTCTTAATAAAATACATTCTTTTCGAGACCGAAAAATCATAAAAAATTAGGAATGATTTTTTCATATTAGACCTAAATATCTTGTATGGGAAGGGTATTTTCAAAAAACATACACACCATTCCCAGACATAATCAAAACTACCACTAATTTTATTGGATCACAGCAGCTAGTAACAGTGTTGTCCTCTTCTATATTTGTTTACTTTTTACCATCGCAATGTTTCCGGTTTTTGTAAAATTGTTTAATCTTGCTACATTTACTTTGAAGTACAAGTCGGTGTTAAAAATAAATGCGGGTACATTTTTGGACGCTGCAAAAATCGATGTTAATTGTGCAGAATGGGAGATACTTCATTGTGCATAATTGATATCGGTAAACTTGATGTTTTTACGATTTTCTCCCCTTATTAGTACGTGTCAGAAAATGCATGCAATATTTTTTGTCCTGCGACTTTAAATTGCAAACAAAAAAATATTAGCCTACTGAGCTATCTAATGGACTATGTTTTATCCTCGTTTGATATGGCACAGTGTGATGAAAGCCAAAAGTCACAAGGATAAACGACAGCTTCTCCTATTCACATGTCAACCTACAACTTGGATCAAGCAGGCTGTGTGCGTCATAAAGAAAATAAAACAGTTGACCTTGTCGCTCAGCTCGACAAAATGATAGAGGATTTAATAGTTCAGAATAAAAAAATTTTTAAAATTACCCTTGAAAAAAAATTCTTTATTGAAAGGCAAGTTCGACAGAGACAATGGTATAAGAAAACAGACTAATCACAAGAGCAATGCTCAGAGAGAAAATAGTGATGGCAATTCTAAAGCTTAGACTATCAAAAGTGAACATAAATTGCCATCTTTGAAGATTTTACAAGGCTCGGATCATGTTTTCAACAAGGCAAAAACTTTAGCAAAGCAGTACATCTGACAAGATTTATCGTCTTCTTCTGGAAGCAAATGTGGTGGTGAAACACATATGAAATCAGGTACTGATGTCCTTATCCGTTGTTAAAAGATAAACATAGGAAAAAAGTTGTTTGTCGGGAGGCTTGCGCAGCTTAAGAAAAAGTTAAATACGATGTTTCTTGGCCCCATGAAAACGATCAAGTTAAATCATTGAACTATTTAGACGATGAATTTGAATTAACCCAAGTAGTCACATGTGAAATATGTATTTTAAAAAGCATAAAAAATTCGTCAACTCCCCACTTTCGACATGCTCATTAAATTAAATTAACTTATTGTATCTCGTGGAAAACTTTCCATGCAGTGAAATCAAGGATTTTCGTGCTGAAGTGTTATGTTCTATTGAAAGGGGACATAAAACCTGGTCAAATAATGTCAGTGAGGAACAAAGGGCACCCTTGTAACCCCTTTACCACCAGCGTCGCAAAGCAGAGACAGATACCTGAGACACCAGAATTGCGCATATTGTCAATTTCCCTGTCAGTCTGGGGTCTGACTGCAATAAGTAAAATATATTTACGATTTTGAGTAATTTTTTTTACCTTTTTGCGTAAACAAAAAATAGTCTTTTTTTGCCGTCGGAAGAGATTTTGAATTTGCCGCTTTATGACAAGCCCCATCTATCCCAAGATGCTTTGTTTACATAACAGAATCCCGCGGTCATCCGGTGGACAGATCAGTGATCAACAAGGACAATAAATACATTCCTAAAAATCGATTTTCTTGTAAAAATACATAACATTTAAGCCAAATTCAATCAACCAGTCCTAATATGCATGAATTTTTACAGCCTTCTCGATAATTTTCTAGTGAATTTAATCATTTTCTTCATCGTTTTTTCCATTTCTTGAAGGGCGCACGATGTATTTCGATCGGCGCACGTGGTTTGAAATATGCTGGGACTTTCTGATATTCTTAAGATGTTACGTTTTTACGTAAATAAAAAGGAAGAAATGAAATTGGACAGATAACTCTGTCAGCCTTCAAATATTTTCTAAATGCATACCGCATGTCCGCAGTCTGAAAAAAGTATCAAACTTTTTGATTTTGTCTGACGTTTAGGCCTAATATGTGAACACAAAAAAAATTATATTTTAGATATCGATAAATGTGAAATTACGCATAGTTTGAATTTATTTTTTATATATACAAATTTTATTGAAACTATGTATGACATGATATTTTATTTTAAATGATTGATGAGGGTAATTATACATGTATCACATGCATGACATGAATGACAAAAAAAAGTTATATTACTCTATTCAGATCTGATAGAGAATTTGAAACTTACATAACTACATGAGGCTAAGAATTTATTGATCAATGATTTTATGAAAATTAAGAAACAACAAAAAGCTATTGCAGTAAATCTCATTTATTCAACTCTCTAGGTCATGCAGGTCAAATTTCAGAGTTCTCATAATCATGACATGGCATTAAACTTGTGAAATTTTATTGACATGATAGTAATCCATGAAAACAATTCCAACCAAACCAGACAAATCTGAAAGTTGATAAAATGTTCAACATAGGTAAACAAAATATACTTATTAGGTAAAGCCTACACCATCAGATATTACATAAAAGACAATTTTTATCTTTGTTTACGTTAGGGTCAATTTTGTTTTAATATGTTACAGGATCATCAGTTCATTCTCCTGACCTGTTCAATTATTTTGTTAAACGACACTTTTCCATAAAATCTTTCTATTCATTTTCAGTAAGATGATAACATGTTCAAAATAGTACGACTGCTTGAGGTAAACCATACTCCATCAGATATGATATTAGATAATAGAAAATTGTGGAATTTTATCTTGAATGACTGGGTTTACCTGTTTATGTATCTTTTGTTGTAATGCGTTTAATAATATGCAGTCGATTCTTCTGACCTGTTAATTTATTTTGTTAAACGCCACTTTTGAATAAAATCTTTCTACTAATTTACAAGAAGATGATAAAATGTTCAAAATAGTACGACTGCTTGAGGTAAACAAAATTTACTTATTTAGGTAAGCCATACACCATCAGATATTACATAAAAGAAAATTGGGAAATTTTTATCTTGAATGATTTTGTTTACCGTTAAGGTAAATTTTGTTGCAATGCAAACACTTTTCTATAAAATCTTAAATCTTTCTATTCATTTTCAGTAAGATGATTGCTTGTTTGTTTGAATGATGTTTAACGCCACTTTCAGCAATTTTTCAGCTATTACATGGCGTCCAGTTTTTATTGGGGTAGGAAGCCGGAGTACCCGGAGAGAACCTCCGAACTTCGGTAGAAAAATGGCAATCCTTGTCAATTAAGATTGGAGTCGAGTACACCCTGGCCGCAGTGAGACTCGAACCCGCAACCTCAATGTTGACAGACCACGTGATCATTACTAGACGAACTACCTTAAACACTCGGCAATGAGGCCCCCAGTAAGATGATAAAATGTTCAAAATTTTCAAAATAGTATGACTGCTTGAGGTAAACAAAATTTACTTATTTAGGTAAACCATAGATAATAGAAAATTGTGGAAATTTATCGTGAATGATTTGGCTTACCTCTTTAAGTATCTTTTGTTTTAGTGCGTTTAATGATATGCAGTCGATCCTTCTGACCTGTTCCTTTTTTTCGTTAAACGACACTTTTCCATAACATCTTTCTATTCATTTTCAATAAGATGATAAAATGTTCAAACATAGTACGACTGCTTGAGGTAAACAAAATTTACTTAATATTTAGGTAATTCATACGCCATCAGATATTACATAAAAGAAAATTGGGGAATTTTTATCTTGAATGAATTTGTTTACCGATAAGGTAAATTTTGTTTCAATGTGTTACATAATCAGTTAATTCTCCTGACCTTTTTATTTATTTTGTTAAACAACACTTTTCCATAAAATCTTTCTAGTCATTTTAACAAGATGATAAAATGGTTAAACATGGTACGACTGCTTGATATAAACAAAATTTACTTATTTAGGTAAACTATACTCCATCAGATATGGTATTAGATGATATAAAAAATTGTGGAATTTTATCGTGAATGATTGGGTTTACCTGTTAAAGTATCTTTTGTTGTAATGCGTTTAATGATATGCAGTCGATTCTTCTGGTCTGTTCATTTACTTTGATAAACGCCACTTTTCCATAAAATCTTTCTATTCATTTTCAATAAGATGATCAAAAGTTCAAACATAGTACGACTGCTTGGGGTAAACAAAGTTTACTTATTAAGGTAAACCGTACTATTACATAAAAGAAAATTTGGGTTTTTTTATATTTAATGATTTTGTTTACCGTTATGGAAATTTTTTTAATGCGTTTAATGATTACCAGTTGATTCTCCTGACTTTTCGTTTATTTTGTTAAACGAGACTTTTCCCTAAAATCTTTCTATTCATTTTCAGTAAGATGATAAAATGTTCAAAATAGTAAACAAAATTTACATATTAAAGTAAACCATACACCATCAGACATTACATAAAAGAAAATTGGGGAATTTTTATCTTGAATGATTTTTTTTACCATTAAGGTAAATTTTGTTTTGATGCGTTACATGATAGGCAGTTGATTCTTCTGACTTTTTCGTTTATTTTGTTAAACGACATTTTTCCATAACATCTTAAATCTTTCTATTCATTTTCAGTAAGATGATAAAATGTTAAAAATAGTATGACTGCTTGAGGTAAACAAAATTTACTTATTTAGATAAACCATACTCCATCAGATATGGTATTAGATAATAGAAAATTGTGGAATTTTACCTTGAATGATTGGGTTTACCTGTTTATAAGTATCTTTTGTTTTAATGCGTTACATGATAAGCAGTCGATTCTTCTGACCTTTTCATTTATTTTGTTAAACGACACTTTTCCATAAAATCTTTCTATTCATTTTAATAACATGATAAAATGTTCAAACATAGTACGACTGCTTGAGGTAAACAAAATTTACTTAATATTTAGGTAAACCATACTCCATCAGATATGGTATTAGATAATAGAAAATTGTGGAATTTTGTCTTGAATGATTGGGTTTACTTGTGTAAAGACCTTTTGTTTTAAGGTTCATAAGGACAGACTGAATTTTTTTTAAAGAATATCTTGGTATATGTACAGCACAAATGACATATTATTATGACAAATATTGTACAGTAGGACCTAGATATGGACACACCTGATTATATTGACACATTGTTTTAGTTAATGATACAGTAGTTTTTACGGTACACATTTTTTCCGTTCAAAATGCATTTTTAATAAGGACAAAATATCCTTATTGTACCTCTCAACTGACATGTTGGTGAACACTTTAATGAAATTATAATTAAATGTCGCATGAGAGTTTAGGCCAAGTGAAAGGGTGTAAGTGATATTAACCTAAAATCGGCTGTGCTCAAAAACCGGAAAAAAGCAGAACTTAAAAATAACAGAATTACCCATGAAAATAATATACAAAAATTAATAAGAATCTATTATATCTAGGTCATGTTACGGTTTATTTTTGAATTCTTATGCAGTCTTTGCTGTACACATACTGAAATATCGATCTACATACAAGCCATTTTAAGGCAAACCTAATGATTACCCTTAAAGCGTTTAATGATATCCAGTCGATTCTTTTGACCTGTTCATTTATTTTGTAAAACGAGACTTTTCCATGAATTTTTTCTATTCATTTTCAATAAGATCATAAACTGTTCAAACATAGTACGTATACGACTGCTTGAGGCAAACAAAATTAACTTATTTAGGTAAACCATACACCATCAGATAACATAAAAGAAAATAAGGGAATTTTTATCTTGAATGATTTTGTTTACCGATAAGGTAAATTTTGTTTTTATGCACTACAGGATAAGCAGTTGATTCTTCTGACCTTTTCATTTATTTTGTTAAGCGACACTTTTCCATAAAATCTTTCTACTCATTTTCAGTAAGATGATAAAATGTTAAAAAATAGTACGACTGCTTGAGGTAAACAAAATTTACTTATTTAGGTAAACCATGCCCCATCATTTATGGTACTAGATAATAAAAAATTAGAAATTTTATCTTGAATGATTGGGATTACCTTTTTAAGTATCTTTTGTTTCAATGCGTTACATGATAAGCAGTTGATTCTCCTGATCTTTTCATTTATTTTGTTCAACGACACTTTCCCCATAAACTCTTTCTATTCATTTTTAATTAGATGATCAAAAATAGTACAACTGCTTGGGATAAACAATTTTTACTTCTTTAGGTAAACCATAAACCATCAGATATGTCATAAAAACATTTGGGAATTTTTTTATATTGGATGATTTTGTGTACCATTTAGGTACATTTTGTTTTATTGCGTTTAATGATAAGCAGTTGATTCTACCTTTCCATTTATTTTGTTAAACTACACTTTTCCATTAAATCTTTCTGTTAATTTTCAATAAGGTGATAAAATGTTCAAAATAGTACGACTGCTTGAGGTAAACAAAATTTATTTATGTAGGTAAACCGTACTATTACATAAAAGAAAATTGGGGATTTTATCTTTTTAATAAAGCCATAAGAGTTTTAGCTTTATACAGGCAGACATGTGTATCTAGTTTACATGTGTTTGCATTCTTATCTTGTTGATTTTTAATAGCATTTTGATATTTTTTACAAATATAATGAAAAATAATGTTTTGTGTCAGTTGTACATGTATTTGTTTTTGCTACCGACATGACAAATATACATGTACATTAAAATGGTTGTTGAAATCCTAGAAATGATACTATTTTTATTTGTAGTTACTGTCATCTTTCGTCATGATTTTGGAACTATCTGACTAATTCATATGTTGACTTTACAAAAAGAATTTAGTTTTAACTTGGGGGCCTCCTTCTCAAGCAATGACATTCTGATATTTGTTTTAAATGATTTTGAACTTCGAACTATCTTGGAATGATTAAAAAAATATCTCTCAACTAAATGACTGGCTGTATGAAAACCTTTTTTAAAACTTGTTTTAGCATTTAAAAAAATAATTCTATTGGTACATAATATCCAGATTTTTAAAAAATTTTCTTTTAATAAATAACTATTTTTAATTTACTCTTTGATAAAAATTTGGATAAAAAAAAATTTTAAGATTAAGTAAACAAAAACCCGAGTTCCTCTAACATCTATCTTGATGTAAATGGGGAAGGAATGTTTTCTCTTCCATAGATATGGTTACAGCTGAATGCCATGCCTTTAAAGTCTAATTTGAATGAGGTTGTTTATTGGTTTTAATAGATTTGAGGGACCAAAAATAGACATTCCATAGTTTTGTTTATTTTCTACATGATTACAAAAAATGTATAGGATACATGTCTTGGAATACTTCATTATCTAGTCAATAGATGCAGATTTATAGTATGATGATAAATATATTGTTGGAAAGAAAAGTATGATCTTACTTGTTCATAAATTGTTCAGTATTCAATTGACTTTCTTTATCATTCAAAATATCTTCATACATAAATTATTCTATTTAAATACATGACATATAAAAGAAACTCATTAAGAATAAACACAATTAAGGGAGATAATAAAGAAATTTATGTTTGACTAATGGGAGAAATTCTCATTGTTCTGCTAACTTTAAAAAGGAGTTGTCTATCAAAGGGAAATAATCCATGTATCTTTTTGTTTACCTAAACAGGTAAACTTTTTTATGAAATTAGGTAAAAATATTTTATTTCTTTAAGTAAAATATATTTACTTATTTAAGTAAATATTTTTTACTTATTGCAGTCAAACCCCAGGCTGCCTGTAAGCGGTATCAATGAAGAAATGTGGGAAAAATACACAGTTCATTAAACAATCAACAACCAGAATTTTAAGACGAAGAAATACATGAAAAAAATTGAAGAATGTTTGCACCCACAAAAAAAAACCAAAATGTAGGACTTAAACGGCAACACAGTTTATTGTTATATAAATTTATCTGTTGTGATAACAGCAAATATTCAAAACTTCTTTGATTATTTTATTTACATCTAATAAATTTAAAAACTCAAATATCTGTGTGACCACGAATCACCACTATAGTACACTTGTCTGACCATGAATAACATTTATAATAAGTTGGTCTGACCATGAATCGCAATTACGTCCGTCTGGTTTAAATGAACACATGAAATAAAACATATACATTATAGTTTATAAAAAGCGTTTTTCTATACCATGATTGATGGCTTTCAATTGCTTATTATGAAAAATAATAGCAAATTCCTTTTATTCATGCGTGGTCGTTTGCAATCAAGCAGTTTTTATTTAAAATGGTTACTAAAGGTTAACCACTATTAAATAGATTTACATATGTGACCGTTACCATTATAACATTTTATAGAATACTGAATTTACCTTATGTTCAGTATTAGTGACAACCATATTTTCTCAAAATACCATGTCTTCGCTAACAAATATCTGACCGGCTGAACAATATCAAAGTCTAATAAGAATGTTTTGTACAGTTTACAAAATAACGTCACAAATAGAGCTAGTTTCAGTTGTCAGATGGATAGAAACAGGTGCCAGTCTGTTATGTTTCGTACAAAATCTCATACTTGCTTGAAATTAATAAATTTGGATTTATTTCACTTCTACGATATTTGTGTATCATATAAACTTAATTTGAAACAGGTTCATTTAGAGCTACAATTTTTATGCAAAGTGAAAATAGAACTACTTTGGTTCTTTTCAGCACTACTTTTGACTACGCAAGCAACTGATTGGCTATTTAGTAGAGGTTAACCTTAAATAGTGCAAAAAATATATATTCTAATCAGATCTCTGTGTCTTGTTTCATGCCTCAATAAATATGTAACTGGAAAATTTTTTTTAAAGTGTCCCGTTTACTTGGACTGGCTGACCAAAGTAGATATATATGGTATAGAAATTAAAATTTTGACCGACCTTATTTGTTAAAGACAATAGCCGCAAACTACATTGAAAACTATAGCACTATTTTGTCATTAAAAAAGCTTACATGGTAAAATGACACAAAAATTGGCAATATTGAAACAAAAATAGGTGACCCCCCACTTTTCTGCACTTTATTAAGCAATGTATACAAATATATAAATCTTGCAGTCAAACATACCATTCTGCTTTCCAGGTGTAGAAAATGGTATTCATTCACTAAATCACTCCAAAAAGAATGGTTTTACGATTTTCAAAAGGATGTTAACATTTGAAATGCACAATGGTAAACAACTCCAAGTATAGCTGATGAATGTGAGTAATATGAGTTCATTTAAGAAATATGTTTATAACTTTATTGTCAAGATTATTTTCATTTATTAGTCCCCGAAATGTTGCACTTTCAAACCTTATTCATGTTTTAGCAACTTTTAGCAACTTTTTTGAAACAATTTCAGATATATTAGATGATTTTGAAAATACATCATATATACTATGTGGTGATTATAATCTAGTAATTAACCCTGAAATAGATTATGATAATTATGTAAATACTAACAATGAGAAAGCAAGGGCAAAACTCCTGGAAATAATGGAGAATAAAAACCTGGTAGACCCTTTCAGAGAAATTTTCCCTGAAAAGAGAAGGTATACATGGCGAAAGAAATTCCCACTGAAACAATCTAGACTAGACTTCTTCCTGATATCAGATGATCTTTTACCCTCACTTAAAAATTCCAATATTGAGTCCAGTTACCGGTCAGACCACTCCATGGTTAATTTACATCTTGTCTTCAATGAATTCAAAAGAGGAAAAGGTCTATGGAAATTTAACAACTCTCTTTTAAAAGATGAAGAATATCTTCAAACTATAAATTCAAAAATAATCGACATTAAAAAGCAATACTCCAATTACCCTAAAAATGTAGATGTAATAAATATTCCTGATTCAGAAATAGCTCTTACAATTGATGACCAACTCTTTTTTGAAATACTTCTAATGGAAATAAGGGGAAAAACAATTTCTTATAGTTGTTTTAAAAAAAATCAAGAAAAAAACTATGAAAAAGAGTTGATCAATGATATACTAAAAATGGAAGAAAATCTAGGTAAAGATAATGTCAACATAGATGATATCGATGCCAAAAAGAAAGAACTTCAAGATTTACGACAAAAAAAATACAAGGAAGTATAATAAGATCAAAAGCTCAGTGGATTATTGAGGGGGAAAAACCATCTAAATATTTTTGTTCTCTTGAATCAAGAAATTTTACAAATAAAATAATTCCAAAAATCCAGAAAGAAAATGGAACTATTATTGAAAAGCAAGAACAAATTTTGAAGGAGGTGAAACAATTTTATATGGAGCTTTACTCAAAAGGCAATAATTCAGTAAGTTTAGAAAAACTTGACAATCATTTAAAAGACACAAATGTACCCAAATTATCTAAAATCGAGTCAGACCAATTAGAAGGTCTAATTACCCTACAAGAAGCCTCAACTGTGCTTAAAAACATGAAAAACCAAAAAAGCCCTGGATCATCAGGTTTCACTACAGAATTTTTTAAAGTATTTTGGAAATATCTTGGCACCTTTTTTATAAGATCAGTCAATCATGGTTTTGAAAGTGGGCAGTTGTCAGTGACTCAAAGACAAGGTATTATTACTTGCTTACCTAAGGGAGATAAACCAAGACAGTTTTTGCAAAACTGGAGACCAATCACCCTTCTAAATACATCATATAAAATTGTTTCGGGGGTTATTGCAAACCGCATTAAATACTGTTTACAAAAACTAATTGACCCTGACCAAACAGGCTTTGTGCTAGGTAGATATATTGGAGAAAATACACGGTTACTCTATGATTTGATGCAAATGACAGAAGACAAAAATATCCCAGGTCTACTCCTATTTATCGATTTTGAAAAAGCATTTGACTCGATATCTTGGCAATTTATACAAAAAGTTCTGCAGTTTTTTAATTTTGGTACATCAATACAAAAATGGGTTCACATATTTTATACAAACATAATTTCTGCTGTAAACCAGGGTGGTAATTTGTCAGAATTTTTTGAAATTCAGAGGGGTTGTCGACAGGGGGACCCCCTTTCTCCATATTTATTTATTCTATGTGCAGAGATTCTAGCTATAAAACTACGAACAAACAGCAATATTCAAGGTTTAAAAAGTGTTAATATAGAGAATAAACTCTCTCAGTTTGCTGATGATACCGCTATTATCCTTGATGGTTCAGAAATATCTTTAAAGGAAACAATGAAAGAACTAAAACATTTTGGAGAAATATCTGGTTTAAAAATAAATTTTAGTAAGACTCAGGTAGTATGGATAGGTAGTATGAAGTTTAGTAAAAAAATATTATGTCCGGAATTAAATCTTGCATGGGGTAAGAACACTTTTACATATTTGGGAATTGACTTCAATCTAGATATGTCAAAAATGATCAAAATGAACTACAACAAAAAAATAGCTGAAATCAGTGCACTTTTAAAGAGTTGGAGTAAACGAAATCTAACCCCCATTGGCAGAATAACAATTATCAAAACTTTAGCCATCCCTAAACTAGTACAACTCTTTTCAGTTCTTCCAAATCCAGATAATAAGTACATTTCTGATATAAATTCATTATTTTTTAACTTTATTTGGCAAAAACCCATTGGAAAAGTCAAACGAGACACAATAACAAAAGATTACTATGAAGGTGGATTAAAGATGATTAATTTAAAAGTATTTATGAACTCAATAAAGGCAACATGGATTCGAAGACTCATATACAATAATAAACTTCAAGATATGATAAAATCTTTTGATATAAATTTTGAAGAACTACTGGAAACAGGAATTGAAAATATAAAAAAACATACAAAAAAATGTGTCAATCCCTTTTGGACAGATGTCCTAAATGTGTGGATAGATATCCTGAATGCAAAAAAACCCTTTATTGGGAAGATTTTTTGATGTCACCAATATGGTATAATAAAAATGTAAGAATTGGTGGTAGATGTGTTTTCTACAAAGAATGGTTCAAAAAGGGGGTAAAAATTATAAATGATCTTGTGGATGAAACAGGTACATTTTTATCACTGGAAGAGCTACAAAATAGATTAAGTATTCAAACAAATTATCTGACATATTATGGATTAACCCAATGCCTTAATAATCTATCAGAAAAACACAAGAAAAGCGTAAATGATCCCCCCAAAATAATATATCCATATAAACCACAAAATATTTCTATTTTTCTTAAGAACAAGAAAGGATCAAAAGATTTCTATAAAGTCTTAATGAATGTCCATTCAGCATGTTCAGAACCTACAAATAAAGATAAACTAGTACACCTGTTCCAGTTCAATGACTCAGATATTAAAAACATATATAATCTGCCCTTTAAAGTTACAGGTAACTCCCAACTTCAATGGTTCCAATATAAAATAAATCATTTAGTTCTTACTACTAACTCATTTTTAGCAAAAATTAAAATTAAAACAAATCCTTTTTGTACTTTATGTGGAAAGCAGCCTGAAACAATAACCCACCTTCTATGGGAATGTGAAAAAGTTCAGTTATTAAAAGAAAACTTTGAAAAGTGGCAAATGGAAATGATACACTTCCCACTGAACTATAATAAGAAATCTTTTATGTTTGGAATACTTAACTCAAAGAACTCTAAAGTACATAACCTAATTATATTGAAAATTAAACACTATATTTACACATGTCGATGCCTTGAAAAACCACTATCTCTCCAAGGACTCCAAAATTCTATTATAAATTTATACCAGACAGAAAAATATGCAGCACTGCTTGCACAAAACATAGATATTTTCAACAAAGAATGGAATATTTGGCACACTCTTTTCAAGACTGACTGAACAGTACATGACTATATACTAAGATTGAAATTTGCATCTCTATTGGTAGCACCGGTTGGGAAACAATATGTGACAAATAATTTTTCCTGCTCCCCACCCCCCCCCTTTTTTCTTCCAATTAAGCTTCTGTTATTCTCCTTTTAATGCTAAACAAAAATCCCAGAGCACTTATAATAATACAATTTACAATTAAAGACTACAAATACCCACCTATTCTACATGTACGTTTATAAATACAATAATTATATATGTGTACACACCTAGATTTATATATGTGTATTGTGTTTATTGTCAACATGAGTATTATGATATTTGTATACTTGTAATTGCTTTGGAAAAAACTAATAAATATAAAAAAAAAAAAAAAAAAAAAAAAAAAATGTTTTAGCAAATAATTCTAAAAAAGCATGTCCAATTAAAAAAAAGGTCTGTTATTGAACTACAAATTGTCCATTTATGGAAAAGATCATTTCTAAGCCTAAAAAATGCCCTCTAAAATCAAAATAATGTCTGCCATAACAAAAACTATGTTTTAAAAAGTTCATTTTCAGAAAAATTGCAATTAGAACAGTAAAAATGTCCAGGGTGGACAAAAATAAAATTCTTTTACGAGATGGACATGTGAATATTTGAGCTCATTGCGTACACACGAGTCAATCAATATTTTCCTTAAAAAACATATTTGATGCAACAAATGTGCATTGTTTATTGAACAACAATTCCAAATTATCTAGTACTGCTTTTTTTCATGCAGTATGTGCCAATTATAACAGAAATTATGAAAGAAAGTCAAGAAAACCTACAGCAATAGAAGAAATTAGGGAAATACTACATAATAAATTATGAGTGAAATTTGATACCAGATGAGACGTTTGAGTTAAAATTGCAAAAGTATTGATTTAAAAAGTATTTGGAGCATTGTAATACCCAATATTTAACTAAAATAAACAATTTCAATTTTGGCACCTCACTTCCCCCTTCAGGTTAACCTCTACTTAATGGATTTACATAGGTGACCATTATAACATTTTATAGAATACTGAATTTACCTTAAGTTCACTATTAGTGACAACCTTATTTTCTCAAAATACTATGTCCTCACTAAACAAAATCTGACCGGCACAACAATATCAAAGTCTAATAAGAATGTTTTGTAAACATGGCGTCACAAGTAGAGCTAGTTTCATCTGTCATATAGATAGAAACATGTGCCAGTCTGTTTAGTTTCGTACAAAATCTAATATTTGTTTGAAATTAATAAATTTGTATTTATTTCACTTCTAAAATATGTGCGCATCATATAAACTTAATTTTAGACAGGTTCATTCAGAATTAAAATTTTTATCCGAAGTAAAAGTATAACTACTTTCGTTCTTTTAGTAGGTGTTACCCAAAGGGTAAACAAGTTTGTTTACGCCGGTAATTTTGCAAATTGTTGGCACATTCTATACAAATCATTGAGCAAGCCAGTAGGAACGCAAACGCCTGTAATGGCTGATTTTTAACGACTTATGACACGTGACTAAATATCAACTTTTCGTCGGCTTTTGTAAGCGTGATAGTGTCTCAGTTTTCGTTATCGTACGTAACACTGCCGTAAGATACATCAATAAAAAAATACAGCAAAATCCCCAGACAATTACCTGTCATTTAAAGAAATTTTGTACTGTATAGTTTTAATTTATCAGGTTAAAATGCCGTTTGAAGTGTCATGTTTTGATCTGAACTCGGCACTCGGCGGACAGAAAACTCAAAATTAAAAATATAAATAGTAATGGTGACAGATCTCGACCTATACATTATTACATTAATTATAATATTACGTCTTCGGTCCAATTTTCAGCTTTCACAACCCCGGAAACTAATTTGTGTCAGCTATTTCGGTGACAAAATGCCGAAAGGGGGTGTTGAGAGCAACTCGACGTACGCTTTGAAAAATATTTAGCATCTGTCTGACAGAGTAAAATAGATAACATATCATTTTATTTGCAACCACTGGGTCGATGCCTCTGCTGGTTGACTGTTAGTCCCCGAGGATATCACCAGCCCAGTAGTCACACTTCGGTGCTGACATGAAAATCATTGATTCTAACTGTGATAAAGTCATTGTCTAAATTTCCTGACTAGAAATTTCACAAAATATTTTAATTCTAAGGTTTTTTCTATTTCAAGGTGTAGATAGCCTTAGCCGGATTTGATATAACGTTTTGGAATTTTGGTGATAAAAGCTCTACAACATCTTAATCATTTGGATTTTTACATATTGTTTGGGTTTGAGCGCCACTGATGAGTCATAATTAGACGAAACGCGCGTCTGGCTAAGAAACTTTTTGTTAACCTTGGTATCTTTGACGACATTTTATATAAGTAAATAATATATAATACTTTTTGTCATTTGTGGGTCTCAAAGTCTCTTTGAACAAATTTGTGTCAGTTTTTTCTACAAAAAGGGGGGATGCTGAAATACATTTGCAATGTAATGGTAAATTTGTTGAGGTGTGTTAGCATTAGAGAAAAAAATGTGGTATATCATAGCAATCAGTACAATATATTATAGAAATCCCAAATCAACATGATTGTTCAATATATAAATGTATATATTCAAGACCTGAACACTTTTTTAAACCTTCAATTCAGGAATATTAAACCATGTGGACAAATATTCTTGTCTGCCATTGGAAAACAATGTAAAAATAAAGGACAACAAATGCTTTTTTGTTGTAGAATTAAAGATCCTACACTTTCTACACTGACAGCATCTTGTAGGGTTTGTACAGACCAGGAAAGTTGCACTCCTTGTCATAGCTAAACATCAGTCGATATGCTACCTTTAAAATTATAAATGTTGCAAATTGTCCTAGCTAGAGTTTCAAGGTCCACTAAGATTGACTTAGTAGACACAATGCAAGATACAGTGACCATAAGTGACCCATAAGCAGAATGGAAACAATGTTCCTTTCCTTTCTTTTTGTTTTTATTCAATTACATGACACTTATTTCAGTCAGTATAAATAGTGAAAAACTCCATAAACTACATAAAACTGATACTATAAAAAAATTACACATATTACTTGCATAATATTAAATTTATATTAATTTATTCACGCATAATAACAACCCTGGGTCAAGTAAAACACAAATTATATTAAAATGAAAATAACAGAAATACAAAGTAATACAAATTTTAGTAATCCTAAAATTTCTGACCATCTTTATTTTAAAAATAATAATATTTTAAGTTATAAAAACATGAACAAATAAGTTTTTTTAAGACATTGCATAATTTACATAGACTTTGTTGTTTTGGTATTTTCTTATTACATCCAGTTTTAATTAACAGAGGATAGTTACTAGTACGAAATGCGTAATTAGCTGCCTGTTTATAAATTTTTTCTGTTCACATGAATTTCTCATAATTAGTCTATACAACAATGAAACATTTATCATTTTTCTGAGTGCAATATATTGCAATAAGACATGTCAGACTGACATTAACTTATCGAATGAGTGAATACATGTTATAAAACTCATTTACTGGCATTTTATTCCATAGAAACAAATTATACTGACCCCAAATGCCTGTAATGAATTTTTAAATTGCTTTAAAAACTCATATGCTAGGGCCAACAACTCATTTTTAGGATTTAATAAAATATCTCTGTAAAATAGATCTATTGACACTATTATTTTTATAAATTTCGTTTTAAAATGTTCTTTAATACACAGAACTTAATTCACATTTATTTCCCTTTTTTGTTAAGGGATGATCACAGACTTTAAAATTATGTCAGTTGTTTAAATCTTACTTTTTGCTGGAGATAAGTTTAGAAATTTTAATATTACATTTTTGTACATTATAAAATAATATTAAAAATACCAGTTTGATTTAAGTGTGTATTTAGAGTCTTAATTTTTTTTGGAAAGGATGCTTAAGTTTGGTTTACCAAGAAATGTTAATTGGGCCCTGCAATATCAGCTTCACATTCAATAAATATCATAGAAGCAAATCTCTTACCAAGTGCAGAAAACCATCATTAGATAATTTTTTTACCTAATAGTTAACTCGATAATTGTTGTAAAAAGTGGTATTTTTACTATTACAATGCAGTCCAATAAATTACTGCTCGAGATTTAATCTCCCAAGCTTATTTTTTTTTAATTAAAAAAGCAAAGCCTAATTATAAAATACCTGGCATGTATATAAATTTCTCCATATAAATACATTTAAGCAATAGCATCAAATTCTAAAATTAAATAAATTATTTGTTTGTTGCATGATGCTACATTTGACTTTATATGATAGTCGAAATGCATATATACATGTAAAACAGTTTCAGTTATAAATAATAAAGACCCTCACTTGTTTTAAACAGCAATGTTTTGCAAAATAAATTAACATCACAGCAATAAATGTCAGACATATTAACTAGTTATTTTGGTGCAAGCATTATTTAACTTCATTGGTTGTAAGAAGTAACCTACATGTATGGCCAGCCGAAATCTTAAATCAACTAGAAGTTGTGAAGGCCACAGTGTAAGAAATGGTTGGTTATAGAATTATAGACATCATTAAACTGTGTGATTGTTGGAATTGAATATGAACAATATGACATTATAAATATATGAATTTTTCATTCTTTAAAGATTCACCCTCTTAAAAGTGTGGGTGGCTGTGTGTGTGTGAAAAGGGGGGGGTAAGGGGCTATGTCACTCTAAGTGTAATATGCGTTATTAAATGCCAAAACATATATCAACATTAAATCATTAACAGACAGCACATTCGAAACTATTCAAACACGAAGGCATATGGAGCTTTCCTCAATTCCTGTGAAATTGCACCGTGTCTTGGCGAAAAATTATTCTTGGGAATTCGTTACATACTAGACTTTTATCGAGTCATGCTTAATGTCAAATTTAAACAGACATTTCTTCTTCCAAACAACAGTTTCGTGGATTAAACATGATATGAGTTCGTCAACATTTGAAAACTCGCACGTGTTTTGGTCATGTTGGTAAACAACCTCGTGGCTTTTTACGATAGATGGTGACACATTTCGATTTTTGGCATAACGAGAAAAACAATTAGTTAATCAAGAATAAACAGTTGTACAAATAAATAAAAAGGGCCGGAAATAAAATTGTGTCAGCTTTTACTTTTGAATAACTTTGTAAACAAACGGCCCGCGCCATGTTTACATAAAAAAATGACAATTTTTTATCATCAATCTTACGCAATCTGTTGATTATATCTGTGTCGCATACATACAGTCATGCATCAAAATATACCCTTGATCGATTCCTGTATTACGTATAAATTGTTACATTTAATTTGATGATTTAATTTAAGAAAAACTTAACCTGGCCAATTTCTCCTGACTTATACAGTTTTTATGGGTGGCGGTGATAAGAAATTTGTGTTTTACAGACGGGTAACTTTTACGGCGTTATATTGACCTTTATCTGTCCAATCGGGGCCTTTGCTGTCCTACTGCAAACCACGTTTTTGTGTATACAGATATAGCATATCTGTTTAAGTTATCCAGGTGACCGAGTAGTTAACTTAGCTGATTATGTGACTTTCAACACTTAGGTTGAAGGTACGAGTCTAAATGCGGGCAGCGTGTACTCTAATTAAATCGTAATTGACAAGGATTACCAGTTTTCCTACAGAAGGTAAGGGGATTCTTCCGGGTACTCCGGCTTCCTATCCCAAATAAAAACTGGATGCAATTAGAAAATAAATCTGTGTAATTAGGAACGCCTATTGCCATCACAATTCCACCAATGCTAGTTGCACATATCGTTTTTGTATTTTTTAGAGGACTTAATTGTTTTTTTTATCAAATAAATGGCTTTAGTGGGAAAACATGAGCTGTTAATCATCCCTATTTAAATCTCAAGGTGTGTGTCTATCTTCATAACCGTAAACGATAGAAAATTAAATTCTAATGTTGAAGTTGTATTCTACTGATGAACATTCTGAGAAATGATACACATCCCGTTATTAAGCTGTTAAATGGTTAGCATTATTACCAGTTAGTCTTATCTTTTTTTAATATATATTAAAAATTGATAAAAATGGTTTTGAATGTCTTTAATGAACATTAATTGCTATTGAAATATAAGCGTAAAAACTAATAACTAATAGGTGTTAGATGCCTTATTATAAATTTGAAAGGAACCCACGAAAAGTAAAAACATTTTTAAAATGTGTACATCTAAGCCAAAATTTGCCTATCAATAGAAATTGCAGATTATTGCTGTAGTTTGCTTGTTAAAAAATCTATGTATGCAAATCTTAAAACATATATTGGATTTGCAAAATTTTGCAATACAAGACAAACAACTAGATTGTTATAAAAACAATCACTGCTCAATTTGGATAAAACCATACTTACAAAGCGAGTAAAATGCAGCAATACTGTGTTGTGATCCATAGCAACAAGTAGCAAATCCGAATATTATAATTGTGCACTGTGAAATATTGAGAAAATTTTAGAACAATATAATATGGATATTCAGTTCAGTTTTCTGCATTTTAATACACAAGCATACAATAACAAATGAGTTATAATATACATGCAGTGATGATATAATTTATCAGCTGTTTATCTAGTCCAGTCAATGTACAAATTTCAATAGATATGTTAGAAACATGAAATGACCTTATTTTAACTTAAACAGAGTTATCATGTATCAATCTCACAGTAAAATTATTTTAAGGTTAGTTGTTGTGCTCGGTTTGAAAGACGTAGTGAATCTGAATTACTTGAAAAATGTAGTTTATTATTTGAAAATTAAATTAACCATTCAATCTTTAGACAATGCTAGTAATACGATGTGCATAGTAGTTAAATTAAGATAATGCAAATTTTCTTATTTATTGTAAAATTTCCTAATGTCCACTTTAGAATTTTTTATATATTGAAAACATACAATTGTTGATCCGAATAAGAATAGAACGTTAAATAAATGTTTAACCGATATCGTAAAACCAGGTGATTTTTAAATCAAGATAATGACGTGCATACAGAAATGTACACTTTGTTTTACAACTATCAACCTATATATAATGTCAAAATGATGCTGCTTATTAAGGTCATAAGGACGTTGAACTCTTGTAAATGGATGTTAAAACACAATATCAACCTAAATAACACCTTCTGTGAAATAGTGTGCTTGCTGGTAGGCAGAACATTGCATCATTTATACGACCTGTTACAAATTGTAGAGCTTAACTATTCAGGTTATTATTAGAACAAACATTATTGTTTCTGAAGTTATTCTTATTTGTGAAATCTGATGTAATTCAACACAATAAACAGTTGAAATGTAAGCGAATTCTTCACAATATATTTGAGTGTGAGATGAGAGGAATCAATTGCTTCTGTAGAACTACTCAGACATTTACGTGAAAAGGTTAAATCAAGAAACAGGAAAAGCTCTCTAAGACGCAGAAAAAAATTTTCCATTGCGTTTGGGTGATCAATTTATGTGCACCAATGAATTTTTAATTGATTTTTTTTTGTAGATAATTAAACGTCATGCCTTGGAACAAAATGTTCGGGATTGATTTCTGTATTCAAGAACTAAGAAAGGGGTACACATTTTTACCAGATATGCTCAAAACTGTCAACATAAGGAGATACTTGAAAAGACATCATTTAACGGTATTACATTCAATGCATTTTACTTTTTAAAATCACAATTTATGGGAATGGTAATAACAAAAACTGACAAAATACAATCCGAGTCTGAGAAGCAGGCAAACAGTAGAACCGACAACCAAAAATATAGTATCTACAGCAACGGTCCTGTAACATTACGGATAAGCATTCTTATCTCCACAACACTGTGTATGCCCTTGGACACTCACCTCATGGAAGAATTAAAAACAAATGACATTTTTATTTAAGGAAGATACATTAAATTTTTATTATTATTTGTAAAAGGAAGCCCTTGACTACACTGTTAAGAAAGCAAAAAGCTAAAAAAAAACAAAAAAAACTGATGCATTTCTCTGTTCGTTAGAGTTGTCTTTTAGTTATTTGTTTGAGATATGGTGTACAATTTCAAAGACATATATATAGACTTATGAACGTTTAAGAATATAAATCCCTTATTTAATGTTAAAGAATAGAAAACATGCAATGCACCTGTCTTTAAAATCGATTCTTATGATGTATATTGTTTTAGTTTAGTCGTAATATGATAATTTGAAACATAAGGGGCTGTATTTCCTATCCAGGTTTTCTTGATAAATGCAGTCTGCGGATAGTAAAGCTACATAACCATGGGTTCATAGTGGCAATATTTGAAGGTCGTATTAACCACCTAGGTGACCTTTACGAAATATCTTTGTCAATTACCTTTTTTCGTTTCTAATTTTCAATTTTCCCACCTGTTTACCATATAAAAAATACCCACGGATATGACCAATTACACTAATTTTAACTTGAGTGATACAACTAATTCTACGCACCTGGACTTACCCTATGTGTGTAAATGTGGGTTGATGTAATTCCACTTTTGCCTCTGTGTTATTTGAATGTTTGTTCTATTGTTGTCGACTCCTCTTTTGTTTAGCCGTTGTTTAATCCGTCCTTGATGTATAGTTTTGAAAACTCCTCAGTCGGTATATGTATAACACTGATAGTTTTTGTTTGTTTGATGGTGTTTAACGCCACTTTCAGCAATTTTTCAGCTATATCATGGCGTCATTTTTTATTTGGGGAGGAAGCCGGAGTAGCTGGAGAAAACCCTTGACCTGGGGTAGGAAAACTGGCAATCCTTGTCAATTAAGATTGGAGTCGAGTACATCCTGCCTGCAGTGAGAATCGAAACCCGCAATCGCAGTGTTGACAGACCCCGTGATCAATAGTAGACGAACTACCTTGACCACTCGGCCACTGATAGTTTTTGTAATTTGTAATATATATTGGAAAAAATTATTGAGAGAATATAATCAAATCATGAACGCTTCCACCTTTATCAAAATAGTTATTGTGCTTGTTTCTTTATAATATAATTTTTTTATTGGAGCCATGTGTATATTAAACTTTAAAACGCAGTTTTAATAAAAATTAAAACGGAAATAAATTACAATTCGTATATTGATTTACATGAAAAGATTTTATATTTGCAGATAATTTGTCGTCATGTTTCATGTAAATATACGCCATGTAAATTATTCCTCATTATAGAAAAACACAAACCTGTACAGAATATTTAAAAATTGTGAGCAAAAGAAGTGGTGCATGAATTTCATAAAGTGCAATTAAAAGTAATGGTTGAATTATATGGAGAAAGTCAGGAACAAATACCAAAGCGTGAAGAGCGGGACGATTTTCGACAGCAGAATAAATAACATCTCTTTATTTCAAATCAATGGAAAAGTATTTATAAAATCTTGAATTGCCGGATTTCATAAATGCCTGTCAGTTGATTTTTAAATGTTTTTACTCTCACGTTTTGCGATTAAGATAGCTTTTAAATAGTAATGTTAAAGTCACACAACAATAATTGAACTCTTCACTTTTTATATTGCTTGTTCTATACTGTTGCTGTTGGGCTCCAACATTACACTAAAACTGTTGACTTCTAGTTATCACATGCATGTTCTCTTTTTTGTATTTGAAACCGTCACCTCATTCTCCTGTTTTTCATTGCCGATATATATTTGTGTCTTGTTCTGATATAGGAGCTCCGTGCTTTACTGTGTTTATACACATTTCGTTTATGGTTCTTCGTTCTTTAATTATTAAGTCGTTATTTATCTTACAATATATGATAAATATTAAAAACCAAATCTACTAGCATTGAAATAATCAAGTTATACACGTTAACCTGTAATATTTGGGCTGTTAAAGTGATAGCTGTATTAGAACTCGGACAAATTTTCTTCGAAGTCTCGTTTTACACATTTCAGCACATCGACATACAAAAGTGTAGAAGTATGTTTAATTTTTTATAATAATCCCTGTGTTTTGTAGATGACATATAGACAACAAAATGTTTGACGCTGTTCCTATGCGTCCCGTAATATACTGTAATGTTTTTAACTTGAAAGTTAAAACAAGTCATATCAGATTATTGTATCCCTTCTGAATCAATATGGTTACACTCACAGCGTCAAACGCCAGTGTTTACTTGAAAACACTTAAAATCATCTTGACAGATCTTGTCAACGAATGCTTTTAGGCAACAGAAAAGCACCATATAAGTATCTCGTGATTAGTCATGACAGAAAATACTTTGTCATAAGTTTTAAAACATATAAGAATAAACTAACGGAAAAAGATACCTGTCAATGGTCAGATGTTTTAAAAATTGTTCATTGACAACATAGATGTCATGTTTTGCGATACGATTCTCAGCACACTTTTGGCCTTACAATCTATACAAATTGTGCTCTTCTACTCGAATTTTTGTTTCGGTAGTAACAAGAGTTTTTCGAAGTTCTATTGCAGAAAATAGATTTTGGACTAGACCTCAAGTTTTACCTCCTGATTTATACATGATTTCATATTACTAAACAACTCTTAGGTGTGTTACTTTTCCTAAGTTAATTAATTCAATGAGCATGACATTATGAACAATACTATTATGTCGGTATCTTATGAGAGCATATTTCTCGAAATAGACATCAGAATTAAAAGACAAACTAAACTTTATGAGAAGAGTAATGCATTTAGCCCCCATTTGTCAACTTCTCGTTCATGTTAGCAATATTCCATCAAGTATGTGGTCGAGAATATTTGGTTCTTTATATATCCAGGTCCTTGTATCCTTCTTAATATGCTGAGATAGGTCACAGTCTCATAAAACAAATTAATATCTTTAGAGGGTTCTGATATTGTTTGGAGGAAACGTTGACTATGTTTTACTTTTCGTTACAGCTGATTTCAATCTTATTCGGAGTCATATCGCTAATACATTATGCTATTTAGTAAAATAACTTTGTCTTGTACATATATTTGTTTCAGTATTTTATACGTTTCCAATCTTATTAAAGATATCAGATTTGACCCGACTACGATATATTAAGATTAGATCTAAAGACCACGTAATACTCAGAAACCGTTACACACATCTGTATAATCCGAAGAAAAGAAGTAAACAATTGCCAACAATTTGTAAATATCACCCATTTGTCACAAACTTACTTAGTTTTAGAACAATACTTGCTAGAACAATGACTGTAAATATCAGTTTCAGTCGTTGTCCATCTTCTACTGACTGAAATGACTACAAATGACTGGAAAAATGTATGTAAAAGACTGCAAACGGTGTGTGTCAGAGATAATTGTTATTGTTACAGTAATGTTTGTAACGGACATATTTTGTCCCTTGCAGACATGTTTAAGTTGAATTAGTCAAAATGGTCCTGTTACAACGACGTGTCAGTTTTATCTTTCAAACACTTAATTGTTCTGTTGATCCAGTATCCATTTTCTCCGTTGTATCAGTCTTAAAATGTCTGGCACAGACATTGTCTGCGTTCTTACACACTGTCACCACGCCTGGTATTAATTTTTTTAAATTTTTGTAACGTCATCTTATATATAATTTAAATCTCAATTAATATATGAAAATTGTGGAAAGAAAATATGTACGCACATTTTTCAATTTTGAATATTATGAAAATAGTCAGGTTAACGACCCTCGGGAATGAGAACAGCCAGCTGCAAATGTTATGATATTTAAAAATGTTTATACTATACTGAACTAACTCTGGCTTACTGATCCCTCTATATAAAAAATTGTTTTTAAATATCATAAAGACATGTTCATTTCTAATTTATACAAACAAGGACAAGTTAAAAAAATCATGAGAACATCGAAAATTTATCATGTCGAAAACTGTCTTTATTCAGTACTATATTACATTTTAAAATTTTAGTTTTTATAATTATGTTTAGCTATTTTAATCGTTATAGTTTTTTACAATTTTACAATCTCATGTCTGTTCTCTTATCTGAATATATTATTGTTTAAAATGATAAAGTATTTGAAATTATACATATCCACTGTTCACTACCGATTGTGAAGAATGACACATGTTGTAAATTAGGTTACAGTTAATCGCGCCTCACAGGTAAAAGTACATATGTATTAATCATTGGGCGAAATTATTCGGTGTATTGGTGATAACCAAGATCAAGGATTGATATTGAGGGCCTCAGGGTAGGTTAGTGTAGCTAACTGAGTTAAAACTTATGAAATAATAATATTTTGATTAAGGGGATGCAGGACACTTTCACTGAAAATAATTTGTCAATGAGTTTTCTTCAAATTCGCAAAATAGTCAGTTTTTTATACAAGTTATCATAATTCAGAATAAAAAATAAGTGTTTCTGAGCTTATTTTCGAGAGGTTGAGCACTAAAATTTTAAATTTTCAATTGATTATACAGAGAAGAGAATAAAAAAGCATTAAAATAAATATTACAAAAATTCTGTCCAATAAAATTTTCTGAATTTTTTATATAATGTTAAGCAATTGGTATACATGTTAGTGATGGAAAGAAAAATAGGGGTCTCTGAGTGAAATTTTTGTCAATTCGGTAAAAACTAGTCAAAAAGTGCTAAAAGAATAGTATTTTTTGGTCAAAATTACCTCCTTGTTAAAAATTGCATTTTCATTATTTTTGCCAATGCCAAACTCATTTAAACGAAAACGTTTTATTTCAACCATTAATAAATTTAAGTTATAATAAAGGTACATGACTTGCATTATTATTTTACATTTTACTGAAATTAAGAAAGAAATATAGAAAGAAATTATTATTAAATTTACAATAAATATTCTATTTTGAAATTTTCACAAAAAATGGCGGATGGTGTCCGACATCCCCTTAATGTAATCATTTCTTTTTTGTTATTGTAATGAAATGTAAATACATTTTAGGTTACAGATTGTATGGATATCTTGTAAGATAAAGTCAACTAGCTTTATCGGTAATTTGTACATTTTTCCTTTGATGTGAATCTATGTTAAAGTCAGTAGCAAAGTATTGGCATTTATCACCGAATATATTGGATCAGTAGGATGCGGAGGAACCTAACAATCTTCGTCACAGAAACAAATAGAATGCTAAATAATAAACAAAGCAAGAAAAATTAGACACGATCTAAACACCATCCACCACATAGAAAACGAACACAACATCAAATATTACACATTTTCATAGAAATATAGCTTCAATTCTCGCATTCATCATGGCACTTGGATTTTTATACTTCTGTTTGTATTATGGACCCCCTACAGCGCCTTTTTGTTCTGATATGCAATATTCTATGCGTCCGTTCGGACCATCAGAGATATTATACAGTTTAAATAATCTGAACAAAACTCCTCAAATTGGAAATAAAAGATTATCATTCTTGTTGACGCAAAATAACGTAGTACACCATTTTGCACAGATTACTTCGAGAAAAAAGTAGTTAAAAAAGTAGTTAAAAAATGGCCTTTATTCACCAAAAATGCTCTTTTTAAAAATTACCGATAAAAGGAGTATAGGACATTTTGTTTTTGTAATAAAGTATGTATCACAAACACAATGTCCTATATTCCATATTTGTTGTCGTAACTTTTCAACCTTCTTCAGAAAAACATTAAATTATAAAGATGTATACTTCTAATTGTCTACTTCCTGATTTATAACACAAAAAAGTGGTTAATGCTTCTTCGAGTACACCAGAAATAGTGTTCTAATGCACATGTACATAAAATACACGAAAGTTGTTTGTTTTTTTTTTATTTGCTTATTATTTTTTTTTTACAATTTCAAGTTTTTGAATGCACATTAATTTTAGCATATTATTTTTTTTTAATTTCCTGACATATCTCCTTACTTTTTTTCTTTACGATGATGTATCAGTACACCATTAATAAATTCAATTTAGTTAGAACAAAAACGGTTAACAAAATGATAACAATACAAACATAAAATAAATGACTTTCACAGTGAAAATTATTGCATGGCAAAGGAAATAATTACAATTTCAAAATAATAATTTTTCCTCAAATACAACTATATTCCAGATTTTCCTGCACAATGTGTCTATATTTCCCAGTTGACCAGTTATGCAGAAGCTTGCAGTGAGTATACTGATTTGTTAAACGTCACCATTTCGGACAGCCAAACCTTTTTTATCATCATCCCAATTCACACTACAATAATGGAAGCGATGAAACTTAGTTTAACCAACCATTTCTTCTGAAATGCCTGTACCAAATAAAGGCCACAGCTGTAGTTGCTATATTTCATTGCTGGTTCTCGTGTTTGCCTGTTCTTTGATTCGAAATGCAAACCTGGGTTATAGTATGGTGTAGACGGTCTGGTGGGCGGATGGGGGGCTGGCGGGCGGGGCAAATAGAGTATCTATTTTGTGTAATCAACTCCTCCTACAGTTTTCAACCCATATCTCTGAAACTTCACAGAAAGATTGCAAATGTATTGAAGTTGTGCACCTGCTATTATGGATGTGTTCCATGGTTATTTCCAGCCTTGCGAACTTAGTCCTTTTTCAGAACATTTGCAGCAGACGGTACCTATTCTGTGTAATTAACTCAGAACTCTGAAACTTCACAGAAAGATGGCACATGTATCACAGATGTGCACCATCTACTATGGAATTGTTCCAGGAACTTTTTCTTAATTTTCCAGACTTTGAAACTTAGTCATTTTTGAGAACATTTGCCGAAGACGATACCTACATTGTGCAATTAACTGCTACATTTTTTTTCCACAAACCCAAAACCTACTTCCAACAAATTGTAAACCATTCACTATTTATTAAGGCACTTGTTCGCAACCCTACATTTCAGACTTTTTTATTTGTATAGGTATTTGTTCCGTAAATTATTTCAATGATACAAGTGAAAATGTTACCATATGCAAAACAACATGATAAATTTAAATGGCTTAATTGAATGCCACTTGTGTCTTGTAAATCTGCAAAAAACCTATTTGATCTCTATTTGCGAATTAAGTTTATGCACAGATTTGTTTACATTAATAAATGGTGAAAATGTTACCCCTTGTTACTATTTTTGGAAATATTGTTGTCTACCGTTTCTAATTTGAACTAAGGGGCCTCGGTGGCCGAGTGGTCAAGGTAGTTCGTCTACTATTGATCACGTGGTCTGTCAACACTGAGATTGCCGGTTCGATTCTCACTGCAGGCAGGGTGTACTCGACTCCAATCTTAATTGACAAGGATTGCCAGTTTTCCTACCGCAGGTCGGGGGTTCTCTCCGGGTACTCCGGCTTCCTCCCCCAATAAAAACTGGACGCCATGAAATAGCTGAAAAATTGCTGAAAGTGGCGTTAAAACACCATTCAAACAAACAAACAAAAATTATTTGAACTATGATGTTCAATTTTTACTACGTGATGAGGATTTTCAGTATTCTTACATCCAAAGCTTTTATCAGGATTTAATAAAAGCCTAGACATATTTTGAATCATCTAAAATAAGAATTCATGAGACTCCAATTGCATACATTTTAGAAGAACCTTTGTTCTTTAATCATTCATTAGTTAACCCTAAATCCGAAGAAACTATTTTAAATTTTGTAATTTCTAGTATGACTAAAGTTATAGATCATTTTTGATACTGGTTAAAAAGAAACTGCAGCAGATCTCGTTGGCATAATAAAAATTCCAAACGTCATTTACTCCCGAGTGGAGTTAATTGGTAGACTGTTTTTAACGAAATATATTTTTACATTTGATTTTGACAATGCGCCTAAATTAGGTATGAACGTTGTTCTCAATAAATGTCCAAAGAAAATGATTTTTTGTTATCTTCTCTTCAAAATCTTAACAATTCCCATGCAAAAAAAGTTACTGTTCCCTTGGAATAATATGTTACAATAAAATGTTCCCTCCTCATGTCATATATAGTCATGTCTCTGAATATGCTCATAGCATGCATGAAGATGGCCTTACCAGGAGAATCCTTCATGATGTAATTGCAACCAGTAAATTTTATTGTAAAGCTGGCAATCAGCAGATTGATGTTTGTCCTTCATGAGGTGTACAAGAAGACATATATCAAATTTGTGTTTCCTGTCGTCTTTACGAAGTTTTATTAAATTTTTTTAAACATATTTTGTGTAGATTAAATCAAAAATGATGTTGGTTCCATTGAAACGTTTATATTTGGACCTGTGTCTTTTTAAGCACTGACCAAACGTCATCTCAGGTTAGTGCTCCTCCATCTGTCTATACATCAACATCGGAAAGCCCACCAGTTAGGAGGTCGATTCCAGCTGATCAACCGCCACCCCGGATAAGCTGTCCAGAGACCCTTATCCTTGCATCTACAACAGCCGACAAACGTCAAATGTGGCGTCGCATAAAGGCCCGGTTGACAACTGAATTTATCTTTTGTAAGATTATTAAAAATGTTGATTTTTTTCGGATTTTTGGTCTTTTAATAATGTGTTATGTTTTATTTCTGATGACATGCTTGTTGTAAATAATGGTTAGTTATTTGCATTTGAGTTCGATTTTTTCTGTCTCAGTAATTTATTGTAAACCGCGATGAGTTAAAGGTTAAAACATAGACGGGCATGTACCAGAACATGTTGACTTAGATCAATTAGTCAAAGTCCTTTATAGGTTTCTTAAGTTTCAAAAGAAGGTATTCTATTAAAGTAAACGTTAAGATAGAAGTCGGTTTAAACCGACATTGATCCTTAAGAAAAAGTCATTATTATTTTTTTTGTCTATAATCTTTGTATTTGGACTTAAGTTGATATATTTATATGTATTTTCAAAATTGTGAAATAGCTTGTCATAATATATGTATATTTTAGGTTTATATTTTATGTTATGTCAATTTTTTACACCTTGTATTACTGTGATAAAATGTTTTGTTTGATAAAGATATTGAAAATTCAATTCTTCTTCTCCCCACCTCATTCTTCTCCACTCGTTTTCTTAAAGATGCGATGTCTGATCGACACAAAACTTTTTAAGTATGTTCGGACTGTCCTGAAGTTTTGCGATCAACTTTTAACATGTGCTTGATGGCCACCGCTGATACAGTTAACTATTCTGAGCATTTTGAAGGACAAAAAATTTGATCCAAAAGCCTCCATTTTGTAAAAGCAGCCATTTTACCACACTCCAACAAAAATGTCAACTTTGTCCGATTTCTGGACAATTTGTTTTTTCAGGCATATTTTAATGATATGATTTCCATGAAATACCATCCATTGGGTTTTTGAGCGAATTTTGTGTTGGCATCCCAATACATTACCACTTGTATTACTATTCAAACATGCTATCAGTCTTTTCTTAACTTTATACGATTATATATTTTGCGATGATGGTCAAGCTCTACTTATTAAATATTCATATTGTGTTTCATATACTAAATAACGACAGCTATCGTTATACCATTTTGAACATGAATTCAAAGCACAACGTCGTATCATCGGATTGACTTCGACACATATTTTAATGTGATAGCCTGCCTACTGAGGAGATTATATATACGCTTACATATACAAAGATAGACAGATCAGACCAGACGAGACAGGCAGGCATACACACCCAGTCAATAAACACTAAACACAAGTACTCAAATAATGAGTGTTGAGGAGTGGCTACATATCAGATTTCTACTATTTACCACATAGCCATGTCTCTTCATAGTTCAAAAGATGAATGCAAGTTGTGATAAGCCAAAAATGCCCCTAAACAGAAATATACAAATAATAACATTATTGAGAAGAATGAGTTTAATTATCCAGACGAATGATTATATGTGAGAGATGCAGTGAGATTGGACAATAAAATGATTTTGTAAAAAATTATACAATCATTTACAATAAACCATTCGTTATCCAGAACGAATGAACTTACATTTAGTTTTAGTCTTGTATACAATATGACGATATAAAATGGAGACGAAAACAGATTAAAGGCCGTTGACTCTTTCTATCAATATGACCGTCATGCTTAAAAGTATGTAAGTTAATTTGTCCTACTGCATATCTGTGATGTTTTCGTGAAATTTATGAGAAAGACCTATGAACGAAGCCATATCGGGTATAGTTCGATCAAAATAACAAAACAAATCGATGTTAAGGGTTCTTAACAATGCAATCAGAACACGTTTATGCACAACAGTGTAAAGAAACATGATTTATGTCATTATTGCGGAGCGCATTTGGAGCAATTTGTTCTTTGGGAACTGCTGAGTGTCCTAGGATTCGACTCACAGATTTGTTCAGTGTGTAGCCAGTTGGCACATAGGGATCCCCTTTCATTTGGGAAATTTTCATGTTAAAAGTCTGTTCACGCACCATAGATGGCACAGAGCTTTGAGAATGCACGCTAACTGACCTTTTTGTTAATATCTTAAACGTGTTGAACTGACTAGTGTTGATTTTATATTAAAATCCGAATACTTTTTAAAAGTTAACCGACAGGTCATTATCTTATCTCGTTGCAGATACAAATATGTCCAATCAAACGATTGTCTTGTTAACGTGAATAAACACATGTAGTTCTTAAACATGGTTATTTTCTGGAGTTAACCAGTGTTTAATCTTGGATCTCTACAATAATAATATTTAAAAGGTAGTAATAAAGTATTCAATGGGGATATCAGTTGTCGTAAGCCTTATTACAATACGCAGTTACTGCTTGTATTGAAATAAATCGGGTTACTTTTCATCAGCAAAAACGTCAATGTTATACTTATCAAATAATAATTAAAAAAATAACTGACATAATATTCCTGTACAACACAATTACACAGCCTTAAATAAATGATTATCCAAAATGTCTCAAAAACCAAACATTTCAGAGCAAATTGGTCCTAATATAGAAAATTATCCCATACGCCATTTTAGGAACAAGGATTTAAAAAATCGTAAATTATTATTCAAAATTAACATAAAATCGTAGCTTCCAAAATAATAATTCAATAAAATAAATGTGTTCACAGGTAGGTGAATGCAAGTATATTAAATTAATTTGACGATCGCATCGCAGTCTACCGACAACAAACATTCCCATGGTTACAGCGTTTTGATTGTTCAATTAGTTTTAGGTTGGGTGAAAATGACAACTCTCATTAGAAGTTTCCTAGTTATTCAAAGTATACATTGTTTTTTTTTATTATTTAGAGTCAGGTAAATAACAAATCTGAAATGTTTTGTATTTAATCGAATTTCGTTGACTTGTGGAGCATTCTGTATGACATAAACTACATAAACTAACGCAGCTTCCGGTAACGTCAACGTGAAACATATTCTTTCATCGCCATTTAACGTGCTAGTGAAAACCAGCTAATTTTTAAAATTATCTTAAGCCATTCAACGCTGCACCAAAGACATGAACACTAAGGTATGTAGAAAATACTAACTGTGTGTTGCCGTTATAATAACTGAACACAAATTCTTTAAGAGATGTCGTTTTAAACTGCTCGGGGAATGACTATAGTGATGTCAGTGACAATAAGTCTTGACTACTACTTATTTTGACCAAAACTGTCTATTAAAACGTTACAAGCCCATATTGGAACTAAATGTATGTGAGAATTACGAAATAGCTGTTGAACAATGGTTATAGGCTTGCTTGCAATTCTTATTTCTACCTCCACCAACTTAACACAAAAATACTCTAACCATATCTTACTTTTAACTTAATTTTGCACAATTCCATATAAGTACATTGTCTTTAAAATTTTAATGCAAAAACATTAAACAGAAAGACTAGTTTTATATATATTGCCCAAACAGTAAGTTACAGAAGTATTTGGTTTGGAGGTTCATAAACAATAAATAAAAACAACACATCATTTGATGAAACATGGTCAATTCATCAGGTACTTACAAACTCAGTTTTAGAAAGAAAGAATGAAAGATTTGATAGTTAGTTGAGGTGAAAGTTCATTAAAGATATCTTTGCTGATATTAGATTATGATTAATTTATTTTACAAAATGCTCATAATGTCTGACATATTTTATTTATATTACTCATTTACACCCACATAATTTTAAATAGTCAAGATTTGAACCTTTGGCTTTTTTATTATTAAATAATTGTCTCTATTTAACAGTATTTTAATACTCTTTATATTTATTTATAAATGTACCGATAAATCCAGAATAAAATTTTTATAAAACGTTATTCCTCTTTATTTAGTATAAACATTAACTTTTTATCAATTTTATTACCCAGATTCCCAAATTTTAAAAGTAAGGCTTTTACCAATAAATTGGATATTATAATTATATATTTATAACATTATATTTAAAGTTGGTTGTTTGTTTATTAAGGGTTAAGCAATTAAGAAGAGTATATTTTAACATTTTCTGGCAGTGTCATGGATTTAAAATTTGTGCTGACAATGATACTGACACAATTATAGAGACTGAATAATGGTAGGGTTTTTATTAAAAGCAGTACTCAAATAGCTTGTTATTTGATTAAAGAAATAAAGAAATAGTATGATTTGGTATACTAGTAAAGGAAAACAAGAAAACAAAAAAACATTACAAATATGGACAATGGTTATAAAGCAGGTATGGGCTTTAGAAGTTGAAGATTTTAATTTGAAATTTGAAAAATAGTGGAATCTTTTTGTATCTTTGATAAATTCTAGCACTGCTTGTGCAATTTCTATGTTGTCATCTGGAGAGATTGAAATTGTTCCCAAAAAGCGTATCAACATCTAGATGAGGGTTAAATTTTGACAGTTTATCTAGTAAATAAGATCGTTGACGCTCATATAATAGACATCGAGGAAGGTAATGGGCGTTATCTTAAATGTTACAACCACAGTCACAATAAGATAAGTGAAATTGATATAAAAGATGGTGTAAGTTACTAAGTTCATTACAAAGACAACAGTATATTATATTGAAATGTCTTGGACCATACAGTTTACATATACACTTAAACAGAAAATCTTAGTGAGCATATGCTGTTTGGCATATATTATGAAACATTATATTATAAGTCATGTGGCCTTTTTCATAATGGACTTTGCCACAAAAGATGCAACTGATATTCAGGATGTATTTAAGATTTAATCGAACAAATTTTAACATGCAGCATAAAGTATTTAGAAAAAAATTTACTTAATCATTACAAAATCCAACAGTTATAGTGGTTGTGATGTTTAATAATTAAAAGAAATGTGAATATTGTATTTTTATTTTATTATTATTCTTCATATAATTCCTTTGCCATGAGACAAAACTCGTACAATCCATGTCAAATTTAGAATTTAATTTCTAATTTAAATTTGTTACTGCATACACATGATGATTTGCAGTTAACAATGTCTGAGACCAGGAGGGAAATTTTTAATAAATTATATTGCTTGGACAGCAATTGTCCATCGGCTGAAACCATTAATATGTCTGTTGATACTATGACTACACTAAACTGTATTTTCAAGAAGATCTAGAAAAAGTAGTCTAATGTGCTACACCCTTTTTATCATGTTTAGATTGTGAGCAAAGTTGACAAATATAAATATAAATGTCAATAAAATTTAGAACACATCTTCAAAAAATCAGAGTCTCCATGGCAGGCAAACAATGATTATACCTCAACCTGAACCTAAGATATTAAAGACTATTGTACACGTATGGTGCTCATCCTCTTTCATGAACCTTTTATATGTGAAACAAACGCAGAGAAAAAGATGTTAACACGCATTATTTTTGTATACTTATAGTCATAACTAAAGGTGATACGGCTCGTGTATTATTATATTTTGATATATTTTTCGTGAATTAAACTTAAAAGGAATGCACAAAATTTAGAATTATATAGCACTTACCTCTATCCCGTCTTATGAGGGTGTAGTCTATAAAGTGCGAGTTGTTAAACATATAAGTACTCTTATCTTATCTTTTGTGCTGTTACCGTGTTATAAGGTGCACCCATTTTTTGACAAAGCATGAAGAAGGGTCAGATTAAACGTAATTGGTCGATGACGATTGTAGAAGTAATAATATTTCTCAACAAATGCATCCGTAGGTAAAACACAATAAGTTTGATTGCAATGCATTTTAGCGGAATTGAATTTTGAAACCGTGTAGGCACCTCGTTGAAATTTCAAAAAGACGACACAAAATGTGTACATTCTCAGCCACATCTGCTATATATACATATAGCATCATTAACTGAGGTGAATCGTAGACATAGACATAGTACATGTGTACTAGCGTGTGACGATAGAATTTTCGTAACCAATACGTCTGAAACTGAAAGTAATCTAATTCAGCATTTTTTTATATATAAAATAGGATGACAATGTTACTTGTCATACAGTCACAGTAGGTAAATTATGTACAAACGTCGAAGTATTGCGACAACCATATAATATATATGTCAAGCAGATTTCTGGAGCATCAGAAATACAGGGTTTATATCAAATATTTATTAATACGTTTACAAATGAAGCCTAACGCTGTCATAATTAGATTTTTAACACTTTCTGCTTACCCTCAGCGGGATTCGAACTCACACCGTTGTAACACTGTTGCACCAAAACGCATGCACTCTGTCCAGCGGTCTAGACCACTGGACCAAATCTGGTATATAAAAATATAGCTCAGCTTCATAAACTGTGGTGAATCGTAGACATAGACATAGTATATGTGTACTAGGCTGTGACGATGGATTTTTCGTAACATATACGTATTAATCTGGCAGTAATCTAATTAAGCATTTGTGTATATATTATATAGGATGACGTATCGGTTATGAAAATTTTGTCGTCACATGGAATCGTCTTTATACAATAATTACAGTGCAATCTTTTTATATTCATTGTCATTTGTATACGTGAAAAGAATGTAAAATATTAAAAAATTGTTAACTAGAAAATAAAAAACTAAACTAATTCACTTCAGAATTATAAAACGTTCCAAAATTTACAACATAATCCAGAATGTTATATAATACAATATATCAGAACATACATTTTAGCACCCTTTTACTTAACAAATCGGACCATCTGAACAACTTTACGCTAGTCAATTGAACACAAAATGAAAACAAACACAGACAAAAACATTATTGGTAGGAAAAGAAAGAAACCTAAATGAATAAATCTAAGAAGACTATTTTTATTATTTCTCATGACGAAAAAATAAGTTATTTAAGTATTTCACGTCAAAGGCTTTATAAAATATTTTAGATAGAAAGACGAAATGTGTTCCCACCTCTGCCCTTGCTCAAATTATTATTTTAACCCACTTTTTCACACACAAAAATTATCAGAAAAAAAACAGTATACTTCGACCAGTCTCTGTCAATGACAAAACAAATTAGTGCGATTTCAAAGTCATGTTATCATCAAATTCGGAACACTTGACCGCATCAGACAACACATCTCGACAAATGCATACAGAGCCTTAGTTGGTTCATTAGTCACTTCTCGTCCTGACTATAGAAGCGCTTTACAATTTGGACTAACAAATTGTCAGTTACAACGAGTACAAAATGTGCTTGTAGGGCTGTATCAAGAACACAAAAAGCATTTCACATAACACCTGTGCTGAAGTCTCTCCACTGGATTCCCACATACTATCGACCCAAATTCAAACTTCTGCTTTGCGTTTTTTAAAGCTCTTACTGAGAATTCTCCAACTTACTTAGAAGAAATTGTAAAACTATCAACCGTCTAGATTCTTGGGATCAGGGAAGAAATATTTATTGGTGGCACCAGTTGTTCGAGCACAAATACACGGAGGGAGAAGAGTTGACAGAGCGGCTGCTGTTCTTTGGAACTATCTGCCTGATCTGATGCGTGATACTAACTTATATGTTGATGTTTTCAAGAAAAAACTCAAAACATATCGTTTTACAAAAGCATTTCCTGAGGTCTGAAACTGTCCAACGTCTTACCTTAATCTGTGATATATAAATATCATATTATATAAATCCGTCATTTTTCCGTCATTTTTTTATTGCAAATAATAGTCAATACTCTTTTAATGTAGCTATTCTATTTTATTTATTTTTAACTGAGCTCATGTAAACAGATAATCATTCACAATATTTTTTATTACTTTTTCACAACATATTGGAGTATGGGTCATTTAAGCTATCGTTCAAGTGAATTACAAATAAATGATCAATATAAAGACTTTAATGCACAGTTTATGTTTTCAATGGTATACGGTTTGAGGCTTCTGGTTTTTGTTTTTTTGACCCACATTTTTCAGTCAGAAAAGCTATGCAAACTTATATTTAGACTAAACAAACGATTTATTTATTATCCTCGTTATGCTGGTTTACTTTAACATTAAACTAATTTGTTTTCTTTCAACACAATATGTGAAAAGGCATTGCAAGTCTATTTTAAACTGCAACTGTGTATTCTGAAGAATGTTTCTCTTTGTATTTAATTTTAGAAAATATCCTTTAAATTCAAGATAAAATATGAATGATTCATTGTGTATAATTAAATTTTAAAGTCTATTTTTATAAAAAGACGGAAGCAATTTAAAGATTTTAATCTTAACTGCATTTCAGGCTATACAAATTTACTGAGAATTAAAAACTCTTCGTTTGATAAAAGGAAGTTAGTGTTTGATGAAAAATATAAATGTATTGACGGAAAAATTCTTTTCAAAACACTTCCATAAGACTATTTTGCTATTTCACTGAAGTATATATGAAGCTAAAAAACGCAACTACATCTACTAGAAACCAGTAATGTGTTACTCTTTTATGTTAAAATAAAAATGCTCTATTATATGTTTGTCGTATTTTTCCTTTGTTATGAACAATGTCCCCCTTTTCTGGGTATAATTCGGAAATATTAGTATGAAACATGAACAAAGCAGTAAGTATTTCGTAATAAAATCCATCCATTTGGAGACCGCAATCTATTAATAATAAAAATTGGGAAGATTTCTTTTCATATTAGACATAAATATCTTGTATGGGAAGGGTATTTTTAAACAGCATACCACCATTCCCAGTCAATCAATACTATACCACTTATTTTATTGGATCACAGCAGCTAGTATTGATTGATTGATTGATTGATTGGATGTTTGCGATGTGGGCTACTGGCAAAGTACGGAGTATTGGGTAGGGTAAAAAAATTTAGCCTTTGTAGCGGCTTCAATGAATCTACTCTTTTTCGAAATCTACAAAAGGGGTCTTTATTGTGCAAGGAGCAATGCACTCTTCAAACACGTTACCCAGTATGGTCCGCGGCCAGGCTTTCCGTATTATGACCTGACATCCCTCAACGAGAGGGTCTCCCCTATCCGCCACCCGGGGACGCGCTGGCTGCTCTGTGGGTCAAGCACTGGGAACCATACCAGTATGGTCCCAGCAGCAGCTAATAACAGTGCCCTTTTCAATATTTGTTTACTGTTTATCGTCGCAATGTTTCCTGTTCTTGTAACATTGATTAATCTTGTTGCATTTACTTTGAAGTACAAGTCGGTGTTAAAACATAATGGGGTACATATTTGGGACGTTGCCAAAATCGATGTTGATTGTGCAGAATGGGAGATAATTCATAGTGCATTATTGATATTTGTAACTAGGAAAAAAGCTGTTTCTCGGGAGGCTTGCGCAGCTAAAGATAGAGTTAAATACGATGTTTCGTGGCCCCATGAACACGCCCAAGTTAAATCATTGAACTATTTAGACGAAAAATTAGCAATAGTCCAATTAGTCAGATGGTGACATATGTATTTTAAAATGCATCGAAAAGTCGGCAACTTCCCACTTTCGACATGCTCATTTAATTAACTTATTGTATCTCGCGGAAAAGATTCAATACAGTGAAATCAAGAGATATTAATTTTACGTTCTATTGAAAGGGGACATAAAACCTGATCAAAAAATTTCAGTGAGGAACAAAGGCGCACCCTGGAAACCCCTTTACCACCAGCGTTGCAAAACGGGGACAGACACCTGAGAGACCCGATCTGCGGTGCGTATAAAGTGGATAACAACAATCGTTTAGGTGGTCCTTTCGGTTCATATGGCAACAAGAAACTTTTGCACGTTTGTCGAAATTGCGTGAGAAAAGGACATGATCGGTATGACACATCTGTAAAACATGCGTCGAAGGAGTGCCCAAATGCGTCGTTGTTATTTGCAGATTCTCTGCTACATAGTAAACATAGTAAACCGGATATTTTTTTATCTTAGTGTCAATCATTCAAATTCCTCCCCTAATTCCGTATGTGTGTTTGACTCGTTCGTAAACTTTGAAATGTCCCACTTTGATAGATATTCACCTGCTTTGGTGTCTTGTGTGTAGCAATTACTTCCTCTTTGTCTACAGTCGTGTGCTCAGCGTTCCATCGTGTTTCTGGTGCGTCTTATTTTGACTCCCTGTGCTGTTTAGCCTGTGTGATACCTGGTCATGTTCATGATTTTTGAAACAACAATTTAAAAGAATTTTTTTTTAATTTATGAATATTTCATTAATTTTATCGACGATGATTGCATTTATGACTGCTTTAGAATTATATAATAAAGCACTTTCGCGAAACAGAATAGTTTTCAATTCTGCACAATGGGAAATAACTCATTGTGCCTAATTGATAAGGACTTGAGGTTTAACGATTATCTCATCTTATTAGCACTACAAAGACCCGCTTGCTTTTCAATGCTATTTTCCATATGGGGTTCTCCTATTCGATTGTTATTTCGTTGCAAGCAAAATTAATTTGATTTTAAATTAAAACAGAATACCTTTGATAAATAATAGATGGTTCGTTTGGTGTTTTAAAAAATATAGGTTAGCGTTGCTTTTCTGACTGCAAAAAGAGGGTAAAAAAGGTTGGTCTTATTTTTTTCAACTTTCGCCGAGACTTCCGTACTAAACATTTCTCTAAAATGCATTAAAAACGTTTTTATTGTGTATTTCCGTACCAACGATTGCTTTGCAATCATTATTGACTGATCACGGTTAACCTGACCTTTTTTCACGCCACACACTGTGCTCATAAAATGGCCTCGCCCATAGCGTTTTGTATTGGTACATTGATACCTATAGCTTTGAGGTCGCATGGATAATGACCGCATGCAATTTTTTTTAAATATTTTTATATGGTATGTGTGCTTTACATTTTATGTAATATATGTGAAATTGCTTTAATGGCTGCTAATGATTTATATAATAAAGCCCTTTCGCCAAATAAAATAGTTGTCGATTTCTCTGTAAGCGGTATCAATGAAGAAATGTGCGAAAAATACACAGTTTATTGACCAATCAAAAACCAGAATTTTAAGACGAAGAAATACCAGGAAAAAATTGAAGAATGTTTGCACTCACCAAAAACCTAAATGTAGGACTTAATCGGCAACACAGTTTATTGTTAGATACATTTATCTCTAGCGATAACAGCAAATATACAAATATTCTTCGATTGTTTTATTTACATCTGATAAATTAAAAAAATTCAAATATCTGTCTGACCATTAATCACCACTATAATACATTTTTCTGACCATGAATCACAATTATAATACGTTGGTCTGACCATGAATCGCAATTACGTCCGTATGGTTTAAATGAACACATGTACTTAAACATTATGGTATATAAAAAGCGTTGTTCTGTACCATGATTGATTACTTTCAATAACTTATTATAAAGAATAATAGCAAATTCCTTTTATTCATGCGTGGTCATTTGCAGCCAAGCAGTTCTATGAAATTTTTTCCTAAAGGGTCAATAAGTTTTTTACGCCGGTTATTTTGCAAATTGTAGACACATTCTATACAAATTATTACATATCTGTTCAAGGGGCCTCAGTGGCCGAGTAGTTAACTTAGTTGATCATTGAATACGTGTCTGTCAACACTTATGTTGAAGGTTCGAGTCTCAATGCGGGCTATGTGTACTCTACTTAAATCTTAAGTGTCAAGGACTACAAGTTTTCCTACCTAAGATAAAGGGTTTTCGCCGGGTATTCCGGCTTCCTCTCCCAAATAAAAACTGGACGCCATTTTAAATTGCTAATAAGTGCGTTAACACCATTTAAACAAACGCATTAAACAGATCTTTGTAATTAGAACCGACTATTGCCTTCACAATTTGACCAATGCTAGTTGGTCATAGTTGTTTTGTATTATTGTAGACGACTTGATTGATGGTTTTTATTAAAGAGTTTTAGCGGGAAAACATGAGCTGTTGTTCATCCGTAGTTACATCTCAAGGTTTGTGTTTATCTAAATACCGCTTAAATTCTAATGTCAAAGTTGTATTCTTCTTATGAACCTTCTACGTAATGATACACATCCCTTTATTAAGCTGTTAAATGGTTGGCATAATTACCAGTTAGTCTAATCATTTTTGTTATATAATAGTTTGAAATTGATAAAAATGGTTTTGAATTTTTTAAAGAACATAATTTGCTTTTGAAATATAAGCGTTTAAACTAATAATAGGTGTTCTTGCCTTATGATGCATTTGAAAGCAACCCACGAAAAGTAAAAACATTTTAAAATGTGTACATCAAAGCTAAAATTTGCCTATCAATAAAAATTGCAGATTATTGCTGTTACAAAAATCTATGTATGTAAATCTTAAAACACATATGGGATTTGTAAAAATGTTTTGTAATGCAAGACAAAGAACTAGATTGTTATCAAACAATCACTGCTTAGTTCGGATAAAACCATACGTACAAAGTGAGTACAATCCAGTAACACTGTTTTGTGATCCATAGCAACAAGTAGCAAATCTAAAAATTATCATTGCGTACTGTGAAATATTGAGAAAATTTAAGAACACTTTAATAAGGATATTCAGTTCAGTTTTCTGCATTTTTGTAACACAAGCATATATACGATAAAAATGAGTTATAATAGATATGCAGTAATGATATAATTTATCAGCTATTTATCTTTAATAGTTATCTTAAAAGCAGGAAATAACCTTATTTTTAACATAAATATAGTTTCATTTATCAAGCTCCCAGTAAAATTATGTTGTGGTTAGTCGTTGTTTTCGGCTTGCAAGACTTAAGGACTTAAGAATTACTTGACAAATGTAGTTTATTATTTGAAAATAAAATTAATCATTCAATCTGTAGACAAAGCTAGTAATACGATGTGCATAGTAGTTAAATTAAGATAATGCAAATATTCTTCTTTATTGTAAAATTCCTGATATCCTCTTTAGAATTTTTTATATACTGAAAACATACAGTTGTCAGTATAAGGTATATATGGATTTTTTAACGTGCAATTAAAAATATTGGTAGACTTTTTTAGAGTAAACTCAGGAACCAATAACAAAGCTTGAAGATTTAGAGACGATTATATAGATCAATTTCTACACAGACACCGGAATAAATAATCTCTCTTTTTTCTAAATCAAAAGTATTTCTGAAATCTTGAATTGTAAGATTTCATAAATTAATGCCTTTCAGTTGAATGTTGTTTTTATGGTTTTAACCTCAGTTTTGGCATTTAAGGTAGTGTTAAAGTCACATTGCAATAATTGAGCCTGTTCATTTTCTTATATTGACAGTTTATACCCTTGCTGTAGGGCTCCAACACTAGACTGAAACTGAAACTTCCAGTTATCGAATGCCAGTTATCTTTTTTTTATTTGAAACTGTCACTCCAACATCATGTTTTTCATTGCCGGTACATTTGTGTGTCTGATTCTGATATAGGAGTTCACTTACATTTTGTTTCCGGTTCTTCGTTCTTAAATTATTGAGTTATTTTTTATTTTACAATACATAATAAATACGAAAACCAAATCGACTTGCATTGTAATAATAAAAGAGTTATTTACGTTATACTGTAATATTTGGGTTGTTAAATTGATAGATTTAGTAGAAAACCCAGGACCAATTCTCCTTTTCGTCTCGTTTTTCACATTTCAGCACATCGATAATAATATGTCATTATATTATATTATTTATAATTATCCTAGTCTGTTCTAGATGACAAATTGACAACTATTAAAATGTTTGACGTTGTTCCTGTCCGTCCCGAAATATACTGTAATGTTTTTAACTTGAAAGCTCAAACAAGTCATATTGATTATTTAATTCCATTCTGAATCAATGTGGTAATAAACATTCGTCAAACGCCAATGTCTGCCAGGTGTTTTACGTAACAAATTTATATGTTTAACAACCATACAGAGAGGTTGGCAAAATACAATGAGAAGTATAAGTTAAATATGAATATTTAATATTTAAAAAGAACTAGTCCGCAAAGAAACAGCATCATAGATGCCTCCACAGTCTGTAGCACCATTGCTGTTATGCAGATTAAAATCAGCTTGACAGAAGTTGTCAAGGAATGCTTTTACGAAACAGAAAAGCACCATATAAGTATCTCGTGATACTCATGACAGAAAATACCTTGTCATAAGGGTTAAAACATTTAAGAATAAACTAACGGAAAAAGAAACCTGTCAATGGTCAGATGTTTTAAACATTGTTCATTGACAACATATATGTCATGTTTTGCTATACGATTCTCAGCACACTTTTGGCCCTTACAATATATCCAAATTGTACTCTTCTACTCGAATTCTTGTTTCGGTAGTAACAAGAGTTTCTCGACGGTCTATTGCAGAAAATAGATTTTGGACTAGACCTCAAGTTTTACCTTCTGCTTTATACATGATTTCATATTACTAAACAACTCTTAGGTTTGTTACTTTTCCAAAGTTAATTTATTCAATGATCATGACATTATGAACAATACTATTATGTCGGTATCTAATGAGAAAATAGGGGTCTCGGTGGCCGAGTGGTCAAGGTAGTTCGTCTACTATTGATCACGTGGTCTGTCAACACTGAGATTGTGGGTTCGATTCTCACTGCAGGCAGGGTGTACTCGACTCCAATCTTAATTTACAAGGATTGCCATTTTTCCAACCGCAGGTCGGGGGTTTTCTCCTGGTACTCCGGCTTCCTCCTCCAACAAAAACTGGACGCTAGATATAGCTGAAAAATTGCTGAAAGTGGCGTTAAACACCATCAAACAAACAAACAATATGAGAACATATTTCTCGAAATAGACATCATAATTAAAAAACAAACTAAACTTTATGAGAAGAGTAATGCATTAAACCACCCATTTGTCAACTTCTCGTTCATGTTAGCAATATTCCATTATGTATGTGGTCGAGAATATTTGGTTCTTTATATACCCAGGTCATTGTATCCTTCTTAATATGCTGAGATAGGTCACAGTCTCATAAAAAAATAAAAGTCTATAGAGGGTTCTGATAATGTTTGTTGGAAACGTTGACTGTTTTTTACTTTTCGTTACAGCTGATTTCAATCTTATTGGGAGTCATATCGATAATATATTATGTTATTTAATCAAATAACTTTGTCTTGTACATATATTTGTTCCAGTATTTTATACGGTATCAATCTTACTAAAGATTTCAGATTTGACCCGACTACGATATATTAAGATTAGATCTAAAGACCACGAAAGACTCAGAAACCGTTACACACATCTGGCACAGTATAATCCGAAGAAAAGAAGTAAACAATTGCCAACAATTTGTAAATATCACCAATTTGTCACAAACTTACTTAGTTTTAAACCAATACTTGCTAGAACAATGACTGTAAATATCAGTTGCAGTCGTTGTCCATCTTCTACTGACTGAAATGACTACAAATGACTGGGAAAATGTATGTAAAAGACTGCAAACGGTGTGTTTTTCTATAATGAGGAAAAATTTACATGGCGTTTATTTAGTCGATTCTTTCCTGAAACATGACGAAAAATTGTCCGCAAATATAAAATCTTTTCATGTAAATCAATATACTAATTGTAATTTATTTACGTTTTAATTTTTATTAAAACTGCGTTTTAAAGTTTAATGAACGCACGGCTCCAAAAATTAAAGTTTTAAAATGCACATTTATTTTTTGCCTATTTTTTTTTTAATTTCCTGACATATCTTCTTACTTTTTTTCTTTACGATGACGTATCAGTACGTCATTAATAAATTCGATTTAGAATCGAAATTGTTAACAAAATGATTACAGTACAAACATAAAATGACTTTCACAGTGAAAATGATTGCATGGCAAAGGAAATAATTACAATTTTAAAACTAGAGTAAAAAAACTGAGCAATACTCACAATTGATACCCCCGCTTCATGATTTCTTCAAAAATGCATGTGTTCTTAATTATGAACTTGAAACCTAATCTAGTGTAGGAAGAGTTGAAGATAAAACATGGGAACCTCCACCCCCCCCCCCCGCCTCAAGGAATAGCAATGTCCATTTTGTTCTATGGGAAAACCCAAATATCATTCCGATCAAAATGTTAGATATCAGGGGCACAATGTGGCAAAGATTCATCAAATTCCTTTCCGTGGTGAAGGAGGAGTTGCACATAAGAGATGGGTATCCCCTTATGTCAATGTCCATGTTATTCTATGGGAAACCCTAAATATGATTCCGATCAAAATGCTAAATATCTCTTGCACAATGGCACTATGTAACAACGATTCTGTGTTAGTTTCATCAAATTCCATTCATTGGTGTAGGAGGAGTTGCACATAAGAGATGGGTATCCCTTTAGATCAATGACAAAATCCATGTTTTTCTATGGGAAACCCCAATTATCATTCCGATCAAAATGCTAAATATCTTCTGCACAATGGCACTATGTGAGAAGGATTATGTGTAAGTTTCATCACATTCTATTCAGTGTTGTAGGAGGAGTTGAACATAAGAGATGGGTATCCCTTAAGGTCAATGACAAAGTCCATGTTTTCTACGGAAACCCTAAATATCATTCCGATCAAAATGTTAAATATCTCCTGCACAATGGCACTATGTGAGAAGGATTCTGTGTAAGTTTCGTCACATTCTATTCAGTGTTGTAGGAGGAGTTGCAAATAAGAGAAAGTGTAACGGACGGACGGACAGACACCCCATCACTATATACCTTCCGCTTTTCAAGCGGCTGTATAATAATAATTTTTCCTCAAATACAACAATATTCCAGATTTTCCTGCATAATGTGTCTATATTTCCCAGTTGATTAGGTATGCAGAAGCTTGAAGTGAGTATACTGATTTTTTAAACGTCACCATTTCGGACAACCCAACCTTTTTCATCATCGCCCCAATTCACACTACAATAATGGAAGCGATGAAACTTAGTTTAACCAACCATTTTTTCTGAAATGCCTGTAAATGGGTTATAGTATGGTGAAATCGGGCGGGTGGGCGGATGGACGGGCTGGCGGGCGGGGCAAAGAGGGTATCTATTTTGTGTAATCAACTCCTCCTACAGTTTTCAACCCATATCTCTGAAACTTCACAGAAAGATTGCACATGTATTGAAGTTGTGCACATGCTATTAAGGATGTGTTCCAGGATTATTTCCAGCCTTGCGAACTTTTTTCAGAACATTTGCAGCAGACGGTACCTATTCTGTGTAATTAACTCAGATCTCTCAAACTTCACAGAAAGATGGCACATGTATCGAAGGTGTGCACCATCTACTATGGAAGTGTTCCAGGATTTTTTTCTTAATTTTCCAGACTTTGAAACTTAGTCATTTTTTAGAACATTTGTAGACGACGATACCTACACTGTGTAATCAACTGCTACATGTTTTTACACAAACCCAAAACCTACTTCCAACAAATTGTAAACCATTCCTTATTTATTAAGGCACTTGTTCGCCACTCGACATTTCAGAAATTTTTTGTTTGTATAGGTATTTGTTACGTAAATTATTTCAAGGATAAAAGTGAAAATGTTACCATAACCAAAACAACATTATAAATTCAAATGGCTTTTATTGAATGCCACTTGTGTCTTGTAAATCTGAAAAAAACCCTACCTGATGTCTATTTTCGTATTAAGTTTATGCACAGATTTGTTTACATTAATAAATGGTGAAGATGTTCCCCCTTGTTACTATTTTTGTAAATATTTTTGTCTACCATTTCTTATTTGAACTATGATGTTCAATTTTTACTACTTGATGGGGATTTTCAGTATTCTAACATCCAAAGCTTTCATCAGGATTTAATAATAGCCTAGACAAATTTTGAATCATCTAAAAAAAGAATTCATAAGACTCCAGTTGCATACATTTTAAAAAAACCTTTGTTCTTCAATCCTTCTTTAGTTAACCCTGAATCCGAAGAACCTTTTTTGTAAATTTTGTAATTTCTTGTATGCCTAAAGTTATAGATCTTTTTTGATACTGATTAAAAAAGAAACTGCAGCAGCTCTCGTTGGTATAATAAACATTAGATCGGAACGCTTTATCCAACAACATTTGAATTTAGTACGGTCGTCTTTTACTCCCGAGTGGATTTAAGTGGTAGACTGTTTTTAACGAAATGATATTGATATTGGTGTCATTCACCAATATATTTTATATACGATGCGCCTGAATTAGGTAAACCTCTTGTGCTCAATAAATGTCACAAGAAAATGATTTTTATGTTATCTTCTGTTCAAAATCTTAACAATTCCCTTGCCAAAAAAGTTACTGTCGCCTCGGAATAATATGTTACCATAAAATGTTCCCTCCTCATGTCATATAAAGTCACGTCTCTGAATAGCCTCATAGCATGCATGAAGATGGCCTTACCTGGAGAATCCTTCATGGTGCAATTGCAACCAGTAAATTTTATTGTAAAGCTGGCAATCAGCAGATTGATGTTTGTCCTTCATGAGGTGTACATCTACAAGAACATGTACATCAAATTTTTGTTTCCTGTCATCGTAACGAAGTTTTTTAAATTTGGTTACACAAATGTTGTGTAAATTAAATCAAAAATGATGCTGGTTCCATTGAAACGCTTATATTTGGACCTTTGTCATTTTAAGCACTGACCAAACGTTATCTCAGGTTAGTGCTAGTCGATCTCCTCCATCTGTCTATATGTCAACATCGGAAAGCCCTCCAGTTAGGCGATCGATTCCAGCTGATCAACCGCCATCCCAGATAAGCTGTCCAGAGACACTTATCCTTGGATCTACAACAGCCGACAAAACGCCATCTGTGGGGTCGCATAAAGGCCCTGTTGGCAACTGAATTTACCTTTTGTAAGATTATTAATAATGTTGATGTTTTCTTCGATTTTTTTGTCTTTTAAATGTGTTATGTTTTATTTCTGATGACATGCTTGTTGTAAATATTTAATGGTTAGTTATTTGCAAGTGCGTTTGATTTTTTTCTGTCTCAGTAATTTATTGTTAACCGCGATGAGTTAAAGGTTAAAACATAGACTGGCGTGTACCAGTCCATGTTGTTTTAGATCAATTAGTCAAAGTACTTTATAGGTTTCTTAAGTTTATTTTTTGTCTATAATCTTTGTATTTGGACTTAAAGTTGGTATATTTATATGTATTTTCAAAATTGTTAAATAGCTTGTCATAATATATGTATATGTTAGGTTTATGTAAATGTTGTATGCCTTGTATTACTGTGATAAAATGTTTTGTTTAATAAAGATATTGAGAATTCAATTCTTCTTCTTCCAACGTCATTCTTCTCCGCTCGTTTTCTTAAAGATGCGATGTCTGATCGACACAAAACGTTTTAAGTATGTTCGGACTGTCCTGAAGTTTTGAGATCAACTTTTAACATTTGCTCGATGGCTTCCGCTGATACAGTTAACTATTCTGAGCATTTTGAAGGACAGAAAATTTTATCCAAAAGCCGCAATTTTGTAAAAGCAATCATTTTATCACACTCTAACAAAAACGTCAACTTTGTCAGATTTCTGGACAATATTTTTTCTAGGCATATTTTAATGATATGATTTCCATGAAATAACATCCATTGGGCTTTTGAGCGAATTTTGTGTTGGCATCCCAACACATGACCACTTGAATTACTTTTCAGACATGCTATCAGTCGTTTTTATTAACTTTATACGATAATTTTTTAAATACATATTTTTATTTGAGTGTGCGATGCATTTCATTACCATAGATAATAAGCAGATTTCGGAATAATACAACGTATTTGTATGGGGTTTATAATATACAATACGCTAGAAGCGGCGTTACTTCTCATTTCTTGACCAATAACCTAATTTATCATTTCATCGGACGTACTTTGTCATTCCAGACACATTGAGCGTGCGGAAAAACATTAAAATTGATCAAGGGTGGACAATATTAACATAATAGAAAGAAAATGTGCAAGACAAGTGGCATAGCGTGAGAGGGTTCTAGGGATTCGAGCTTGAAAGTAAAAATGGAGGTACATGAAGATTACCTTGGATATGTGCCGATCAGAGACATTAGGTTAAGTAAACTACGAGCGACTTCTCAAAATAGGCCAATGTTGAATTTGGAGGGGGATTATATTATTTTAAAGCCAAATAGTAGTGTTAGACATTGATAAGGTTTCTGGTTCCTTGATACACGTAGGTCTTCATTGGTCTTGAACCGATTGAACCGTTTAGTGGCTTGAAGAAAGTAAACTGTAATATAATTATCAGAGATACTCTAGCACGCTAATCTTGGCATAATGGAGTGGTGGAGTACATGTAGGTCTCTCTTTGGTATAAATTGATTTATGGCCTTAGAAATAGTACTTTGGATAAATAATCAGAAATGTTCATAGTCATCTAAACCCCGTGTGGGACCTCGGGCACTGGAGAATAGGCCCACAGCTTCCTCACCTTGTATCAAGAGGCTAATAACAGAGGCAACACTTGCCGTGTGTTGCGACCCGTGTCGATTACAGGATGGGATTTCTGTAAGCCGGGTAACATACTGAACCCTTACTTTTTCTAGATGTTAAATCGAGTTAGTGCTTAAACCGATTTATAGCCTTAGAAAAAGCAAACTTTTGAAAAAGAATCAGATATTCTAGTAGTCGTTCAAACCTCCTGAGAGAGTTATCACACAATTTTCACACATTATTTGCTCTTACTATACATATGTTTAGTTATGTTATTAAGCTGACCAGCTATGTTGTTTTTAAGTATTTTATAACGAATACCAGAATGAATAACTGTATCAAATGCTTTTGATAGATCAACAAAACCTGCAAATAGTTTACCCCCTTTTCATTAGTGTGCATATCAATAAGTGTTTTAAGTAGAAAAACCTTTTTGAAACTTGCTTAAAACATTATTTTCCTTGTAAAACTTGTAGATAGTTATATGAACTTAGCATTATATATCTAGAACAAACATAAATATCTTTTACAAAATTAAAGAAATATATGTAAAGTCTTACCCAGTGATTATCTTAAGAGGTTTTTTCTAGAATAGTGAAACCATTACAATCATAATTACTTCTGAAAATGACACGTCCCCTATAAAATCTTTGATTTGTTAACTCGGGTCTACACGCAAAAATATTTGTATCCTTCAATATTAACTGATGCATTATACCAAAGGTGAGTTTAACTCATAACTGTCTTTAATCTTATCATAGTTTTTTGGAAAGAAAGACTCCAACATTCCAAACACACAATTTTAAGTTATGAATAAAGCAACCATTACTATGGGGCATTTTATAATGGCAAAAATACTTTCTACTAAAGCTATCTTATGACCTTTTTGATGGCCTTCTTTACCTAACAAATACCCCAAAAAATGACACTGTACTTTTAGCTTCTACCATCCCGACCTTTATATCCATACCGGAAAGTATTATGTCTGAATCCAAATTTCAAACTGTATCTGGTATATTTCAAATTGTTTCTTCCACGGTATGCTGAACATTGACCTCGCATGTTACTTAGTATTACTGACTCGTTTTATATGATACCAATCCATTTTACTCAACAAGCCAACTCACATTCTACAGTAATGAATGCGGGAGGCTTGGCATGCCATAAAACCTGGTTTAACTCACCATTTGGTTGAAATGCCTATACCAAGTCAGGACCAAGCTTTTGTTGATCTATCAAAAGCTTTTGATTCAGTTATTCATTCTGGTATTCGTTATAAAATACTTAAAAATAACATAGCTGGTCAGCTTAATAACATAACTAAACATATTTATAGTAAGAGCAAATAATGTGTGAAAATTGTGTGATAACTCTCTCATGAGGTTTGGACGACTACTAGAATATCTGATTCTTTTTCCAAAGTTTGCTTTTTCTAAGGCTATAAATCGGTTTAAGCACTAACTTGATTTAACATCTAGAAGAAGTAATGGTTCAGTATGTTACCCGGCTTACAGAAATCCCGTCCTGTAATCAACACAAGTCGCAACTGATTATTTATCCAAGGTTTACTTTTTCTAAGGCCATAAATCAGTTTATACCAAAGAACGACATACATGTATTCCACCACTCCATAATGCCAAGATTAGCTGTCCTAAAGTATCTCGGATAATTCTTCTACAGTTTACTTTTTTCAAGCCGCTAATCGGTTCAATCGGTTCAAACTCAATGAAGACCTACGTGTACCAATGAACCAGAAACCTTAGCAATGTCTTATAATACTACTTGGCTTTAAAAGAATATAACCTGCTTCCAAATCAACATTGGCCTATTTTGAGATGTCCTTCGGAGTTTACTTAACCTAATGTCTCTGATCGGCACATAACCAAGGTAGGCTTCATGTACCTCCATTTTTACTTTCAAGCTCGAATCCCTAGAACCCTCTTACGCTATGCCACTTGTCTTTCACATTTTCTTTCCATTATGTCAATATTGTCTAACCTTGAACAATTTTAATGTTTTTCCGCACGCTCGATGTGTCTGGAATGACAAAGTTAATCGCAAAACTTCAGGACAGTCCGAACATACCTAAAAAGTTTTGTGTCGATCAGACATCGTATCTTTAAGAAAACGAGCGGAGAAGAATGACGTGGGGAGAAGAAGAATTGAATTCTCAATATCTTTATTAAACAAAACATTTTATCACATTAATACAAGGTATAAAAAATTTATATAACATAAAGTATAAACCTAACATATACATATATTATGACAAGCAACAATTTTGAAAATACATATAAATATATCAACTTTAAGTCCAAATACAAAGATTATAGACAAAAATAATAGTAATGACTTTTTCTTAGGGATCAAAGTCGGTTTAAACTGATAGAAGTCAGTTTAAACCTTAACGTTTACTTTAATAGCATACCTTCTTTTTAAACCTAAAGAAGCCAATAAAGGACTTTGACTAATTGATCTAAAACAACATGGACTGGTACACGCAAGTCTATGTTTTAACCTTTAACTCATCGCGGTTAACAATAAATTGCTGAGACAGAAAAAATCAAACGCACTTGCAAATAACTAACCATTAAATATTTACAACAAGCATGTCATCAGACATAAAACATAACGGATTAAAAGACCAAAAAAATCGGAGAAAACATCAACATTATTAATAATCCTACAATATGTAAATTCAGTTGCCAACCGGGCCTTTATGCGACCCCACAGATGGCGTTTTGTCGGCTGTTGTAAATCCAAGGATAAGGGTCTCTGGACAGCCTATCCGGGGTGGCGGTTGATCAGCTTGAATCGATCGCCTAACTGGAGCGCATTCTGATGTTGACGTATAGACAGATGGAGGAGATCGACTAGCACTAATATGAGATGACGTTTGGTCAGTGCTTAAAATGACAAAGGTCCAAATATAAACGTTCATTGGAACCAGCATCAATTTGATTTAATTTACACAAAATATGTTTAACAAAATTTAATAAAACTTCGTTACGAAGACAGGAAACAAAAATATGATGTATGTCTTCTTGTACACCTCATGAAGGACAAACATCAATCTGCTGATTGCCAGCTTTACAATACAATTTACTGATTGCAATTGCACCATGCAGTATTCTCCAGTTAAGGCCATCTTTATGCATGCTATGAGGATATTCAGAAACATGACTATATATGACATGAGGGGGAACATTTTATTGTAACATATTATTCCAATGGGACAGTAACTTTTTGGTATTGGAATTGTTAAGATTTTGAACAGAAGATAACAAATAAATCATTTTCTTGGTACATTTACTGAGAACAACTTTCTTACCTAATTCAGGTGCATTGTCAATATCAAATGTAAAAATATATTGGTGAATGACACCAATATCAATATCATTTCGTTAAAAACGGTCCATCAATTAACTCCTCTCGGGAGTAAAAGACGACCATAGTAAATATTGATGTTGTTAGATACAGCGTTCCGATCGAATGTTTATTATACCAACGAGATCTGCTGCAGTTTCTTTTTTAACCAGTATAAAAAGATATATAACTTTAGTCATACTAGAAATAACAAAATTTTCAAAATCAAAAGGTTCTTCGGATTTAGTGTTAACTAATGAAGGATTGAAGAACATATGTTCTTTTAAAATGTATGCAACTGGAGTCTCATGAATTCTTTTTTTAGATGATTCAAAATATGTCTAGGCTATTATTAAATCCTGATGAAAGCTTTGGATGTTACAATACTGAAAATTCCTATCAAGTAGTAAAAATTGAACATCATAATTCAAATTAGAAACGGTAGTCAAACAAAAATATTTACAAGAATAGTAACATGGTGAACATCTTCACCATTTAGTAATGTAAACAAATCTGTACATAAACTTAATTCGAAAATAACGAATTTTGGAAAGGATATAAACTAAATTCTTTCCTCCAGTACAACAGGCAGATATAGCATTTCTTTTGAAATTCAGTGTTTTCCTTGTGACAGAAAATCTACAAATTTATTTGGAATGGCGCTTATAATTTCATCGGCACTGCCATGGTATTTAATCGATGCCTCAATTTTAACGCGGAGAGTCAATTATAACAAGCGGTCATCCTATGAGTGACAAACCACGTGCAGATGATTTCCACCTGTTAAGTTTGACAGTAATATCCCTCTCTATCCCTTCCCAATTTTGTTTATAAAAATCCTTATTGTTTCCAACAAAAGTAACCAAAACCTTTAAACCTGTATATTCTACTTGAGTCATATTAGACGAACATTTTCATTTTTCCAACTTCCCACCCACAACCATTCGAACTTTTGTAAATTAATTTTTGAATTGGAACCTTTCTGATAAATAGGTAACCAGAAATACAACCTACGTTAAAAGAGTATCTAAGTAATTTGCATAAGAAGAAAGACAACTTTTCTTACCATCAGATACAGACAGTTCAAGTTCTGATTAGTCATCTTTTGACCTTGGTTTGTGTACAAGAGTTTCAAAGCAGATAGCATACTGTAAACGTAGTAATTTTCGCGGTGTACTAATTTTCGCTATTTTCGCGGTACCAAGAAAAGCGCGAAAATAGATGCTGACTTGACAGGAACATACCTCTTTTAAATTGAATTATTAATTTTCCGTAAATTATGTACATCTGTGTAAATAGTTTTAATACAGGATATAAAATAATCACCAAATCCAAAGGCATCTATAGTCTTCATCAAATATCCATGATAAGATGGACAAAAGCTTTCTCCTGATCAAGTGAAACAATAGCAAGGGGATATTTTCTTGATTAAAATAACACGTAGCATCAGAAATAAAACAATTATTATCATTGATATGATGACCGGAAACACAATAACTTTGATCGAGGGTATATAAGTAAAACAATTTGGCAAGGGTTTTTATTTGCTCATCTGAATCAGTTATACCTCCTTAGACAAGGTTAAATTGGACAGTAGTTTTTTTCTGCGTTTCTTTTCAAGGTCAAAGAAAAATTGTGAAGGTTTATCTAATAAATTTAAACTCAGTTTTTCTTAATCGCCATGAAATTAAGTTGTTAATCATATCAACATACGATTTGTCATCTAAACGAGATGTATTTAGACACCAGTAAGCACTCTTGTGTTTGCTTTGTTTTTCGTTAAAGTAAGTACCAACGTTGTCATGATCAGAATACGTGCACTGCTTAATTTACTGATGAACTGACTATAATGTTTTGAGATATAAAGTCTTGCTGCGACACTGTCATGTCTTGGGCAGGGATAAATTCTATCGTACGGATGATTATTACTAAACGTATCAGTATATTTAAAACTTTAAATATAACAATATTTTAAAATTCATTTCAAGAATAAGGGTGTAGTTGAATATATATGTCCAATCTAAGGAAGAATTAGTAGAAGAATTAAAATCACACCAAGAAATATTGGAAAGGAAAAACCAAGTGGATTCAACTGGTGTTTTAAATAATTCAAAAACTCAACTGTTTCTTTGGGGCAAATTGTGGAATAAAAATTCCACAAATATACAGTTTGTCTTCTTTTGTATTTTAATAGTTAAATGTAAAATAGGGCCTGGTAAATTATTTTATGATCTAGAATAGTCTATTCAAAATTATTCGAAAAACATATCACTAATCCAGCCGAAATAGTTGAGAGATGAGGAAACACTATTTCTCCCTCCATATCATTTTTCATATACCTCAATTGTATGGGTATCTTGAAGAAAAACTATGTCTGCATTTAATTTATGTTTCAAAGAATTTACTATAAAATATCTTTTAAAAGAATCTCGACGACTTTGAATGTTCAGTGAAACTAACAAAATTGTAATTGTAATAAAAAAAACAAATTGCAGTATTAGGTGGACAATACATATTTACTTAGATATATTTTATTCCTAAGCATGAGTTTTCACTAGTTAAAAAAGAACAATGAAAGATTCGCCAATTAAGATCACCTTCATGCATGCAATGGTGATATTCATAAATATGACTTTATATGAAATTAGGTGAACATTCTATTGTAAAGCATTACTCCAGGGGGACATTAACTTTTTAGTATGGGAACTATTAAAATTCTAAACAAACAGATGACAAATAATAATTTTCTTGGGACATTTATCGACAACACCTCCATTAAGTTATTCAGGTGCATTATCAATATCCAATTTATAAATATATTCGTGAATAGCACCAATATCAGTATGTACAAAACGGTCTATTAATTCACTCTATTCCGCAGGAACAGACCGCCATAGTAATCCGGATGTTCGGTTTTAGGGTTACCTAATGAAGGAATAAAGAACAAATGTCTTTCTAAATATCTGCAAAAGACTTTTATTAAATCTTTATAAAGTGTGGGATGTTAGAATACTGCAAATCGTGTATTTCAAATTAAACATCATAATTCAAATTAGAAACAGCAGACAAAAATAGTTACAAGTATGAACTTCTTCGTTAAAGTAAAAAATTACATTAACTGAATTTGAAAATCCCAAATTCTAGATAGGATATAAAATAACACTGTCCTCCAGTACATGCAGGAAGATATAACATATCCGCCAGACTTTCCGTCCTGACAGCTCCCATAGAGAGGGTCTCCCTTATCTGCCACCTGGGGACGCGCTGGGCTGTTATGTGGGTAAAGCACTGGGAACACTCGCAGTATCACTAATTTGTAACTTTCACAACTTCACTTTGACAACCTTCATCAATAGGATCGGGGCGATACAAATTGGAGTAAACATTTTTTGCTATGGTTTTTATTTCCTGATCTGAATCAGTTATACTGTCATAAGACAAGGTCAAATGGTTTAATAATTTTCTTTTAACGTTTGTTTTCAAGGTCATCGATATATTTTTTAGTTTTATCTGAATCATTCACATATTAAAAAGAACCCAGACACCACGGGCCTGGATACGTTCAAGTTCAGACAATTGATGTAGAATTAGTTAAAATTCGTAATTCGTTTAATGGAAAATTATTGTGAGATTTCCTTCACTATATATTAACCACAATCCCACCATTATTGGTTACGTTTTATCTCGGATTTTTTTAATCGCTATGAAAGCTCAAAGTTATTAATCATGCGATAAAAAACGATATACGATTTAGCATCTAGTAGAGAGGTATTTAGACAACAGTAATCACTCTTGTGTTTGTCTGTTATTTCTTTAAAGTACATACGAACGTAATCATGATCAGAATATGTACACTGTTTAATGTTTGAGGATCTGATAAACTAATTATAAAGGTTTTGAGATAAACATTTTGGTCAAGTCTTGCTGCGACACCATTATTTCTCGACCAAGAATAAATTTTATTGTACGGATAATTATGACAAAACGTATCAAATTTAAAAACGTTTAACAATAATTTTGAATTTATTAGAAGAAGAATGACGAAGGGGTTCAATATCTCCTGTCCTATCTAATGAAGAATTAGTAGAACAATTAAAATCCCCCACCAATTAATATTGGGTAGGAACAATCAAGTGGATCAAAATTGTGTTTTAAATATTTCAAAAATTGAGTTTTTCTTTCTGACAAGTGTGGAAATAAACATTCAACAAATATACAGTTTGATCTAGAATAGTATATTGTAGATTATTTGAAAAACATATCGCTATTCCTTTATTTAATTTAGATTTCAAAGAATTTAACATAAAACATCTTTTAAAGGAGTCACGACAAAATTAGTGAAAGTAACGAAAAACCGGACAACACAATTGTTGTGAAAAACACAGAGCACCCATGCATAATTAAGTGGACAATACATATTGACTTTGGTAGATGTTATTTCTAAGCATGAGTTTTCAAATAGGCTCTTAATTTCTTTATCAACCTTTTTAAACGGGCTTTCACCTAAGAAGATGATTCAGGGTTTCGTCGATGTTCTATAAAATTGACAGAGTTGCTTTAGGTTGGAAATACATTCTAAACATTTTTCAATTGTTTTTATGGAAAGAAGTTTATCCAAATCCTCAGTGGACAAATTTGTTCAGGATCACTACGATTTGGAACATATTTTGCTCCAAAAAATAAGAGGGTGTAAACTCAATGTCTACATCCTCCTCCTTATTGGTTGTAAGTATAATTAGGGTAAATCCAATATACGTATATCATCTTAAGCTGAAACGTCTTCAGTGGGGGATTTGCACACTTATAATGGAAACATTATTTTCTGTTTTACTTTTAACTGCAGATTTAACTGAGGAAATATCAATCTGCACTGTTTTCAACGAGCGATTTCAACGATGTCAGTAGATTCTTCAGATTTTTCCTGACCCGTAACAGTGGCTATGGTATTAGAATCATCACCATGATTTCAAAAGGCACCGATGCCAGTGTCCGTAGCTTTTCAAGGAAGCTTGGTAATTGACAATGGTCTAAAATATTTCTTTTCCTCAGACAGGGTATATTTATTGTTTTATGGCATTACCCTTCTCAATAGTCGTTGTAGACAGGTTTCCTCTGTCAAAACGAACGGAAAACACAATCGCGTAAGACAGTGAGTCGTGAAGGTAATGGGAGAATGCTAGGGAGGAATGAATACCGTCGGATAACATGGGAAGTCCTGTATGTAATGGATTGCTCAGACAAGTTTGAATGTATGTAGACATTTAAACATTGATTTAATCTAATAACTATTCAAACTTTATTTTAAAGACGATCATTTGAGTTGTGAGACTAATTTAGTTTAAATAAAACAAAGATTTTAAGAGAAACTCAGATATAACCTTATTTAAGCCAATTACCGGTATATTGCATTATTTATCTTATTGCGAAATAGAAAACTTTTCTAGAAATCAAATAAAATCTAGATGTCGTGTTTTTGCTTGTTTACTTTTGCATCTTTTGTGTGATTTTTAAACTGAATTGATCTGTCTATTTGCAAAATGTTAAATTGGTAGCAATATGCGTTACCATAGAATATTATCATTTATTAGCACCTAACAATACGATATAAATCATAAACAAAATGTCATCTACAAAATGAAAATATTAATTTGGCAATCTAAAAGAACCCATGCCAATTTGAGAAATACTGAGATTGCACATTTTTTTATCATAGATCGAAATTGAACAAAAAGAAGCCTTGTTTAAACAAGTTTAATTCTATCACAATTTTTCAATTTTTTACCGTATTTTGCGTTAAAAATGGTATCGCATGTGCTATAACCGTACCATCTGTGTGGTGCAATCGGCAAATGTTGTTGTATACGACGGAAAAGGGGGCTGCGTTTGTTTCGCAAAACTGCGTTGTCTTGGTACAACATTTCTTTATTATTACAATAGTGAGATTGCGGGTTCGAGTGTCACTGCTGGCAGGTTGTACTCAACTCCAATCTTAATTGACAAGGATTGCCAGTTTTCCTGCCACTTCCTCTCCCAAAAAAACTGGACTCCATCAAATAGATGAAAAATTGCTGAAAGTGGCGTTAAATATCAAACAAACAAACAAAATCTGTATTATTATTATTTATGTAAAGAGGTCTTTGTACAGATTGACAAATATCTTACGAAATTTTAAATCAAACAATATATACAATATAGAATTGGCGATATTGTTTATGAAATAAAGTCTTAAACCCATCAAGTAAATAACATACGCACCTGGAGTCAATTTCTGTTCGTATGTTGCGTCAGTACTATAAACAATTAGAATGACTATATATGGTAGAAAACTCAAAATGAACAGCAAAGTTATAGTGAACAAAACTTTTGTTATACGTTGTTCTCTGTCGCTTATGAAGGTTTTATTTTTACGCATAACCGTCCCTCCTCGTCGTGAAGTATTCTTCATTGCGGGTTCAGAAATTTGGTTAATACAATCGACATCTACGGTTTGTTTATCACGTGCATTTTCTGTGTATTTCATTAAACCAGATTCTTGCAATTTTGGCTCCATTGCAATATTTGTAGTGTTATAATTATTTTCGATGATTTTGCGCACACCACTACTGCCTAACATTCGGGCACTCATCGCATCAGCATTTTCATTAAGAATAGCTTTCATGAGCACAATATCATTAAATGGATCGCTAGCGATATGCCTGTTTCTGAAAGAATCTTTTTGTGATGATCTATGCTGGGCGAATCTGTATACTGCAGACATTTCATCAGGCGGGTTACTCTGTGTTGACTGGCGATTTGTCGTTGTAATGTCTGAAACATCAATAAGTGCTTTACTCTGTCATTGTAATGTTTGATGCACCATTGAATGGTGCACTATCCACAGAATAAGCCTTCTTTTTCCGTAGTTGGCGGAAACTGAGGCTGAAACAAACACTTTTTGTTGATTTTCGTCTATGATTCTTTATACGCATTGTGGATTGTACTTTAATGGTGTGAGTTCTCAGGTGAAGTCCGACTAGTGAATATAAAACAACAAGAAGAACCATACACACAATAATAACTAAAATAGCCCATGCATAATAAGCATACCCGACCGCTGATCCTGCGACTTCGTCTGACCATGTACACTCTGTACCTTTGACGGTTTGCCGTGGAATATCTATAGTTTTACGTCCATAAATATAAATAGCCGGAAGTGAAGAACAAATTGCGAGAAATACTACAGTTATCAGTGCGTATCGAGCTTGTTTCTCGGTCATTTGGTTGCCATAAGGTTTGCAGATTCTTCGATATCTTTCGGACGCTATCACTACTAACATCAGTGAAGACGCCATTGCCAAACACGTGTTTATAAATCGGAATAATTTGCAAGCAACCTCTGCGTCAAAAATATATGGATTTAATTCATCGGCTATTTCAAACGGCATAGAAATGCAACAACTGGTTATGTCAATGATCCCCAGCGATAGAACAAATACTCTATATGTTGACATACTAAATTTTTTAAAATAAATATACAGAACGTGCGCATTTCCAAATATTCCAATTATCATCAGTACCAGTATGAAAACAACGACTGGCAGTCGACGAACGGCTTCTTCGGAATTTAATTTGTCTAGTGTAGTGTTGGCATAAAGAACTGCTCTCTCAAACATTGTGTCGTTCATTGTCCAGTTGCAGTTTATTAAATGGCTCTAGAAGTGGTCTGTTTTAGATTACAAACACTCCTTAAACTTATGCTTCCGTCGGAAAAAAGGTTTCGTAACTGACATAGGTTTATTAATCCTTTAGATCATTTTGCTTAAACACTAACACCGTTATAGTTATTTTGCGTTCAGAAAAGGTATTCTTTTATGGCCCACTAAGTCATTCGAATCGACAATGCGTTAGTATTGGCCACCGAATGAAGCGTGCGGTAGTAGTGTCACACGAATCCAGCGTCTCCCTATCGCTAATCTAGTATGCGATTGTAATGTCCAACAATCTATAGTGTACTGGAAGTGTCTCAAGAATCTAGAATGAGATAGTAGCATACAACAAATCTAACGTGCGCTGGAATCTAGTATGTGATCGTCACAATTTCTAAATATTGCACTGTCAGTAAGGGTTATAACCTCTGGATTCTTGCAGATGCCATGGTATTGACTCTTTGTCAATTTAAAGTTTCATTGCACAATAAACTGAGTAACAACATTAAAGTTTCACGATACAAAAAATCAAACTGTCTCATCAGCAAATGACTGTTTTGTAATATAATGTACCCATAAATCCGGATGTCGTGTAAACTTAAAAGTCACGTTGTATGTTTGTCAAATGATGTATTTTTATCCAAATTAAACTTATCATCACAATGACTGATCTGTTTTTCCGTTTGACTTATAGTATAAATAATGAGCCATTTCACATTTCCGTGCTTAAATTTCGGAAGTGCTCGGAAGACGTTTTGTCACCACTTCCCTCAAGTGGATTGATTATAGGACCAAAGAGTGCAACCTGTTTTGTTACAAGTTTAAATTATTAAACTTTCCTATATTATTATTATTTTTAGGCATGCCAAATATATACGACTAAAATTTCCCCTGACCACCTGGGGTCCTCATGCTTGTTAAATTATCTGCTAATAAATTGTTTGTGGTCAACGGAGACAGATACATTTACAAAGTATGGCACTGTGTCGATGAAATCAACCGTGTAACAAGCTCTACGGGAGCTCTGTGGTTCCAGCAGTACTATATTCTTGGCGTGGTTTACAAAATTTAAAGATGTTTTTAATGGCAGTTGATTATATTAAAGTATTGTTGATATGTACGATTGTATAAGCAATTCCCCATATTGTGTTTCAAGAAAATTTATGAAAGCGTCCATAGTGAGAGTCTGGCTACTAAAAATCCCCCTTTTCGTGAACAATGTCCCATATACCCCATAGTAAAATAATAAATAATAATTTTACCAAAATTATACAAACCATGATGCTGACATAATAAACAACTGTGTGAAGTTTAAAAAAATCTGTAAAAAGCATTCTCAAGATACAAAGGACACGTGGACGACAGACGGACGGACATTTGTATACCATAATATGGCGACCATAGACGAGAGTATAAAAAATTGGCTAACCCTTTCAGATTCAATTTATAATATACAAATCTTGTATTGTTTACAGCAATTAATCAGAATATTTTGACTGTGAGATGGGCTTACGCCAAGGGATAAACTTAACCTCTTTTTCGTTTACATTAGTTAATTGACCTTTTAACCATAGTCCATAAAGTTATGTATTTTATGTTACGAATATGAATTTCAAAAATTAGGGGTTTCTAAAAACACTAATTGTTTAAAAATCGTTAATGTTTAATTTCTGTAAACTTCCATTGAAGCTTAAAATTATAGGGTATATGCCGAACGTGGCAGATATCTCATTGAATTTGATACTAAACATACCGATTTCATTTTGGACCAGGAAGCTATACAATAAACAAAAAAAAAACATTTTTTTCCCTCGTACAAAATGTCAAGGATATTCTCATGATAAAAAAGTCTATATTTTATGGTCAAAATGTGTTTTGAATTATTTTGACATGGTACAGTCGTCTACCACATTTGGATTCATGAAGACTTTATTAACATCGAGTGGATTGTGATTAATATAAAACTGATTCTATCTGATTATACATCATAGGTACTTGCAAGCTGTAATAAAATTGTACTTTGGAATTAAATAATTACCCGCACATGTTTTACGATATATTAAATCCGCTGGATAGATATATTATATGGTTGTCACAATACTTAGACGTTTGTATATAATTTACTTACTGTGACTGCATGACAAGTAACTTTGTCATCCTATATAATATATACAAAAATGCTGAATTAGATTACTGTCAGATTAATACGTATTGGTTACGAAAATTCCATCGTCACACGCTAGTACACATGTACTATGTCTATGTCTAAGATTCACCCCGGTTAATGAAGCTATATTTTTATATAGCGGATTTGGCCGAGGGGTCTAGACCGCTGGACATAGTGCAGGCGAATTGGTGCCACAGTGTCACAACGGTGTGAGTTCGAATCCCGCTGAGGGAAAGCAAAAATTTGACAGTGTTAAAAATCTAATTCAAACAGTGTTGGGCTTAATTTGTAGACCAATTCGCCTGCACTATGTCCAGCGGTCTAGACCCCTCGGCCAAATCCGCTGTATAAAAATATAGCTTCATTAACCGGGGTGAAACGTAGACATAGACATAGTGCATGTGTACTGCGTGTGACGATGGAATTTTCGTAACCAATACGTATTAGGTTCAAAGTCAGTTAAAGTGCGCCATTTGCACAGGGAAAACGGCAGAAGATTTACGGCTTTGAAAACAAGACAAATGTATTTATTTTGTAAGAACTATATTTGAACAATTAGAAAACAAAAAAGTTAGCTCTTGAATAACAAGTTCACATCAAGAAAAACATCAATATACATGTGGTGGTATTTTGGATGGTGAATTACGTTACTTCTGTCTACTGTAACTATATCAAACATATTTTATCGTAAAAAGAACCACAATTGCATATAAAACACATTTATATGATAGATATATGATTGATTTACCAAATAAAACATTTAAGAAACCCAACATTAACCAACTCTAAAAGATATCAGTCAACTCCTTGATACTTGAACAATAAAAAGGAAAATAGACGATTTAAAGAAAAAGTGTCTATTTTTCAATGTTGCTACTCTTTTATTTTCAAAGTCTAAAGACCATTTAAATAAATATGTTCGTTTGTTGACCATTAAAGATAATACTTAACAAATTTAAAAGACTTGAAATTTTATCAAACAGATATTTATTACACTTAACAGTAGTAGTACCATGTGTAACGTAATTCACAGAAGTCCATAAAATATATACAATCTTGTTATCTTATGTTTAAATTGGAACCATTATAGAAAAAGAGCTTTTGCGTTATGATTATTTTTTTTGGTACAATGATTTGCAATATCTTTGCAACGATTTTAACACATAAAACATAAAATCTTTTAAAATGTCACATTAAATTCCCAATGCGAAGAAATATTAAAAAAATCCCCAGTTACACAAATGAAATTGTGCTGTTCACAACGGTTTGATTAAAGATAAACAATGGGCTATGATCATTTCACACCATTAAATGTTTTGGAACAAATGGTTGTGTATTCAGTACTGTTGTATTGACAATTGTCTTTTTTACACAATAGTGAATTACGTTACACGAGAAAGTAAGAGTGATAGATCTTTACTACATGATTTTCTAAACTATTTATTGTCATGGTGTTGTATTATAATTTATACTTACTTTTTGCAAATGCTTTCAATTATAGCAAGATAAAATTTAAAATGAAAGTGCCATTTTAAAACAAAATGATATATCCAACTGGTGTTTGGTAGTATCGATAAGGAAATGTCAACGTTTCCAAATGCCTAACTCCTTCTAAATTGTATGCCTTTCTTCGGTTAGTGTTTAAACATTTTTTCACATCATTTTATCAACTTTTACAATTTTTTGGATAAAAATTATAACATAAATGTGCATGTGATTTACGTTACAATACGTAAATTACGTTACACTAAACTTTGTGCCCTCACGTGACGTAAATACAAATGGAATCAATATTCCATTTTTACAGTTCTGCGGTATATTATATATTGTGTCGTTTATTAATAATTTTCGCTGACAATTAATGCTATATAATATGTGTTCTTGTTAAATAAATGTGTACTTACGATTGATGGTAATGTTTACACAAGAAAATGTTTCAAATGTCTCCCGCTTGGCAACTTTGTTTTCAATAAACGCCCTTATTTTAGGCGGTGTCAAAAAATAATGTTTCCAGGTAATTTGTTCCTAGGAAATAAGTTTTAAAGCATGTTTACTGAATATACCGTAACGTAATTCACTGCAACGTAATTTACGGACATAAGCATTTGCGAATATATGAGAAATGTTTTAACAGCTAAAAACAATGTTTATATGGCAATTATGGTTAACATCAGTGTGTTTATTACTCACAGTGTTTGACGCTTATAGCATATACCTATTATGAGGAAGGTACCGTAACGTAATTCACAATTAAATGCAAAAAATTTAAAATTGAAATCAAAGACTAGTTTTTACGCCAAAATTATTCATACACCTTTTAATCATGATTTATAAATATTTTGAAGCATTTTTGTACATATTCGTTCACGAATCATTACTGTATTAATCAAATTTGTTTGCAATACGACTATCATGAAATTGTAACGTAATTCACAGCATTTTATGGGACACAAATACTGTGTTGTTTTTTTTATTTCCAAATATACTGACATAAAAACAGAGTGTTTTTATCCAAATTCTGACAATTCTCTATCATAGAAAACATATTTCACTTATTTATTTCGCTATAAATTTTCTTTCTTTGTAAATAAATTTAGTACTCCAAATTTGTGACATAATGGTTTTTACTATGTAGGCTTAAAAATTAGTCAGTGTTGACCAATTAACGAGTCAAACATAACATTATTGTTAATTTTTTCAACACGTAATTACATACGAGTTAAATTAAAGTCAAATTCCCATAACAATTATACTATTGGTCATCAAAAAACGTCTGTGACCACAATATTTGTAATTGGCGCACTTTAACTAACTTTGAATGATTAATTTGACAGTAATCCAATTCTGCATTTTTGTATATATTATATAGGATGACAAAGTTACTTGTCATACAGCCACAGTAAGTAATTTTATACAAACGTCTAAGTATTGTGACAACCATATAATATATCTATCAAGCAGATTTCTGAAACATCAGAAATACAGGGTTAATATCAAATATTTATATATACGTCTACAAATTAAGCCCAACACTGTTAGAATTGGATTTTTAGCACTGTCAAATTATAGCTTACCCTCAGCGAGATTCGAACTCACACCGTGATGATTTTATAAAAAATACAGATAAAATTACAAGTTCATATGATAACTTTCTATTTCTCGGAGATTTAAATTTTAACTGTTTAGAGAAAGAAAAGAACAAAAATTTTTTGAATATTTTTGATATCTTTGGCATTACTAATTTAGTCAAAGAACCAACATGCTTTCCAAAAGGCTCTGAACCTAGCCTCCTTGATGTAATTCTGACAAATAAACCAAAATGCTGTGCAGACTTATGTAATTTTGACTGTGGTCTTAGTGATGTACACAATTTAATATCTGTACAACTTAAAACAGAGATACCTCCTAGACTTAGCTTAACAAGATCATACAGAAGCTATAAACATTTTGATCATGATCATTTTATCGCTGATCTAGAGTGTGCTGGTCTTGATGATAATTATAAATGTGACACAAATATAGATGTCAACAAATGTTATGAAAATTTTAATAGTAAATTTATGAACATATATAATACACATGTACCTATTAAACAAAGAAAAATTGTTAAACACCCTGCACCTTTTATGAATAGCACTTTAAAAAAGGCAGTATATAGAAAACGCATGTTACATAATAACTATAAGAGGTATAAAGATAAAACATCCTGGGAGAGGTATAGGATACAAAGAAATAATGTTACAAAAATAAAGAGGGAATCAGTCAAAAACTATTTTTTACATAGATGTGCTGGTGGCCCTAAACAGAAAGATTTTTGGCCCACAATAAAGCCATTTTTGACTAATAAGGGATGTAATTTTGAGTCTGATGTAATACTCAATGAAAATGATAGTTTACTTACAAATCAGTGTGATATTTCAAATGTTTTTAATGATTTTTTCATAAATGTTGCAAAAGATATTGGTCTCAACTCTATCAGTGTAAATAATGATCATCCCAGCATCTCAAAAATAAAGGAAATATATGAAAACAAAAATGTAAATAATTTTGATTTTAAACCAATAGAGAAAAGTTTTGTTCAAAAGCACATTAATAGACTTGGTATTAAAAAGGCAACTGGCTATGATCAAATATCCCCAAAAATTCTAAAAATAGCTCAGCCAGCAGTATCTATGCCTATTACGGTATTAATAAACAAAAGTTTGGAAACATCTGTTTTTCCAGATATGCTGAAAGTAGCGCAGGTTGTACCAGTGCATAAAAAAAACAGTACCCTAGACAAAGGTAACTATAGACCTGTCAGTGTGCTGCCTACAGTGTCTAAATTATTTGAACGTGCTATTTATTCTCAAATAACAGAATTTTTTGAAAATTTTTTTAACATATATTTATCAGCTTTTAGAAATGGTTATGCCTGTCAAGACGTTTTAATTAAAATACTTGAAGATTGGAGAAGTCAATTAGATCAAAACAAATATGTAGCAGCTATTTTAATGGATTTATCTAAAGCTTTTGATTGCTTGCCTCATGAACTTTTACTTTTAAAAATTAAACATTATGGTGTATCCGATAAAGCACTACAACTTATAAAAAGTTATCTTAGTGATAGGAAACAATGTGTAAAAATAGGGTCAGTATGTAGTTCTTTTCAAGAGTTGTACAAAGGGGTACCACAGGGATCCATTTTGGGACCTGTATTTTTTAATATTTTCATAAATGATATTTTTGAATTTATTAAGAAAGGTAGACTATATAATTATGCTGATGACAATACTTTATCTTACGCTGATGTCAATGTTACCAATCTAGTTGACACTTTAGAACATGAAAGCAAAATACTTATTAAATGGTTTAAGGACAATCAAATGCAGGCAAATCCAGATAAATTCCAAGCTATTGCTATTGGTAATAAAACAAAAAAAGAGGATATAAAATTTCATTTTGAGGGGGTTACTGTTAATTGTGATGATGAAGTTAAACTGCTGGGAGTAACGTTTGATTTTAAATTAAATTTTAATTCACATGTTTCAATAATTTGTCAGAAAGCCTCTCAGCAGCTGAATGTTCTTAAAAGGATTGGAATCTATCTGAATAGGCTTAGCAGATTAACCATTTATTATTCCTTCATATTGTCAAACTTTAATTATTGCCCACTAGTATGGCATTTTTGTGGAGAAAACAACACTAAAAAGATTGAAAAAATACAAGAGCGAGCTTTACGTTTTATATACAGTGATTCCACAAGTACATATGAACAGTTATTGGACAGATCAAATCTACCTTCACTCAGAATTAGAAGACTCAGATCTTTAGCTATACAGTCTTTCAAAATTTTAAATGGTAACTCCCCTCTCTATCTCAGTGATCTTATTAATATTAAACAACACACATATTCTTTCAGATACAAAAACACTGTCGACATCCCTAGGGTAAGAACTACCAGATATGGGCTTCATTCCTTTAGCTATGCTGCATCTAAATTATGGAATAATTTACCTCAAAATTACAGGGAGGGTATGTCTTTAGATCATTTTAAGAATTTGATGAATAAGTGGGAGGGTGAGGCATGTTTATGCAGTTTTTGTAAGAGTTAAATGGAATGATGTTTAGATCTGATTTGTTGTAGAAAAGCTTAACCTTAATATGCTTCAGTTTTGTATGACTTTGTTTGCATGTATGTTTCATATAGAATTTAGTGCTTGATTGCTATTATTTATGCCTGATTTGATATTTAATGTCTTGCTATGCTTTTAATATGTCTCGCTATGTTTTTTTTTTTACATGTCTTGCTTTGCTCTTTTATATGTATGCTATATGCTGTTTATATGTTTTGCTTTGCTTTTTATGTATGCTGTTTTGCTATGCATTTTATGTGTCTTGCTATGCTTTTATATGTCTTATGTGCTATAGCTTCGTTTCGTTTTAAGTATGTGATCTATGTATGTATGTCGGTTTTAAAAGCTCTATAGAGCTTATGTTATATTGTTACATGTTGCACCGACTTTAAATAAATATTACTTGACTTGACTTGTTGTGACACTGTGGCACCAATTCGCCTGCACTATGTCCAGCGGTCTAGAAATATAGCTTCATTAACCGGGGTGAATCGTAGACATAGACATAGTACATGTGTACTAGCGTGTGACGATGGAATTTTCGTAACCAATATGTATTACGTATTAATTTGACAGTAATCAAATTCTGCATTTTTTGTATATATTATATAGGATGACAAAGCTACTTGTCATACAGCCACATTAAGTAATTTATATACAAACGTTTAAGTATTGTGACAACAAATATATATATAGTGACATACTTTTTCTCCGGAAAAATAATTGATTACCGATTTACGTTTGTAAAAGGAATAATATTAGCAGTGACTCCCATTTATTAATACAATAAATAAAGGTCAGGTAAGCCACAAGGTAAAAGGGTAAAATCAAAACAGAAAAAAAATAAATATAAAAATAAAAATTCAACAACGATAGAAAGGGGCCCGAGCACTTTCGGTCAAAAGACCTTCTTCAGGGCGGGAAAGAGGAAGCAAAACACAACCGTATAGGACTCGCTTTCCTTGTCACTATCCTATACGGTTGTAAAATGCTAGGGGGTGCGCCTTCAGACTGCAGGGGACGCACATGCAGGAGAGACTGGCGATTTGTCAGCATGCCTTAGGGGGGGCTGGCATTCGCTGTGCAGGACCGAAGGGGATGCACATGCAGGAGCCACGGGTAATATAAGAATCCGCTTTGCTTGCCAGCAAAAAAAAACAGAAAAAGTAACATACTACTAACAGAAAGACTGTATACAGGGCAGGTGGATAGCCTTTATATGAATTGTGTACAAGTTGTAACAGGGTCTCGCTTGCACTAACAACATTCATCTTAATTAGCAGAAAGGTTTGTCTGTTTGGTGAAATCTGCACAAATCAAAACTTCTACTACAACATCTGTCGGAAGTTTGTTGTGAATGATAGTGAACATTCTGCGCCTGTGGGTCTAAAGTCGGCGCTCTACTGCCTACTAAGAACCATTATGGAACAAGAGCTTTTTGTCATTTTATTGGTAAGTACGTTCTTGTCGTATATGCTCAGATGGTTATACTCAGTAGTTGAAAGAAGAAAGACGCATATATCGATAACAAACTATCGGTTTGGCATAATAATTTTATCCATTATCAAGAGGGTAGGTAGTACGTTGTTTATGAAGGGGTACGTTTCTATTGAATATGACGGTGCGAAGTTCAATTAATATCTTATATATGCAGTTAACAGACATCTTCAATTTCTTCTATTAGTTTTAACAATCCTGTTTTAAAGTAAGATGGAGCCTCGCTAGGCTAGTGAATCAGATAATCATCTACTTATAACGTGCCTGTCAAAACTGAAGTTGCAGATTTAAGTCTTACTGCGGGGTGTAACAAGGATTGCTAGTTTCTCTGCTGGTGGTAGGAAGTTTTTACCGAGTACTTCGGCTTCTTCTCTCAAATAAAAACTTACGTCATTATCTGGGACTAGTATTTCCTGGTCATTATATAGTGAAAATTGTTAAAAGTGGCATATACAGACAAGCAAAGAATTATAGTACAGATTACAACTCTTTAGTGTGTCATTAGGGGTATTTCTGATAGTTTAACAAACAGCCTTTCCACAGCTCGCATCCATAATCCATTATGACGAGATAAGGTTAGAATGGTGTTTAACGCAAATTACTTTCAGCAATTTTTCAGCTATATCGTGGCTTCGGGATAAAGGTAGTATAAATTTGTATAAATTTCAATAATGAGTCATGATTGTGGTAAGTCTATCTCACAAAACACTTTTATTTCACAATTTTGTTTGCGCTTTTTTTCATTCTTTCTTTCTTTTGTTTTTCTTTTTTCTTTTTCTTTTTTTTTTTTTTTTTTTTTGTTTTTCTTGGTTTGTTGTTTGATTGTTTTGATTGTTGTTTGAAAAGACTAAGAATATGCATTTTGACTTTGATTTTCATAACTTTTGTCCTTGCTATCTGCTTCTTGTCGTATTTCCATAATGGATTTTTATTTTCCGGAAAACGGTTAATTTGTTCCGACACCATCATTATTTTAGTAAAACAACTTCCGGTTCTTGGACGTAAACAATGCACAAGATCATTTTTTGTTTAAAATGCCAAATTAATCTTCGTTTTGTAAAAGGGTAACTTATTTGTATTGTTATTAATAATAATAAAAGGTCTTCCTTTTTGAATTTGGTTTATTTACAATATAAACGAAAAGCATCTAACAATTTTAAACTAAAATATTGAAATGTTGGCCACAGGCACAGCGGATTTTGCGACACGGGTCTGAGTCGGCAAATTTCATCGTGTCCAGATGTTAAAAAACATTTTTGTCCTGTTAAACTATATATAATTCGCTTCTTTAGATATATTTCTCTATGAATATAATCATCATACCTTCAATCAAAATGATTTAAGTCCATTTCTAAGCTCATTTCCATCGATACCCTTACATTCGGACATTTGAACAAAAAGTCACGTGACAACAATGTGACTTAAATCCAGTGCTGAAATTAGCTTGATTGACCGGGGGGGGGGGGGTGTACAGGTATGCGAATGGAGATTTGACAACCCACCCTATACATATATTTTCAGACATTATGAAATGTTACCTAATCATATAGGAACCCTGTTGTATTGATCCTTTAAATTTTAAAAAAACATGATAAAATATGATAACAATCAGAATTGGCGAGATAGAGAGACTAGTAATATCAGTGGATATAACAAAGAAGGAAACCGAGATAATTTTGTTTATTTATGTTGTTTATGGTTGACGAAAATAAGTGGATTAATAAATAGATCGATACAATGAATAGATCGATACCATTAGGTCCTACTATACTAGTTATTAAATTGGACCTATTCATATATTTTATTATTACACATCACATTGACAAAAATGATCAAGTGATGTTAAATGGACACTCTGTTTGTAAAATCGCCATGGTTTACAAGGGCTTAAGATGAGAATTGAGGCATGGATATATTTAGATAATTTCCCGTAGCTGGAGATTCCGACCTGTGCTCGGAATTCCGCACTGTTTTGCTTTGAATTCCGCATTTTTGCGCGGAAAAGGCTTGGAATTTTGGACTTTGATATTTTAAAGCGCTGAATTAGCTCGGAAAATTGGACTTTAATATTTTTCAGCACGGAAGTAGCTCGGAAATGTGGACTTTGTCATTTTTTAGCTTGGAAAATGTGCTGAATGTTGGACTTTAATAGTTTTCAGCACAGAATTAGCTAGGAAAATTGGGACTCTGTCATTTTTTAAATATTTTAATATCTTTAATATTTTTGCTCAATGATATGGGGATTTACAATTGCATTAAATTTCACTAGAATATCTTGATGGTTAAAAAATAAAATTATTATGCTGAAAATATATATACATTGGTCACCAAACAGCAATTATTGTTTATTTAAAACTTTGACAGTTACATGTTAAAACATTAGCATTCAATTTATTAATTAAACTAGTTTACATGTATAAGCACTGAAAAACTAAAAATATTCAGAGTTTTACAAGTGCATAAATTGAAATAATTATTTGCTATCAATACAAAAACACTAAATTAAATTTGTAATCAATCATAAAATTAACATTTAATTTTTAAAAATATTAATCTTTCATGTTCTATTAGTGAAGTATTCTTTAAGTAAAATCTATATAATATAGAAGTAAAATTTTTTAAAAGCAGTGGCTTGTTTTATTTCTAAAATAAATGTTTTATTACTCAAAAGAATTTAAAATGATTTTTTCCTGAAATGCTTAATTTTTTTTTAATACAACTCAAATTTGTTTTTTAATTAATCAGTTTTCAAATATTGACCAATGAAAATGAAGAATCATTAGCCAATCAAAAAATTTGGCACATTTTTCAAATGGATGTTGAGGAGGACAACTCAATGGAGTTTGCTTACATTTTTAAAACCTAAGATAAGGTATGTGTTTTCTATTAAATTTCCTGAAATTAATTTATAAAAATAATAAATTTTTAGAACATTACTACAAATTTTGATCCAATAATATGTCTCTATAGTACTTCACAAAGGAAATATTGTCAATAAATTTTTCAATAATGTTTATATAAAGTCGGCCATTTTGAAAAAAATTATCTTTCATTTTCACACTGGTTTCAAACATATATATCATAACAAAAATTAAAGATATTTAAAGTAATTGTTAAACATTTTATTTAGTATAAAAATTGTGCACATTATCTATTTATGTTTGTATGCCCATACAGTTCATTAATAATTACATAAAGTTTGTAATCAAAACAAGTGCATGTATTTATTTCTTTAGGCAATTTACCTATGACAACGTACAAGCTAACTGAAAATGATCAAATTGTTTAATAGTAAGTGTTTCTTTTTTTATGAACACAGTAAAATTGAATAGTAAAAACAGTAGATTTGTTGTGTTTGCAGATGTTTTAAACAAACTGATTTCTACTTATAGAAATTTTAAAGTTCTAATTAATATACATGTAATAGCAATATTTGTTAATTTTTCTGTAAATAAAATGAATAAAATAAAAATAAAATAAAATGTGTATGAACATTTTAAGCATTAGAAATCATCTATTTATTGACCTTAATAATTTTGACTGATTCATCTTTTACTCTGGAAGTATGTTATTGTTTAATTTTATTTTCTTCCATGATAACATTAATAAGCAAAAATGGAAAATGGACATGTGGATATCACGCTTCTATGTAAAGCAGAAGCAACAAAGAACTTGACAAGTATCCCTTGCTGTCAGAATGAAGGGGAAAACAAATAATATTAATTTATTAATTTTCTATTGAATTTTGAATATTTATTATGCTAGAATGCAGTTAGTGCTTATCCTTTTTAAATAAGAAATAAATGATAGAATCTTATTAACAATTGTTTTACTTTTCAGAAAACTCAGTGGCACTTGTACAGATTTTACATGCAATCCTCCACTAAAAATGATCTAGCTATGAGCATTGATGAGATCAACTATGATTTTGCTGGCATAAAATCAGACTAAGCAAGGGACAAAATTTTGACATCCCAAGAACCAAAATATAAGACCCCACGGAAAAAAAATCCAAGCCCCTCGGAGAAAAATTCCACAATACCTTTCCAAGCTAAATTTCCGACACATGCATGGAAAAAAAATCCGCGGTTGCTTGAAATTCCGAGCTTATTTTCCGACATAGCACGGAATATTCAGAATTTTCCAAGCCAATTTCCGAGCTATTTTCCGACATAGCACGGAGTATTCGGAAAATTCTAATCAATTTTCCCACCTAGTGCGGAGTATTCGGACAAATTCCAAGCTATTTTCCGACTAAGCGCTGAGTATTCGGACTTTTCCAAGCTATTTTCCGAGCTTAGCTTGGAAATTGGTAAAAAAATTCCGCTCTAATGTCGGAAAATCTGTTGGAAATGTGTACATTTTCCAACCAAATTTCCAACATAGCTCGGAAAAGTGTGTTTTTTTCAGGTTTTTTTATGAAAATATTTTTTAGCGCGGAGTCCGAATACTCCGCGCTCAAATTTTCCGTGCTAAAATGCGGAATCTCCAGCTACGGGTTACAACTACCCAATGATATATTTTTCAATGAAAAAAGCTACCTTTTCCTATATTATGGAGAGCTAAATAAAAAGATGACCTTTTTGGGCCTTACATCTGTATTACCCTATATATACCAAGTTACCTCCCCCTTCATGATAACATATTTTCTTATGTGGGCACTGGACAGGAAAGGTAATGCAAGAAGTTGTTACATGTAGTAGTAATCATAACTTTCTTCCAGTGAAAAGAACAGCATTTGATGGTTGCTGCAAGAAACATGTCATGTTATCATGGTTATTATTGATTATTTGTTAGTAAGGTTATTTACTGATCTTAAACATGTTAAATACACAACAAGAAACTCAACCACTGGGTTAACATGTTTAAGTATAACCAGACTGCTAGTCATACTGCTGGCTGTGTAATCTTCTGTCTTCCTCTACAATAAAGCAAACACTGACAGTACACTGTAGCTGATTGTGTTTTCCATCTTTCATTATAAATGTATGTATGGTAGTAACTGCCCAGTAAGCCTGATTGATTCTGTAACTACGTACAATAATACAGTTATTATGCATAGTTTTGCATCAATAATTTTTATTTTATTTATTTATTTTTTTTTTAAAATACAGTTATACCAAAAATATTAATTCTAGTCTTAATCGTTTTAACTGTTACATAAAATGTCCCATCTATCAACCACAGGTTAGCATGTTTTAGTAGAGTTTTGTTATAGCAACTAAAAAATTATCACATTCACTGGATCAGTGTAATGGGGTACCTCTGGCTTTGATAGTTCTTGTTCAAGGCAGTATCATTCTTTGCATGGTCTGCATATAAAATGTAGCCTACCACCATGCTTAGCTGCAAACAATGTAAAATCATTCTAATTTAGGTCAAATTTTACTGTCCGACTGTGGAAAATCGCCCCATCAAAATGAAAATTCCACCGCATTTCAAAAGGCTGATTAAATGTGGAACATAATTGTTGATTTCAAAATATGATGGTTTGGATTTACAAAATGAATAAACTCGATAAAACATGATAAGCAGTTTTCATTTGTCAGGCAAAAACCACGGCACAGATGTGGCAACTTTAGTATAATTGTTTTTCCAACCTTTCCTAACTCCTGTTGTGAACTCGTGAAAAATCCATCTGAGCTGCAGGGTAACTATGTAAATTTAAGAGACTACATTGTACATATTACAGGAGAGCTGGAGAAGAGCACATTTCATTTTTACTTTAAACATGTTAAATATGTATTTAGTTGTCTTTTTTTATTCAGAAATGTTAATCTGTGAGGAAAGGCACATTCAAAGTAATCAGTGTTCCAATGCATGGCCATGGTTTCCGTACAGGTAGCAAAAAATGTTGATTCTGTAATCCATTTGAATGATGGCATCGCTATGCCTCTTTTTGGACTTGGAACAGCATGGACAGAAAATGCAGAGTCTGCAGTGTTGTATGCTTTACAGCAAGGGTACAGAATGGTTGATACTGCACAAAGATATGGGTAAGACCTATATATATACATGTATATAACATATTTCAGGGAACACCTACATGTAGGTTATTAAACCATTTTTGGGTACCCACAATTGACCATATATTTTAGAAGACTTAGAACATATTTGGGAAGGACCAATGCCATTTTTTTTGGTAAGACCTGGACCATTTTTTCCAATGTTTATTGTACCTCAATTTTTAGCTCACCTGGCCGAAGGCCATGTGAGCTTATGCCATCACTATGCGTCCGTCGTCGTCCGTTAACAATTTAAAAAATCTTCTTGTCTGAAACTACTGAACCAATTTGAGTGAAACTTGATAGGAATGATAAATGACATGTTGGCTACAAATGATCCTCATTTTAAATTGATCCTATAAAAAACATGGCCGCCATTGCTAAAAATAGAACAGGGGGGTAAAACAGCAGTTATTTGCAAATAACTTAAAAACGGTGATAGATATCAAAATTCTGGCACAGGAAAAAGTGATCAGCACGTGAAAATCTACCTACCCTGAAATTTTGAAGAAATTCCAACAAACCATGTGGGAGTTATTGCCCCTTTTCTTGATTTTTTCTGAGTTTTGCACTAATTTTGTCTTATATCTCAAGAACTATATAAGATATTGAAGTTATTTCAATTGCATATTGTTCAGCTAAGTAAGCTCTACAAAATTGTCATTGGGTTGAAAATGTCAGATGACCCCTTATAGGGGCTATGGCCTCTTAAATGCCAGAAATAGTGGTTTTACCCTTATAGATTGCGAACCGTCCGTTAACAATTTCAAAAATCTTCTTGTCTGAAACTACTGAACCAATTTGACTGAAACTTGATAGGAATTATAAATGACATGTTGGCTACAAACGATCCTCATTTTAAATTGATCCGATAAAAAACATGGCCACCGTTGCTAAAAATAGAACAAGGGGGTAAAACAGCAGTTTTTTGCAAATAACTCAAAAACGTTGACAGATATCAAAATTCTGGCACAGGGTAAAAGTGATCACGTCAAGATCTACCTACCCTGAAATTTTGAAGAATGTCAGATGACCCCTTATAAGGCTAAGGCCCCTTAAATTGCAGAAATAGTTTTTTTACCCTTATAGATTGTGAACGATAGAAGATAGGGAAAAGGTTTTGCTTGCTTAAATGTTCAGCTAATTGAGCTCTACAAAATTGTCCATTGGATTGAAATTGTCAGATGACCCCTTATAGGGGTTATGGCCCTTTAATAAATGTAAACAATAGTGTTCATTGGATTGATGTAGTCGGATAATTCCTTAAATTAGTTATAGCCCCTTAAAGATCAACAAAGTGTTTTAGCTCACACGAGTAAAGGTGCTCTACTTGTGTTTTCTTATGATTGATGTTGTCATGTGAACTTAATAAGGTATGTATAAAATAGTGTTTATTTTAAGATTTGGTTAGTGAACTGCAAACTATTGCAAACAGAGAAATGCTTTTGCTTACCTATATATATTAATATATTTTTTTATATTTTTTCTTTGCATCATTGAAATTTAATCCATAAGCCTTTGCTTGCTGAAATATTTTGCTTGAGTACCAAAAGCTGTTTTGAATATTATCAGAAATCATTTTGCAAAAAGATATATATATTATGATATAATTTAAAATAAATAGAATTTGCAGTTTTTACTGTAATGGTATAAAATTCTTTGCATAATTTATAGAAAGAAAATATTTATTTGAACTCCATTTTAATTGCCAGATTTCGACATGACCAGGATTAAATTCCTCGTTTTGGTGTTATCCTTAATTTACTTTCTCTTTTAAAACGAGACTCGTGATGTAAGTAGAAGAAGAAAAAAAGAAGCAGAGGAATTTAATTGCAAAATATAGACCTAATATGTTAATATTATCCATATTTGATCTATTTAACATTGAATTTAGTTTAAGAGGTTAATTTTGAATAAGATCATTTATTGCCCTCTGCACTTTTAGATCCTTGTGAGCTGTAGAAATTACTAGTATGTTGATGCTGTAGATGAACACAAATTATGGCTTCGTTCAACAGTTATGACAGTTCTCCCATGTATTTATTTTTGATTTTTTTTTTTGAATACTGTCTTTTTAAAAATCTTACTCAGTGATTTAGCTAGCGCTCGCCACATTCCCAATTGGCGAATCCTTTTCAGAAATGACGAAAATATTTTGAACGTAATTCGCCACTTAAAATTTTAAAATTTCAAAATTTTCATCGTCAAAATCGCCATTCTCGGCATAGATAAATCCAAATATCCTAAACAAAGTACAAGTTTATGACCCAAAGCAATCAAAGTAATTATGTAATAGACATGCCACTAGATATTATTTGATAATTAATCACTTAATTACTGTGTACACATCGTCACACGCGATCAAGCATAGCCAGTTGGATAGCAATTCGGGCGATCTTTTTGTGGTCCCACATCGCCTTGTTCATCATTGCTCTGTCATTTTGAGAAAGTCGTCTTAAATTTCCTTTTAATTTTATTGCTATTATCGTCAGAAATCATCATATTTGTGTTGTAGCGTCGTGTTTATCTTGTACGCGCCATTTGTTTACGCTGGTCCCAGTGTGCTTTTACTTTGCATATATAGCGCAGGTTAAAATATCGGAAACCAGTTCAAAGCAAAAGATAATACCGACGGTTTTCGGAGCGGATATGAACTCGGTGCCGGAGATTGAAAAATACGATGCTTCTAGAATTTAAATAACTTGAAAAATTTAAACATAAACACAAATTAATATTATGGCAATAATTTCTTAAAGTTGTTCATTTAAATCTGCTAAAATATATGTTCTATGGCAATATTACATTGAATACATAAAATATGTTATAAATGGTGCTAGAAAATATTAAATATTTATTGATCTTGCATGCATTTATACATATAAATAAATATACACACATATAAGGTCTTAAAAATGGTGTACGCAAAAGTGACTGATGGTTTAAAAATCCTAGCTAAAACCCTGTTACTTCCTAAATGCCAACTTTTCTGAACTGCAAAGCTGATTCAAGCCATATTATTGTATGTGAATACTTATTGGATGGTTCCCTTAAAAGTTTATGCTTGCTCATTTGATCTAAAATCAACAATGGCTGCAATTGTAGGAATCAATTTTACATGCAAACCTATATATAGGAAAAATGTCTGAAGCTATTGAATCAATTGAAACCAAACAGCAGGATTCATTGGATGGTCTCAAATATCATGTTATTTATAACAGTAAAAAATTTAAAGTTACAGGACTTAGTTTGACAATGTGGATATGCCATCTTCTTTGCCTATATAAATCAGGTGAGCGATACAGGCTCTAGAGATCCTCTTGTTCTTGTGGCCTTCAGTTTCCCCTGGCCTCCTTTCCCAAGTCTTTCTTGTGGTCTTCAGCTTCTTTTGCCTCCTTTTCTAAGAAAATTTCATGTATGGTGATTTAGACTACAAAAATGGTAAAATCTGCTAGTTTTTGAATTCCAATGTTTGACCTTGATATTTTATTTCCGGTTTATTGGTATTCTCTTTATGCTTATCAGTAGACCTTGGTAGCCAAGCAATTCTGGTAGTTAGATATCACTTACCTGTGCAGACTTGAGTTACTGTAGGCAAGGTGTGCTTGACTGTAATCTTATCAGTAGACCTTGGTCACCAAGCAATTTAGGTAGTTAGATATCACTTACCTGTGCAGATTTGAGTTACTGTAGGCAGGGTGTGCTTGACTCCAATCTTGCATGTTTTTGACAAGGAATGAAAGTTTATTGGTGAAAATTAGTGCAAAGGTTTTCCCTGCTGCAATGTACTATGGCCACCTCCAACAATAAAAAGTACACACCGAGATACAGCTGGAGAATTGTTGTGTGTGGTGTTAATTACAGGTCAAACAATCATTATCTTTGAAGGCAGTAAAAAAATATTGAGTTGGTATTTGTTATTTTATTCTTTTACGGTACACATGTATATATTATTACTATAAAAAATATGTATAGGATCTCAATGGCCTAACGGTTAAGGTGGTTAGTCAGCACTGAGGTTGCGGGTTTGTGTCTCACTGTAGGCAGGGTGTAGTGGACTCAAATCTTAATTAGCAAAGATTGGCAGTTTTCATGCCGCAATTTGGGGGTTTTCTCTGGGTACTCTAGCTACCTGCCCCAATAAAAACTACTAGTAGATGCCATGGTAATCATATAGTTGAAATATTGATGAAAATGGCATTAAACACCATTCAAAACATACAAAGAATACACTCTATACATATACTACTACATGTAGTATAAACCTGATATTTTACCTTTGTCCATATTGTACAGTTGCAAACTTCAATTGAATCAAATAAATTTTTAATTTCACTTTTAAATTTTCCAGAAATGAAGAATCAGTTGGTAGAGCTGTAAAACAATGTGGACTTAATAGAAAAGATTTGTTCATCATCACGAAACAGTGGCAGAATGGCTACAAATCATGTATGGATGACTTACACAGGAGTTTAAAGAGGTTTGTAACTTAATTTTAATGTTTATTTAAGAACAGTAATTTATTTCACTAAACTTCACTGTTTAGCAATGTCCATGTATTATCACCATTTTGATTCTGTGCATTCAAGTTTTACAATTGTTGAATTCCTCAAAAACAATAACCTGGGTTTCAGGTAATAATTGAAATTTTGAAATGTAAAACATTAAAAGCAGTTTTAATCATATAACTATCAAATTTCGTGGTTTAGTGAAACTTTACATGTTCGTGGGTCATTAAATTCATGGACTGACAGTTTCCCAAAATGAAAAAAAGTGAAGTAGCAATCTATAAATGATTACCACAGAAGCCATTTCATTGTTGATAATAAATATCAACATATAAAACAGTTACATAACATACTGTTATTTACACAAGTGGTTACGAATGTACACTAAAGTGTTTATTAATTGTCATTATTGTGTTTATTTTGTAATTAGAATACCTCATATTTTTAAAAAAGAAAGTTTATTACTTGCATCCAATTACTAGACTTAACAACACAGAAATCAATAGCTAATTATAAACTCTGTTATGTATTAACTGATTAATTGCAATTAAAAGTATGGAGTCTATTTAATTCTCTAATTTATGATCAAAGAAGCAACCAAACTCATAATTCTGATAATAATTTGTTACTTTTTAACATTGAAAATGAAAACCTTATACATGTATCTCCTGTCCTTGACCGGAAGTCGATGTTTTTTCGCACTCTTTACAATAAAATGATACCTACATTTAATTAAAACACTATTCCAACATGAAACCAGCTTTATACATAATCATTTAATCACAAAAATTATATATTACATTTACAAATAAATGACCAATGATCAGATCATTGTTCCTATGTTCCGATCAGTTAATGAAGTTTTATTCTTCCTTTGATTTTTAATTTCTCCACAGAAACCACAAAAATTGATACCCATTAATAAACAGTATTTCACAGTATCTAACTTTCTGGACTGGTTTGTGAACAATTAATTAGATCACTTGGGAAATGTATGTGTCTGTAAATTAAATGCTTTTGGAATTTCTCAACTGTGAATTTACACTGATTTATTAATTCACCTAAGAATCTTAAAATTGACTCAATCTCAATCAGTCACTTGAATGGATAGGGAATTCAGTTAAAATCAAGTGTCTCTATGATAATGATCCTGGTAGGCAGAAATTTGGAATATTTTTATGGCCCATAATGCCAAAGATGTTAAGTCAATCAGATTGGAAAAATAATGACACTCAGGGTCCTTCTGAATTAAAAAAAAACACATGTCTGAGATTCAAATATGCATGTAGTTATAAGGAAGAGTTTCATTTTTGCTATATTGCATTAATTTAAATTGAAAAAATGACAACCATGCAAAACTACCCACAAATTGGATTAAGACTACTACTGCTGACATATTAAGGGGGTAAACTGGTCTGAAATCTTGGTCATGATCAAGAAAGCGTTTGAATGAATGAAACTTGCTGATAATAATTGTACAAATTAATTTAGCATTGCATTTGAAGCATAAAGTCTTACCAAACTTTAGGACAATTGATGTTTTCATTTGGACAAGTAAATTTTGCTAATGTGTCAACACGGAGAATTTAACCTTAAATTCTTGGGGGAAGGGTGTACTCGACTCCAAACTTACCTAATTGACAAGGATGCCATTTTTCCTACCAAAGGTCTGGGATTGTACTGGGTAGTTCTTGTTCTTCCCCCAATAAAACCTGGAGGCTGAAGTGAAGCTAAGAAACTAATGAAAGTATCATTAAACACCATTCAAACAATCATAAATATTGTTTATGAACATATCCATATGACATCATAATGGAAAAATTGATGTCGAAACATGGAAATATACTACATGTACTTCATCCAATGGAACACAAGTAAATATCAGTGAAATGAAATCATCCTCTCTCATGATTACTAATTATTTCTTATTAATAGTAAAATATAAACAAACTAGATAAAAAATCATATATTCAACAAATCACCAGTATCTTGTAAAACCGGTAAAAAATTACAAGTAGCTTCAAAATACCAAGTTTTGAGATTTTTACACTTTTACTGATGATGTTGAGGGAGTGTCCATTTTCCTACTTGATGTTGTACTAGTCCAGTCTGACCAAACAACAATTACTACTATCCCTATATTTTTGTACAAAATCATGTGTAAATGTTATCTAAGAAAATTGCTGCTCCCTCTTAGATATCGATTGGTCCCTATAAGAAAATAATTGGTCTCCTAGCTACAATTAATGCAGCTAGTTGGTCCCAAATTGACATGATTGGTCCTTAATGAATTGAGATGTAAGCAAATGGTTGGTCTCTAATCTAATGATAGACTTCTATTATTTATTTTCAGACTGGATATGAACTACATAGACCTGTTCCTTATTCATGGTCCAAGAGATGGTAAAAACATAGAAACATACAAAGCAATGTTAGAATTGAAGAGACAAGGATTGGTCAGGTAAAACATGAAGATCTGTATATATTGTGTTTTAAAAAGAGTGCACAATTTTAAGTGCATTGAAGAAAATGATAAGGGGTGGCTAAATATCATATAAAATTATTGATGATTAAAAATTGTGGAAGATTAAAATTATTTTACATTCTACATGTTAATTGATTGTCATTGAGTGTAACGTTTTTGGGATCTAGAACATACTTACTTACTTACTTAGGCCCTTTGCTCCTCCTGGTGCATAGGCCATCGACGATAGACCTCCAGCTCTGCCTGTTCTTTGCTGTTAGTTGCAGTTGTCCCCATGTCTGTCCTGTCAGCTTAACATCTGATTCCAGGTCCCTTCTCCAGGTGTTTCTCAGTCGTCCTCGTTTTCTCTTTCCCTGGGGTGTCCATGTTAGTGCCTTTCTCTTTCCCTGGGGTGTCCATGTTAGTGCCTTCTAGAACATACATGCCTTGTCATGTGATCTTATTCATGAGGAGATTTGTGTAGAATGAGCGCCACTTTGGTAAAAAAAAATCGTAATAATTGTTTTATATGGCTGCTGTATATTATGATATGAGTCAGATTTAGCTTCAGTTTTGTTCCACTAGAAATTTTCATGCATTGTACCTGTTCATGAAGAACAAATTAGGGTGTAAGTATGGTGGTCTTGTCTTCAGCTATGTTTGTGCTTATCAACAGGATATTATGACTATGTAATTTTTGTAAGATTTATGCCCCATTTCTCAGAACTACTAGCAAGAACTTATACTCAGAAACTATGGATCCCAATTTTATGGAACTTGATAGGTACATTATTGTATGTGGGAACATGGGGTGTGTGAGCGTGCTCACCGAGCTTCTTTAATTCTTTTCTGTTCTTAAGGTTAATAGAATCTAATTTTGAATGAACAAAAATCTTAGCCATCTTTATCATGGTACTTTTCTATTAACTTAAATTTGATATCATATGAAAGATTTGTTGCCATTCTATGAAATACATGCTGCAATTTATTTCTACCTACAGTGTATCTTTCTATCTTATACAACAAGAATAATTTTTGGAAATTAATATTAAAAATCTTTTTTTTCTCAGTTGGGTTTTTAATAGTTTTTAACATGTTTTTTTTCAATGACAGGTAGTACATGTGAGCCATTAGTGTTCCTGGAAACATGTAACCTCTTGTTTGTATTATTCCTTGTTTCAGGTCTGTTGGTGTATCAAACTTTAATATCCAACACTTAGAAGGTTTGAGAAAGGAAGGATTACCAACCCCCTCAGTAAATCAGATTGAATTGCATCCATGGTTACAACCAAGGGAGATAATAAATTATTGTACCCAGCAAGGCATAACTATAATGGGTTATTCCCCTTTAGTGAAAAGTGAAATGCTGTGTTGTGATCAAGTTTGTGGCCTTGCCAATAAGTAAGTTATAAATAATAATGGCAGACTGAAATTAAACTATTCATGTTGTTTACACAAATTGTGGAGTTGTATCCACATTTGTAAATTAATTTTTGTTTACTTTTCTCACTAATTGTTTTCTTATCTTTGAGGGCCTTGTACATTGTTGTACATAGTAATTCATACCATTGATTATTTGAATTTCAACACGAGGCAGATGAGTCTGATTTTGAGCATGGTGAGCTTGACTTAAACCTTAACTTAATCAAGTTTGTATAGCAGGTTTTCTTCCAAACAATAAAAAAACTTGGAGATTTTCTTAAAAGACTTATTGATATCTACAGGTTTAATGTTTTCCAGAAAAGAAAATGTTTCATCTTAAGTTAAAGATAATACATCATCATAGAATAGGGCTACAAAGAAGTGGCATATTTGCAGGATTAAGCTATTAAGTTTACTAATACCCATTTATTTCATTTGCATTGCAAAATCAATTAATATAGAGATACTACAAAATTTTTCAGCAATCTGTGCATAATTCAATCATTCCATTAAAAAGTTCAAGATGATGCCTAAAAATCATTTATGTAATATCTATTGCTTTAATATGTTACTTTTACATTTAATGATAATTGGATGTTCTGTACAAAATATATGTGTGTGCCAATGCTGAGGTTGTTGGATTAAACCTTCATTTGAGCAGGTTGTACTTGAATCAAATCTTTAACCGTTTGTTATTTTTACTGCCGATAATAGAAGTTTTTCATTGAGTACTACAGCTTCTTCCCCCAATCAAATCTGGACACCATGAAAGAGCTGACACCATCCAGCGAGCAGTATTTCAGCTATATTCAGGACAAGAAATAGTTATCAAACAATTAATCAATAGAAAAATGTGGTGGGATGGGCAAAATAAACACAATTTAGACTGCCACTGAAGAAGTATGGAGTTGCATTCTGTTTCCAGGTACAACAAGTCACCAGCACAAATCTTGATCAGATGGAGTGTACAGCATGGATATATAACAATACCAAAGTCTTCCAGACCACATAGGATCAGTGAAAACATGGAGGTGTTTGATTGGTTGCTGACTGAAGGTGATATGAAGCTATTGGTAGGTATATTATTATACCAAAGTCTTCCAGACCACATAGAATCAGTGAGAACATGGAGGTGTTTGATCGGTCGCTGACTGATGGAGATATGAAGCTATTGGTAGGTATATCATAATACCAAAGTCCTATAAAACACATAGGATCAGTGAGAACATGGAGGTGTTTGATCGGTCGCTGACTGATGGAGATATGAAGCTATTGGTAGGTATCCCTTACCTGGTTAGTAAGATATCATTCAATGAAAGTTAAAATTCTTACTCATTGAAAATAAATTTGATAACTTCCAAACAGCCTGAAAAGTAAATTTATTAAGTTGTTTGGCCTTGACATTGAAATTGAGTAACTTTGTCAGTTTATGTTGTAGGATGATAACTCTATTGATGAGTTCCGATGTGCATGGAATGTTATCAACACACCATGGCTTGGATGAATCTATGTAAGTATTATTACCATTTATGTTATCAACACACCATGGCTCGGATGAATCTATGTAAGTATTATTACCATTTATGTTATCAACACACCATGGCTTGGATGAATCTATGTAAGTATTATTACCATTTATGTTATCAACACACCATGGCTTGGATGAATCTATGTAAGTATTATTACCATTTATGATTTGGATTATGTCCCCTGAACTGTATGGACACGTTGTTAGGCCTCCTGAAAAATACCTTATTCTATTGACATGTTCAGTGGATGGCAGCATTATTTGTTGGTGTATTATTCTTCTGAGGATTACCATGCTTTGAATGGACCAGAAAAGTAGAGTTTATCAGCAACCGAGTAAGCGTAAACGAATTTTCAGTAAATCAGATAGCGGTGTGTTTGACTTGTCCGCCATCTTTAATATGTCAAAAACAACAACACACTCGGGAGCAGTTAACGCTCCAGATATTAACTTTACTTTATCACAGAACTCCAATCCGTTTAGCATTGTATCGCAAGCTCAGTATCATCAACTTCAGCATTCCGCGCCTTCTAGAATGCCCATGCCTATGCCTATGACAATGCACCCCCCTCCTCCTCAAAGCCCGCACTGGTTATGCGAGATCATCAGTAAAATCGACGATCTTTCATTGAAAATGAAGTCCGTAGATGAAATTAAAGTATAGACTCTAAATTATCAAAAATTGAAAAAGATGTCGACTGTTTAGCGAAAAGGGTCGAAGATGTTGAAAGTAGTCAGCAATTCATATCTGAGACTTTTGAACAGAGTAAGTCAGATGTCGGTAAAGTTGTCAGTGAAATTCAAAAGCTCCGTACAGAAAACAAAGTTTTGTTTGTTTGTTTGATGGTGTTTAACGCCACTTTCAGCAATTTTTCAGCTATATCATGGCGTCCAGTTTTTATTGGGGGAGGAAGCCGGAGTTCCCGGAGAAAACCCCCGACCTGCGGTAGGAAAACTGGCAATCCTTGTCAATTAAGATTGGAGTCGAGTCAGAAAACAAAGCTATTTCTGATCAGCTAGATGCTCTGCAATATGACAGTTTGAGAGACAATTTGATAGTGTTCGGGGTAAATGAGGAGGTGGGGGAGGACTGTGTCGAACTGGTTAAAAATATTTGTTCCACCTCTTTAGAAATTACTGAGCCCGTTAATATCGTTTCTGCGGTTCGTATGGGAAAGGCCGATCGCAGGTCGAGTATGAAGGAGAATAGTGCACAGTGTTCTACAAAACCACGCCCTATAATCGTAAAGTTTGCAGCGCGACAACAAAGAGACAACGTGCGTAAAAGATCGTCGAAGCTGAAGAAGACCCCCATTTCTATATCCGACCATTATACGAAGTCAGTACATGAAAAACGTAAACTGTTGTTTCCGCATTACAAAAAGGCAAAAGATGAAGGTAAAAAGGCTTCCATGGTGCGGGACAAACTCTACGTTAATGGGAAGGAAGTTATTCTTGGTGACAGGGAAAATGACGCTTCGATGGCTGCTCATTCGGTTCCAGGGGTCTCCGGGACCCAAAAGATGAAAGACCGACGTACTCAAAGGTCACACATGCAACGTGACAATTTGAGTCCGTCTGATGGGTCACGGTTTGAACTTTTGGCAGATGTTCAGAATATAGATTCCGAATAGGACACATCGAGAAATGATACTTGTATTAAATATTTGTATTGGAATATAAATGGTGGTTTACATGATAAGCTTTGTAATGAATCTTTTGTATCACATATAACACAATATGATGTAGTTATTCTTGCTGAATGTTGGATAGACAATTATATTTCTCATGATGTTCAAGGTTATGTCTGTAAATCTGTACCATTGATGAAAACTAAGTATAAACAAGGAGGTGGAATGTTTATAATAATTAAACAGCATTTATCAAATTTTATTAAGATTGTTGAAATTGTAAATGATACTATAGTTATTTTAAGGGTATCTCCAGATCTAAATGTAGATGGTCTTGAGTATTATGTTTTTTGTGCATATTTGCCACCCTCAAATTCCAGGTATTATAATATATATGATTGTGACTTATTTCTTGATTTACAATTTTTTATAGAAAAGTATTCTTCTGCTACATCTAAGGTATTTTTACTTGGTGATATGAATGCTAGAACTTCTATAGGTAATGATTTTATTAATAATGATACTGTTAATGGTGTTATTTTTGATAATTTCAACCATATTTTTGGCTATATGAGTGATATTTTATTGCCTGTAAGACGAAATCCCGATCGAATTATGAACGAATTTGGAACAAGATTGTTAAACATTTGCAAAAGCACCGGTCTACGTATAATGAATGGTCGTCACAAAGATGGTAATGCTTCAGACTTTACATTTTGTGGAGCACGAGGAAGAAGTGTAGTCGACTATCTAGTTGTACCATTCGAACTATTTCATGTAGTACTGACTTTTAATGTCGGTGATTTCACTACATTTAACGATCACGCTCCCTTACATGTTGAAATCAAATGTAAGAACAATAGGAAGCAGGAAAATTATAATATTGATGCTGAAGTAAATGGTGTAAATATCGGACGTTACCGATGGAACGACAATGTAAAGGATCAATTTTATGAACAGTTAACTTTACATAGCGGCGCGTTAAGTGAAACAGTATTCAATGAAATTGACCAAACTCAAGATAGTATTGACTCTTACGTTAACACATTTGTGGAGCACTTAGCTGATATTGTATATCCGTATGTTCGTGTACCGGAATTTAGCGGGAAAAGTCCAAACGCTTCAAATATTAATAGCAAGAAACAATTACAAGATAAACCCTGGTTTAATGCCGAGTGCAAGCGACTGTGAAATTTGTACCTCAGTGCCTTACACCACTTTAATGAAGACAAATCTATTGGCAATCACCAAAATCTTTCGTTAGCTAAAAGACAGTACAAAGTGTTAGAAAATAGACTTAAACGCGCATATCTACGCGAAGAGGGTGACATGTTAGATAATCTACGTAAATCAAATCCTAAGAAATTTTACAGTCTATTTAAAGGAAAGCGTCAATATGGTGCGACAGCAAACCTATGCGAGTTTTATGAACATTTCAAAAACCTGATGTCTTGTGACGATTCATCAACAGATAGTTCAAATGAAGTTACTGAAAATGTTGTTTATGATGAACTGGATATGTATATATCACAAGAAGAAATTATTAAAGCTGTTTGTAATCTCAAACGAGGCAAAAGTCATGGAATGGATGGTATTCTTAACGAAATTTTAATTGAGGGCAAAAATGTGTTAGTTCCGTTTTTGGAAGAAATTTTCAATAGGATTTTATCTAGTGGACATTTTCCGAAGTCGTGGTCGGCAGCCATTATCGTTCCAGTTTTTAAGAAGGGCGATCCCTTACAGCCGACAAATTACAGAGGAATCAGCCTAGTGAGTAATTTAGCGAAACTTTTTACGTCCATTCTAAATAATAGACTATTACGATGGTCTGAAACTTATGACTCTATAACAGATGCACAATTTGGATTCCGTCCTGGTTACTCTACAATTGATGCAGTGTTCTGTTTGCAGTCTATTATTCAAAAGACTATATGTGCTCGGAAGCGACTGTACTGCTGTTTTGTGGACTATAAGCAGGCGTTTGATTCTGTTTCGAGAATTAATTTATGGTTGAAGTTGTCAAATTTAGGCATCAGAGGAAAATGTCTTTCTATTATAAAATCTATGTATTCTAATGTTAAATCATGTGTCAGAGTTGATGGGTTTTATTCTGAAGAATTTAAATGTTCTACAGGTCTTATGCAAGGAGAAGTACTATCACCTATACTATTTTCATTATATGTAAACGATTTTGAAATGGAATTTTTGAACAATGGTAATATTCCAGTTGAAGTTAAAGATTTGTCACTATTCTTATTGATGTATGCAGATGATATGATACTATTTTCTGAAAGTATAGAAGGTTTACAGAATATGTTAAATACTTTGTTTACTTATACACAAAAGTGGGATTTGACAGTGAATATCAATAAAACAAAAATAATTGTATTTAGAAATGGAGGTAGAGTAAAGGATGATGAAGTATGGCATTTCAATGGTGAAATTGTTCAGTTAGTAGATGAATTTTGTAATTTAGGTGTATTATTGAATTATAATGGTAAATTTTCTAAGACTGTTTAACATGTTAGTGAGCAAGGTAGAAAAGCTATGTTTGCATTGAAATCTAAGGTTAATTCATTGTATCTAAATATTACTACACATATTAAACTTTTTGATACTTATATATCTAGCATTTTATGTTATGGAGCTGAAATTTGGGGTCATCATAAAGCCCCTAAAATTGAAAAGGTGCATTTAGACTTTTGCAAAACCCTACTTGGTGTCAAGCAATGTACAACAAATGCTATGGTGTATTTTGAATTGGGAAGATTCCCACTCATTTATCAGAGGTTATACTGTATTGTGAAATTTTGGTTCAAAATTTTATCATCCAAAAATTGTATTATTAAGAGTTGTTATTTATACCAGTTAGAAAACTTAGTTGATAATAAAAGTAGTTGGGTCTATCAGCTTAAACAATTATTATGTCATTTAGGTTTTCAAGATTTTTGGGTTAATCAAGATAATTTAGTAATAGAAAAAAATATCTTACTTTTTGTTAAGGAAAGGATACATGATCAGGCTAAGCAATCTTTGTTTGAAATGCTTAATAGCTCACCAAAATGTTTTTTGTATAAGCATGTTGTTGATAATATATGTCTTCAAAGATATCTTACAAAACCTCTTTTTTATAGAAAATTTCTTACTAAGCTTCGATTGTCATCTCATAATTTATATGTTGAAACTGGTCGTTATTATGGTATAGAAAGAGCTAGTAGAAAGTGTAATTTGTGTGTTTTAAATGTTATAGAAGATGAATATCATTTTGTTTTACAATGTCCATGCTATTCTGATTTAAGAAAACAGTATTTAAAGTCATATTATTATAAGAAACCATCTACATTTAAACTTGTTCAGTTACTGTCTACTGAAAATGTTAAAGATTTGCGTAATCTTTGTAAATTTATCTATCATGCATTTAATTTAAGGTCAGCTAAAATTGTTTGAAACGTATTAATTTCTCAGATGTAACAAATATTCATATATTGACACTTTTTAAATTGTACAATGCTTTATATTATATTTTGTATACTGATGAGCCTTGCTGCTTAAAGTAATAAAGAATTGAATTAAATTGAATTATGTTATCAACACACCATGGCTTGGATGAATCTATGTAAGTATTATTACCATTTATGTTATCAACACACCATGGCTTGGATGAATCTATGTAAGTATTATTACCATTTATGTTATCAGCACACCATGGCTTGGATGAATCTATGTAAGTATTATTACCTTTTATGTTATCAGCACACCATGGCTTGGATGAATCTATGTAAGTATTATTACCATTTATGTTATCAACACACCATGGCTTGAATGAATCTAAGTAAGTATTATTACCATTTATGTTATCAACACACCATGGCTTGGATGAATCTATGTAAGTATTATTACCATTTATGTTATCAACACACCATGGCTTGGATGAATCTATGTAAGTATTATTACCATTTATGTTATCAACACACCATGGCTTGGATGAATCTATGTAAGTATTATTACCATTTATGTTATCAACACACCATGGCTTGGATGAATCTATGAAAGTATTATTACCATTTATGTTATCAACACACCATGGCTTGGATGAATCTATGCAAGTATTATTACCATTTATGTGTTCAACACACCATGGCTTGGATGAATCTATGTAAGTATTATTACCATTTATGTTATCAACACACCATGGCTTGGATGAATCTATGTAAGTATTATTACCATTTATGTTATCAACACATCATGGCTTGGATGAATCTATGTAAGTATTATTACCATTTATCTTAGTTCAAACCAATTATAAAAACTAATAGGGGTCTCTCTATATGAGTTTTTTGTTTGTTTGTTTGATATTTAATGCATCCAGTTTATATTGGAGGAGCAAGCCGTAGTACCTGGAGAAAACCATTGACCTTCATTAGGAAAACTTGCAATCCTTGTCAATGAAGATTTGAGTTGAGTGAGACTCGAATCAGCAATCTCAGTGTTGACAGACCATGTGATCAATGGTAGACGAACTACCTTAAGAACTCAACCGCTGAGGCCCCTCTATCCAAGTAGTCATTGTAGTTAGTCATCTACTTATGAATATGGGGTCCTCTCTGTCCAAATAGTGATCTATAAATGATCAGCAGCTTGTCAACATTTGGCAGGGATTGCTGATACAAGTTTACTATTAAGTCGTGATATTACAGAACATTGGTTATATTGGCTAAAAAATATGTAACAAACACACATAAGAAATGAAATGTTGTGTGTGTAAGTTTTCTGGTAATGATGGCTTTGTATAATTTGTTTTTTTAATTCAAATTGGCAACCTCAGTATTGACACATCGTGTTATCAATAGTAGATGAACTACCTCAGTATTGACACATCGTGTTATCAATAGTAGACGAACAACCTCAGTATTGACACATCGTGTGATCAATAGTAGACAAACAACCTCAGTATTGACACATCGTGTTATCAATAGTAGACGAACAACCTCAGTATTGACACATTGTGTTATCAATAGTAGATGAACTACCTCAGTATTGACACATCGTGTTATCAATAGTAGACGAATAACCTCAGTATTGACACATCATGTGATCAATAGTAGACGAACAACCTCAGTATTGACACATCGTGTTATCAATAGTAGACGAACAACCTCAGTATTGACACATCGTGTTATCAATAGTAGACGAACAACCTCAGTATTGACACGTGTGATCAATAGTAGACGAACAACCTCAGTATTGACACATCGTGTTATCAATAGTAGACAAACAACCTCAGTATTGACACATCGTGTTATCAATAGTAGACGAACAACCTCAGTATTGACACATCATGTTATCAATAGTAGACGAACAACCTCAGTATTGACACATCGTGTGATCAATAGTAGATGAACTACCTCAGTATTGACACATCGTGTGATCAATAGTAGACGAACAACCTTAACCACTTGCCTACTGAGGCCCATTGTATTATAGTTGTTTGTTGTGTGTGTAATTTTTCTGGTAATTTTCGCTGTGTACTAATTTTCGCAATTTTCACAGTGTATTTAAAAGCCACAAAAGTGCACACAGTTTCGTATTTCTTACGGGATTAAGTTAAACAACTGAAAGTAAGTACCTCTGAATTGGACATTGAAATGACATTTTGAACAGGAATCGATTCATAATTGTATATACAATTATACATTGCAATGGGCAAACAATTTTTGTCAACAAATGCATGATTACCAATAAAGTGTTGATAAAAAATTAACCCTTAAAACAATTCATTAGTAGATAATTAGTATCAAACCCCCACGTCTGCATTACTTCTGGGCTGCTCCATTACAAGTAACGGGACCTCTTTGTACCTAAAAACTTCTTTGTTAACAAGGATTGGCTTGTTTTTCTTCCAAAGGTTGCTGAGGATTGCATAAAATCTCATTCAAACAATAAACAAGCATTAAAATATAGTTAATTTATATTTGTTTTCCTTGCAGAAAGAATGGCAGAATAAGATGAACAAAAAGAAACATGAATCTAGTCCTTGTACAGACTTAATCCATCGCAGAACATTTCATGAGTGGATTTTGTGAATTTTCATAGAATATTATTATACTCATTACATATATTTCTATACTACATGTCACACCCCCGTGGATTGCATTTTTTGCTTGCATTTTTTTAATTATTCTATATTTTACCTTTTTATTACGCAAATCTAGTAGAAAAAATTTAGATACAATAACTTGTCCATGTTTTGTACTATGCCTCTGTTGTTTACTTGTTCATGACAAACCTCGAGACTTTTCTGCCTTAACTGAAGACTACATTACCCAAAGGATTTCGAACAGACAACAATCGATTGTTCCTAACGTACATATTCTGTTCTACACTGTGTAAAACCTTACAAAATGTAAAAAACGCCATATTTCAAAATGCTAAATATCTTAAGAAAATAATTGTTGATTTCAAAAAGTACCTTTCTTGATCTACAAAAGGAGCATAAGATGAACCAAATGTGGTAAGCAGTAAGCAAAAAACCCTCACCAAAACATGTTCACTTGTAGTCTAGTGTAGTTTATATTGTTATTTTAATATAGGTTTCAAGTTTAAGCCTCATTTCAGGCAGCATGTGTTTGATTTCAGCCATTATTGACAAGGATTTCCAGTTTTTGTGTCCATTTGGACGTTCAAGCCGGGTACTCAGGCTTTCTCGCATAATTAAAACTTTACACATATTATATACCGGTAGTTGAAAAATTGCTGCTAATCCTTGTCAGTTAATGTTGTAGTTGAACACACACTGCCTGCTGTAAGGTTTTGTTTGTTTGAATGGTGTTTAATGCCACTTTCAGCAATTTTCCAGCTATATTGTGGTGTCCATTTTTTTTCTCGGGGTAGGAAGCTGTAGAAAAACCCGACCTGTGTTAGGTAAACTGGCAGTCCTTGTCAAGTAAGATTGTTTGTTTGTTGAATGTTGTTTTATGCCACTTTCAGCAATTTTTCAGCTATATCATGGCATCCAGTTTTTATTGAGGGAGGAAGCCAGATTACCCAGAGAAAACCCCAGACCTTTGGTATCATGGCATCCAGTTTTTATTGAGGGAGGAAGCCAGATTAACCAGAGAAAACCCCAGACCTTTGGTAGGAAAACTGGCAATCCTTGTCAATTTAGATTGGAGTCGAGAACACCCTGCTCCCAGTGACAATCAAACCCGCAATCTCAGTGTTGACAGACCCCATGATTAATAGTATATAAACTACCTAAACCACTCGGCCACCCAGAGTCAAGTACACCTTGCCTGTAGTAAGACTCAAACCCACTTCCTCAGTGTAAATGCCTGCAGTAAGCTCCAACTCACAACCTCAGTGTAGACTCCTGCAGTAAGGCTCCAAATCACAACCTCAGTGTAAATGCCTGCAGTAAGCTCCAACTCACAACCTCAGTGTAGATGCCTGCAGTAAGCTCCAACTCACAACCTCAGTGTACACGCCTGCAGTAAGGCTCCAAATCACAACCTCAGTGTAAATGCCTGCAGTAAGCTCCAACTCACAACCTCCGTGTAAATGCCTGCAGTAAGCTCCAACTCACAACCTCAGTGTAAATGTCTGTAGTAAGCTCTAACTCACAACCTCAGTGTAGATGCCTGCAGTAAGCTCCAACTCACAACCTCGGTATAGATGCCTGCAGTAAGCTCCAACTCACAACCTCAGTGTAGATGCCTGCAGTAAGGCTCCAACTCACAACCGCAGTGTAAATGCCTGCAGTAAGCTCCAACTCACAACCTCAGTGTAGACGCTTGCAGTAAGGCTCCAACTCACAACCTCAGTGTAAATGCCTGCAGTAAGCTCCAACTCACAACCTCAGTGTAGACGCCTGCAGTAAGGCTCCAAATCAAAACCTCAGTGTAGATGCCTGCAGTAAGGCTCCAAATCAAAACCTCAGTGTAGATGCCTGCAGTAAGCTCCAACTCACAACCTCAGTGTAGATGCCTGCAGTAAGCTCCAACTCACAACCTCAGTGTAGACGCCTGCAGTAAGGCTCCAACTCACAACCTCAGTGTAAATGCCTGCAGTAAGCTCCAACTCACAACCTCAGTGTAGACGCCTGCAGTAAGGCTCCAAATCAAAACCTCAGTGTAGATGCCTGCAGTAAGGCTCCAAATCAAAACCTCAGTGTAGATGCCTGCAGTAAGGCTCCAACTCACAACCTCATTGTTGACGCCTTCAGTTAGGCTCCAACTCACAACCTTAGTGTGGACGCCGACAATAAGCTCCAACTCACAACCTCAGTGTAGACACCTACAGTAAGGCTCCAACTCACAACCTCAGTGTAGACACCTACAGTAAGGCTCCAACTCACAACCTCAGTGTGGACGCCGACAATAAGCTCCAACTCACAACCTCAGTGTAGACACCTACAGTAAGGCTCCAACTCACAACCTCAGTGTGGACGCCGACAATAAGCTCCAACTCACAACCTCAGTGTAGACGCCGACAATAAGCTCCAACTCACAACCTCAGTGTAGACACCTACAGTAAGGCTCCAACTCACAACCTCAGTGTGGACGCCGACAATAAGCTCCAACTCACAACCTCAGTGTAGACACCTACAGTAAGGCTCCAACTCACAACCTCAGTGTAGACGCCGACAATAAGCTCCAACTCACAACCTCAGTGTAGACACCTACAGTAAGGCTCCAACTCACAACCTCAGTGTAGACGCCGACAATAAGCTCCAACTCACAACCTCAGTGTAGACGCCGACAATAAGCTCCAACTCACAACCTCAGTGTAGACACCTACAGTAAGGCTCCAACTCACAACCTCAGTGTAGACACCTACAGTAAGGCTCCAACTCACAACCTCAGTGTTAACAGTGCAGTGATAATTGGTAGATGACTACCTTAACCACTAAGTTCCAAGGCCCCAGGTGCAGTACTCCTTTATACCTACTATGAACTCATCCTAAACAGTTATTGAGTTGGTCAGTTCTACTCATCTGAATCTCACATTTAACTATATAAAAGAAAACTGGCACATTTTGTAATTTAGTTTGTAAAGCACACTTATTAAGGCTGAGACAGTAAAATATATAGGAAACAAAACTTTACAAAATGATTGATTTTTACTCAACGTCCAGCTGGGACTAGTATAACTTATTTATAGGTTCCTGATGTCCAGTGAGCATTTAACTATAATTACAATGTAAACAAGTTTACAAACAATAAACAGAGAAAAGGGATGTACCAATTGGAATAATATTTTGTGTCGCTGTATGAAGCATTGGGCAGCTAATTCAGGCTTCTGTAGTGGCTACAGTAAGCCTACTCATTATTGAAATCTACAAAAGTGGTCCATCTTGCAGAGTTGTCACTCTCCAGAACACATCAACTATTATCCTCCATGGTGAGTATTTCTGTATTACGACAACACACCAACATGAAAGTCTTTCCTATCTAGCACCTAGGGACACAGGGCCTCTCTGTGGGTTTAGCACTAAGAACCCACCCAATATGATCCCAAACAAAGATTTGCTACAATTAGGACTTAAAAAGATTATTTTGGCTAAATATACCACATTGTTGCATCCATAATTGTGGGTTCGATTCTCACTGCAGGCAGGGTGTACTCGACTCCAATCTTAATTGACAAGGATTGCCAGTTTTCCTACCGCAGGGGGTTCTCTCCGAGTACTCGGGCTTCCTCCCCCAATAAAAACTGGACGCCATGAAATAGCTGAAAAATTGCTGAAAGTGGCATTAAAACACCATTCAAACAAACAATAATTACATTCTGACAAAAAATGGAGTCAACTATAATAATATCTTAATTTTTTTATTGACAGAAATATTGGATGAGGGCAGCTCAGATGAGGAAGCTTAATTTAGGCTTTTGTAGTGGCTACAGTAAGCCTACTTATAGTTGAAATCTACAAAATTGGTCTATCTTGCAAAGAGAGTTGTCACTCTCCAAAACACATCAACTCCTATGATCCATTACGAGTCTTTCTGTATAACGACAACACACCAACACGAAAGTCTTTCCTATCTAGCACCTAGGGACACAGGGCCTCTCTGTGGGTTTAGCACTAAGAACCCCACCCAATATGATCCCAAACAAAGATTTGCTACAATTAGGACTTAAAAGATTACTTTGGCTAAATATACCACATTGTTGCATCCATATGGTATTACAAAACAGAGTATTCATATCCAATTATTTCTCTATGTTTATTAAATAGCACTGCTAAACTTATGTTTTGCAAGAATGTGCATCTGCATAAAAACAGTAAAGTTATCTTCATTCCAATTTTGACTTCTGTGCTCATCAATTCTGTTGTTCAGGCTCCTGTTGGTCTGGCTGTTGTATACCAAACTACGGAGGTTACATTCCAAACAAAAGACAAGATTTCAAACAAGATTTGTCTATTTACCTTTACAGTTCAGATCAGCATGGTTTTATACAAATTTTGTCAAATTGCTGGTAAAACATCTGCATGAATCACTTGTAATGTTGCAGGTATCAAAATTCCTGGTTTTACAAGTTAAAATGGTTGATTGTTGCTGCATGTCCAGCGAGGAGTATTTCAGAACAAAAACAAGTTAACAAACAATAAATCAATTTTGTAAAGATGTACCAACATGCAAACAATTTTAAATGCCGATTGAAATAAATTAAAGAATGGGGTATAGGTAGGGTTGAAAATATAAAAAAAACTTTGAAAAATGTATTCTCTTTTTATTATAAAAATACAAGTTATATAATCAATTACCTAAAAGCACAACTTTTCGAGATTCAATACAAATCAGTCTCTCAAAAGCCTCGATCACTCAACAGATTTAAATAGACAAAAACTAACTTCGAAATGTTCGTTTGAATCCGTTGACGCTACCATAGCAATTTTTAAAATATATTTTTTATTATGTGACGTTATCCTTGTCAATGAGGATTTTTGTTGTGGACACCAAATTCACATCGAGACTCAAACTTCTTGATTATGTAAATAAAATAACTACTCTGTAAATTTTTTATATAATTCTTCTTTTTTTTTTTCTTTTTTGTTTTATTCAATGTTAGATCTAGTTTTCAGCATATGTACTATTATTTAATTTCTGTACAAATAATAAATAAAACTATAAAAATAACTTCTATATTAAAAAAGAATAAAACTTGTATGTTCCAGTTAAAATTGTTTAGAAGTACAGTAAAGTCAGACTTGACAACTTCATTTTTGGAACTGTTTTAAACTCTTTTACATTTGGAACAGGCACGATAGCCTTTTTCGTCAGTTTTCTAGCCCAATAAAAGAGTGCAGCTAATACATAAATGCAGCCTTATACAACTTTTTACAGCAACTCTTTTAATGAAAAAACTGAAGTCAATTCACATCAAATATTGCATAGTGTAAATGTAAATACAACATGTAGGTGTGTTTCTTCAGACTGAAAGCACCAGGATAAAAAATGAAGACCCCATAAAAGTTGCATCACAGAACATTTCATTTTAAAAGACAACTTTGATTCAAGAAATGTAGTATTATATCATATGTGGCTGTGTATAATTAAGACATATATTATTGGGAGCTGGCTCTATGCAAATTGGAACATGGTCAGACCTTATATTTTATACCAAGCGATAGTGAGGTATAAAATGAAGACAAATATAAGGTCTGACCATGTTCTAATTTGCATAGAGTCCGATTGCAATAATCTATTTCGATTCTAATATGTCCAACAATTGTTTTAAAATTTTGCAGCGGCTCTGAGAGGATGCTTTTAATAGTAAAATTGTTTTTAAAACTAATAAGATATATCCCAAAACAGTTTGTTAAAAACAAATAACAGATATGTTCATCATTTCATTGAATATACATTTAAGCAAAAAATATTGAGAAATCTTAACAAAATTGCATTGTTCCAGTTTAAAATATTACATTTGAGCATATTATACAATGTAAAATGCAAAATAAAAAATGTTTTTTAACAAATGATTAAATCAATTTAACTTAACTCTATATGACTTAACTCGTGTACAATACTCATCACTCGGACTGATCAATGATCCTTATAAGTGAGTACTACATACAACCAACCACTGTAAATGCTGACTACATGTTTTATGACATATTTCATGTTTGACAGCAAAACACAGTTACCTTATGTTCATCAAAACAGGGGTGTGTTGGATCTAATCATATGCCCCTTTTACAAAAAAGTATTTTTATGTTACTGAGAAAACACTAGAAGTGCCATTGTTTCATTTTTTTTTTTAATATTCAAACAACTGGACAACCCTCTCAATTATCTCCCTTTAATTACAGGTATATTTCAATGGAGACATTATTTTTTATGCACTATACAGTATTTTCAAATTTGCAAAACTGACTGCAGTCAAAAATGCTTAGGACCGGTAATTTGTGGGATAGGGGTGAGGTATGAGTTAGAAACTATACTAAACCATAAAAAATACTGATAAAAAAGGGGCACCACAATAACAGAACTAAAAGGATTAATTATTGTTCTGTGACTGCAGCAAATTTTTAAATAATGGTGGTTGTTTTTACATTATTGATGGTTAATAAATTTATGTCAGTATATTTTAAATGGTTTGAGACTTTGAATGAAAATAACATGTGTAACAGTTAGCAATGTTTGTATAAAATTTTGACTCATCCAGGTTTGAAACGTCAGGAGTCAAAATCTGTAAATATTAAATTAAATGCAATAATAAAGATCATCAATTTGGAAAAAATTCAGGACAACCAATTTGGGACTCTACCATGTTGGAGTCTATACAGGTACTAGTATATATATCTATGTATTATCTATTACAATTTGGATTGTATTCTCACACTGACGTTCTGCCCATTTTTTAACAATTTCTCAGAAAGATGCACACCTTTACAGATCTGGTCTAGGACATGAAATGGCACTGATTTGTTGACCGGTAGGTACACAACATGATCAATCAAGTAACGGGCCTCTTGTGGATAATAATTCACTAAAGGTGCAAAGTAGTCCAGATGTGTATTCCATTTTTCTGGTTCAATGATATTTAGCTGTGTGGCTCCACGGTACGCATCGATTCCCATGGCATTCAATGTCTTTACAAATGTATCAGGGCTGTTCTAAAAATACACAAGATATATTCTTGGTCATTACAAATACATGAAATACATGTATAATATTATGCAGATAATTAACACCATACACATTCCATTAACCAGCTTACAAGCTAGTAAGCCTAATTCTTAAAATGTTTAAGTGTATTATTAAATAAAGACTTGCACCTGGTTATAAAACGAACAGTGTTCCAGCTAGAGAAGAAATACATGTCCTGCCCTATAATTACCATGCCCCTGTTCCCCTCTCATCCATCCTGTGTCCCAATCAGCACACTGTATCACTCTAAATTCACAAAATTCATTTTCTTGGCTAAAGTTTGAGTAATTACATGTACAGTGCTTTTAGACCTTAATCTCCATTAATTAATCTATTGACCCTAATTCCTGTTGATTTTGATAATTATTGGTACAGATAACAGTGACTCTTACATGGGTAATATGGTCGGAATTACTTCCAATTGTTGATATTTAGGTCATTACTCACCGTTGACCCTTTTATAGCCTTAACTAATTTTCAAAAACAAAAACACAAGCTGATATCTTTGAATATTTTTACATACATTTAAACAGCCATGAGTCTGAAATTAACTGGACGCTAAGACACATTTTGTGTGTACATTTCAAGTTTTGCCCTTTCAAATATGTGATTACTTGCTAAATTTTGTGTGCATAATTGTTGGTAAATTGGCATATTAACATGATCCAGATCATGAACAGATAAAACAATTTTTATTGCCATTTGCATCAGAAATAGTGCTATTTTTGTCACAGCGACATGCGATCATATTTCATACTAGTGACTACTTTTAACAAAGGGCAATATAAACATTTCCTAGTCATGTTTGTAGATGAAATGAGTCAAGAAAAAAAAAAGAATCTCTGATCTCTGTACAGAGTGATCAATTATTCTTCCTCAATTTATTTGGAAAGATTTACAATTGGTAACAGAGATTAACCTTGTAAACATGATGCTGATTGTGTTAAACATGCACCCTCAAGCTCCATCCAGTCATACAACAACAATATTCCAATACCCATGTGTATTTTTATAGCCTAGTTGGAATACTGGTCATGTGACCAACTAAGAAACAGTGACCTGGAGAACTATGTATCAGCATGTCAAACCAAGAACTCTGTAACATGTGTAAAGGACTGACTTAGATCCCATAACATGAAGTCAAACATAGAGAACACACCATTACAGAAATAATATAGCAACATAAGAAAACAAATCAATCTATCAAATAAATGGAAATATTTTACAATAGTATTTAACCCACCATTTCTTTTGAAATGCCTGTACCAAGCCAGGACCATTGCTGTAGTTGCTGTATGTTTAGTTGTTGGTTCTGAAGTTTGCCAGTTTATTGGGCATTGATTTGTGGATAGTCTTTTTTGACAGTTTCTTTGCAATTGGGCATGATGGTGTTGGGTATTTTGCCCGTTACCTTCATTCACAAGGTACCAAGGACCGAGGGAAAATATTCTTATACATTGATTTGTTTGTTTGTTTGAATGTTGTTTTACGCCACTTTCAGCAATTTTTCGGCTATATCATGGCATCCAGTTTTTATTGGGGGGGGGGGGGGGGGGGGGGGGGAGGAGGAGGAAGCCGGAGTACCAGGAGAAAACCCCCAACATTCTGTAGAAAAACTGGCAATCCTTTTCAGTTAAGATTGCAGTCGAACGCACCCTGCCCGCAGTGAGGCTCTAACCCACAATCTCAGTGTTGACAGACCACATGATCAACATCAGACGAACTACCTTAACCACTCGGCCACCGAGGCCACCTCTTATACATTAAAAAAATCATATTGAATATTTGTATTACAGTATATTCAAACATGGCTGATAAAACAAATACTAGATTTACTTTAAATTCTGCCAAAAACATTTGAGAATCTTGCAGATATTTTTGCCGTGTTTTAGGTAAACAAATGTCAGGTTCTTTCCTTTATGTCATGTCGATGTCACATGATCACCTGAGTTAACATAACTCATGTGCTGGAAATTACATGTACATTGCGCATGGTGTAGATTTCGGATTCCTATCAACAAATTAATTAGTGAAAATATTTTTTCAGCAATTTTTCAGCTATATCATGGGCTCATGGCATCTGGTTTTTAATAGAAAGTAGTGGTAGCTATAGAAAACCCCCAACCTTCGATAGAAAAACTGGCAATCCCTGTCAATTAAGATTGGAGTCGAGCGCACCCTAGCTACCAGCAGAGAGCCTTAAACCAGCAACCTTATTGTTGACAAAGACTGTGATCAATAATAGACCAACTACATGTACTAGTATCTTAACAACTCAGCCACTTAGGCCCACATAAAATTATAGTAAATCTATCTTTTAAATATAACTACATAAGCAACAAAAGAAAAAAATATCAATCTATTAAAATAAATATTATGTACAAGTTCAAGCTACATAAAGTTAACTTACCACTAAAATTGGAAACAACCAATAGTTATTGACCTCTGTGCTAGATCCCACCAATGTCACACTTTCTGGTAACCTTTCCTTCACATACTCTCCCTTGACACTGCATGTACTAAAGTCTCCCTGATTAAATCTTGACAGTCTGTACAACATCGTCTGTAGCAATGCAGCAGATGGCTGCTGCCGTATTTTCTCAATTAACTGGTCTGGAAAACCTCGTAAAAATTTGATCACAAATTTTTTGTGATCAATGTTGAATGTTCTAGTGAAGGCCATACTGGGCTGTACAACTGAGGGACAGTCCAAAAAAATATATACAAACGTATACTTCAATATTTTCTTCAGATAATTGGAATGTGTTTGTATAGGATATTTAGAACTCATATCTGACATTGCTTTAAACACATTTCTGTCTTTGACTTTAGCAATAGCACCACCAAAGGCTGTGTAATATTTAATAACACCAAAGCTGAACAGAGAAATGTCACTGTCTGGATGTCCGAGCCTCTCAAAACCACAGAAAGATTCTGCACAATCTTCTATTACATTAATATTTTTCCGTCTCGCTGTGTTGATAATTGCATTCATGTCACACCATTTCCCGTACAAATGAGCAACTAAAATGGCAACAGTTTTCTCTGTGATTAATGATTCTAAAAGCTCTAATTTAGGTGATGTAGTCTCTATGTGTACATCCCATGGAACGACCTGAAAAATAAATACATGCACACTGTAGTTTGCATTAAAAGACTGGACTAACTTAAATAATAAACAAGCCATAATTAGGAAGCTTTAAAAGGGACAAACCAATTAAGTGCTGTGGTCACACTTACATGTATCAATTAATATAAAATATAGTAGAAAAACTATGAGCAATGTTTACATATTGATACCCTTGCTGCTCTATGTTGAAGAATAGCAAAGTCCATGTTTAACAATAAGGGAAACCCCAAATATCATTCTCATCAAAATTTGAAATATCGAATGAACGATGGCACTATTCACAAAGATTCTGTGAAAGTTTAATTAAATTCCATACCATGGTTTAAAAGGAGTTGCAGATAAGAAAGACTGGTACCCCAAGTGTAATGGACAGAAGACACCCTCTTCACTTTTCAAGCAGGGGTATAAATATTGGTACATAAATACATTTTCTTTCATCTGCCTTACTTTCAAACCATGATGTGAACTATATAAACTATGTGGGGTATATTTATAGCTGACATAATGCCCTCTGAACCTGGGGCATAGTTCATGACCCTGAGGTACATCCCTCTGCCTTACCTTCAAACCATGATGTCAAACTATGTCAGGTATATTTAAAGCTGACATAATGACCTCTGAACCTGAATATAGTTCATGATCCTGAGGTACATCCCTCTGCCTTACTTTCAAACCATGATGTGAACTATATAAACTATGTGGGGTATATTTATAGCTGACATAATGCCCTCTGAACCTGGGGCATAGTTCATGACCCTGAGGTACATCCCTCTGCCTTACCTTCAAACCATGATGTCAAACTATGTCAGGTATATTTAAAGCTGACATAATGACCTCTGAATTGAACCTGAATATAGTTCATGACCCTGAGGTATATCCCTCTGCCTTACCTTCAAACCATGATGTCGAACTATATAAACCATATCAGGTATATTTATAGCTGACATAATGACCTCTGAACCTGGGGCATAGTTCATGATCCTGAGGTACAAATCTAATCCTGTTCTGACAGACAAACATGGCAGTACTGGGTTCTGATTCGATTTATTAATCCACATCGTCTGTAGTTGACTGTTTAATTTTGCTCTGTTTCCATGACAACGTACACATTGTGCAATGCTGTAAGCAATATCTTTCCATTCGGCATCTGTGAATAATTTGTTAAAAAGTGTTAAAATTGACTTATTTATTTACATTCAGTAGTTAATTTGTATTGAAGACAAATAAATGATTACAATATTTATAGTTTTATGAGGTGGGTATTTTAAAGGGTTATTCTCTAACTATGTTATAAGTTTTTGAGAAAGATTATAATTTTTAGTGAAAAATCTGTAATCAGGGCTATGATCATCTGTGACTATAGGCGTCATTTCAGAAAGTCTATAGCAGCCGTAATGCAATCTATATATAGTTTCTGTAACATACTAGTAGCAAGTTATATATTTCCAATCTAATTTCTGAAGCAGTTACTAACATCATAATGACTTCACAATGGGGTCCACATTTGAAGCAGGAGCTGCTAACCCTCGTGGGGCAGATGGTCTTGTCTGAGCTTTTATTACTGTTTTAATTTACACACCATGTACATGTATAAATTCTCCATACTTATTGTTGTTTTGAGCTAATGAACTGATTCCTTTCTTTGGTTTTGATAAAGATACTCTACATAATTCATGTCATGATAGAACCAGATAAATGGGAAGACATGACAGTTGTTTAGAGATGTTTTGTATAACATGCACTGTGGTTTAGAGATGGTTCTTATAAACTAGCACAGTAGTTCAGAAGAGGTTCTAAACTGCAACGTTACAGTGGTTCAGACAAGTTAGCTCCAAAATGGCACAGAAGTTAGGAAGTTTGAAATAAACTGGCACATTGATTTACAGGAGAGTAGAAACATACAAGTGTTAAAAAGAGGGTTCAAATTTAATTTTAAAATTTGTTGCTTACATAAACTTTATTCCAAACAACAAATTATTTAGATTCAAGCTTTACATATATACAAAGTATAAAGCTCAGAACATGAAAAATATATTTAATAAGGGAAGAAATAAATACACTTACATAAGTTATTGACATAAAAACTAATGCAGTTACAAGTAACTTTAAAGTTCAATTAATTACTTCCCTTGAATATGCACAATTGACTTACCAATGAATACACAGGTATAGGGTAGAATAGATCTAGATGAAACAGACATCATTCAATAAACAATTTTTCCTCTACCATGTTCTCTTGTCCTTCTTTAGCTACCTGCCAAGAAAAATTATATTTAAATGCTGTGCAATTTCACCTGTAAAAAATCAATATTTGTTTTAAGAATTTAAACAATAAAAATTATCAGTACTAGTACATGTGTACATGCCAACAAATATTTACCTGTACATGTAACAATTGAGGTTTCTTATGAACTACATGTATATATAAACAGTTGAAATACAGGTGTGCATTAATTAGAGATGTACACATGAATCTACCTATGACATTGGCCATCTGTATTTAGTTACTTTAAATTTAAATTCATCTAGATCATGGGATGGGGTTATTTTTCAGCAGTGGGGAGGGGGTTTCTATTGCCAAAGGCATAACAATGTGACATGTAAGGATGTACTGTACTGCACAGTTTAAATGTATTAATATTCAATTGTAGTTAGTAAAAAGAAAAAATATGTTTTTTTTTCGACCCCAAGAACCCCACTACATGTCATTCCTATTGTACAAATAGACTAGTAAATGTTAAGGGTCTCACTATGGTGGCAACTTGTGTAAAATTTTCTTTTCTCAATTCTAAAACTTTAATATCTATTGATAATTTTGTATCAAACATACATTATTGTTTAAAATTTAGAACATGGTGAAAAAATCATGTGAGTATTGAAAGAACTACATAATTTTCATACAAGCTTAACATTACATTTTTTCTCAGTGGTGTTAAACACTAATTTCAGCAATTTTTCAGCTATATCATGGCATCCAGTTATTATTAAAACGGAAACCGGAGTACCTACCCCCCCCCCCCCCCTGACTGACCTGCAGTAGAAAAACTGGCAATCCTTGTCAAATAAAACTGGAGTCAAGAGCATCCTGCCCTAAGATTTGAACCCCCAAACTCAGTGGTGACAGACCAATAGTAGTTGTGTAACTACTGTAACCACTAACTATTTAAATGAGTACAATGTATGTGCAAAATTTACAATCATACTTAGGTGTGATGTTGATTTCTTGAGAGAAATATAAATTAAGTAGAATACACTTCTGTCAAAAGGGGGAAATAATTCATGGCAATACCTAAGGTTCTATTACAAATTAATACCGTTATACCTGAATCAAGGTTGTTTAATGTTACCTGTATTTTATATGAGCAGTAATAAATATGTAAATGAATGCAGACCTGTGGGTTTTTCTATGAAATGAACTAATTCAGAAAATATTACATTAACAGGTACATGTGTATTTCAGATTTACAGGAAACACAAGCTTGCTGGATGCAAACCCCAAGATCAAACAAAAATACTTGCACACATAACTTAGTACCTTGTTCAGCTGTAAGCACAAAAAATATTCTGAACATATAAATTTTAATTCTCTTTAATGATAGCTAGAATTCAATACTACTTCATTTACATTTCAAAAATACTCCAATTTGCATGTCAATTAAATTAAAGATAATATCAACAATTGTCAAGGACACAAGTTAATTAACACAAGGCCAGTACAATTGGTTTCAAATGAAGATAATAATGACACCAATTTTACCAAATTATAAACTCTTTTTTTGGAGGTAATCAAAAGGTCATTCTACAAACTTTCTATCAGGATAAACAAACAAAGGTTTAAAGTTTAATTGTATATAAATTTTACCCCTGTAAATTTCACTACTAGAATAACATTAATTATTTTAGTCAAAATTATATTAAAATACAGGTTAAAAATCTATCAAAGACATGGAATTCCATGTTATGGGAGGCCATGCTGATGCTGCATACCAAATTTCAAGAGAATGTGATTGAGAAAACTGTTACGAAAATTTTCTACCATTGAAAATTAATGTTAAAAATTAACTTTAAGTCTGTTAACAGGAAGTATGTGAGCGACAGACCTGAAATCGAATCCCACGTTATAGGAGGTCATGCTGATGCTGCATACCAAATTTCAAGAGAATGTGATTAGTAGTTGCAGAGAAAACTGTTATGAAAATTTGTTTCCAACCCACACATAGCTCACCACCAGCCAGACATTCACAGTACTATAACCCGGATTTTCAGTCTGTGAAATCCGGCCAATAAAGGATTAAAATACAGAACAAATGTACAAGTTTAAAAAGTGCTAGCTATTCACATTTAAGAAGATTACAGCTTTGAGGATAATAGATACTGGCAACAACAATATTCTATACATGTATTTTAATTTGTGTCGAGATTAAAACACTAAGTAGGTTATTATTACAACCAAAGTTTGTTCAAGAAGGTGTTTCCCCTATTTCTTTGAGAAAAGTAATAAACACCAAGTGACGTTTCAAAACTGGAATTGAATATATGTAGACAGGAAATGTTGTCCTGAATCGAAAAAAATGGTTGCTAGGTGCACACAATTTTTGTCAACCAGAAGTAAATTTTTGAAATCCAGAAATTAATGCCATATTCCAGGTCAAGTCTTCAGATGAACATTTGTGATGACCTGATACATGTAGCTGTTTACAACTTACAGTTCTTTAACCATGATAACAGAATCATCAAATATTGCAAAGGGAGTGGTATACATTGTAGGCTTTTCCTAGTTTTCTTTGATAATATGCAATACAGTGGTCTTATTGGTTGGTTTACATGTACATGTACCAACAATTACTTTTTCTCTCTGTTATATATAGTTCCAGATATTACGTGATAACAAGGTTTTTAGTGTTGAGGAGATAAGTCTGTAGAGAAATGCATTTTTGTTTCACAATGAAGACTTCAAAAAGTACCCAATCATGCCAATCTTTGTCACAAAACACCAAAATGATATGTCACTACTTTCAGCTGACTTTATCTACTATAATTTTGAAAAGGTATTTGTAATAACATATGAAATTAATGACATTTACAAAACGATGGAATGGAACTTTAGTAAGTTAATTGCCATTTTTGCATTTTAATATTAGTTTTCAACATTTATCACAATTAAGTACCCAGATCAGCAAATGGTGGTAAGATCTGACATCATATATTATTTACGGATTGTGAGTTATAACCAATAACAGAGTTGCCAAATATTCCAATATCTATGGTTGCTCACCCTTAAACTTTTTTGATAATATGCAATTAAGTTGTCTCATCAGTCCATTTACATTAACTACACATCTGTTATAGTTCTAAACATAACACGATAACAAGGTTTTGGGTGTTTGGGGAGATAACTCCATAAAGAAAAATGTGTTGGATTCACAGAGTATATTCCGAATAGACTTTCAGTGCCCAAAACATGCTGCGAAAGACCAAAATGATGTGTTGTGTACTCTTATAAACTGTTTTGTTTTGAAAGTTGGTGGAAAAAACCAGAGGCTCTCAAGATCCTGTATTGATCACCTGATTTATAACTGCAATGAAGATGGCATTTCCCTGGTGTTAAACTAAGACCTGTAATTTTAAATATTCTTCAGGCATAAATAACATTAGCCATGATGGATCTTTCTATCAAAGAAGTAAGCATTAATTTTTAAGACAACCAACATACAATATAGCTGTATCAGAAAATATGCCATTTGAAAATTATTCCCACAGAGTCCCCTGTTACACTTAGTCTGTAAGGGTAATGTTGGCAACATCAGTCTCATTGGCTTTAAAATAAATGGTAGTGGACCATGATCCCATAAATATTCCTAATAACTTTTGTTCTGTAGGTTAACCTATTTCAGAGAAGACGACGTAAAGAAAATTTTCTCGAAGGGTCCTGTATTAAGCCCCAAGTCCTGTGTCAGTGGCCATTTTGAATTACCAGAGATGGTGGCCATGATTTTTTATCAGGGTTTTCTGTTGAACTAAATCCTGCAGTGGTGGCCATGATTTCTGATCAGGGTCCTCTGTTAAACTAAATCCTGCAGTGGTGGCCATGATTTCTGATCAGGGTCAACTGTTAAACTAAATCCTGCAGAGGTGGCCATGATTTCTGATCAGGGTCAACTGTTAAACTAAATCCTGCAGTGGTGGCCATGATTTTTGATCAGGGTCCTCTGTTAAACTAATCATGCAGTGGTGGCCATGATTTCTGATCAGGGTCCTCTGTTAAACTAAGTCCTTTAGTGGTGGCCATGATTTCTGATCAGGGTCCTCTGTTAAACTAATCATGCAGTGGTGGCCATGATTTCTGATCAGGGTCCTCTGTTAAACTAAGTCCTTTAGTGGTGGCCATGATTTCTGATCAGGGTCCTCTGTTAAACTAAATCATGCAGTGGTGGCCAGGATTTCTGATCAGGGTCCTCTGTTAAACTAAGTCCTTTAGTGGTGGCCATGATTTTTTATCAGGGTCCTCTGATGACAACAGAGTCAGTGGCATTGTCTTTATCCACAGAAATAACGAGTGCTGATGACAACAGAGTCAGTGGCATTGTCTTTATCCACAGAAATAACTAGTGCTGATGACACAGTCAAAGGCATTGTGTTTATCCACAGAAATAACGAGTGCTGATGACAACAGAGTCAGTGACATTGTCTTTATCCACAGAAATAACGAGTGCTGATGACAACTCAGTCAGTGGCATTGTCTTTATCCACAGAAATAACGAGTGCTGATGACAACAGAGTCAGTGGCATTGTCTTTATCCACAGAAATAACGAGTGCTGATGACAACAGAGTCAGTGGCATTGTCTTTATCCACAGAAATAACGAGTGCTGATGATAGAGTCAGTGGCATTGTCTTTATCCACAGAAATAATGAGTGCTGATGATAGAGTCAGTGGCATTGTCTTTATCCACAGAAATAACAAGTGCTGATGACGACAGAGTCAGTGGCATTGTCTTTATCCCAAGAAATAACGAGTGCTGATGACAACAGAGTCAGTGGCATTGTCTTTATCCACAGAAATAATGAGTGCTGATGACAACAGAGTCAGTGGCATTGTCTTTATCCACAGAAATAACTAGTGCTGATGACACAGTCAAAGGCATTGTGTTTATCCACAGAAATAACGAGTGCTGATGACAACAGAGTCAGTGACATTGTCTTTATCCACAGAGAAATAACGAGTGCTGATGACAACTCAGTCAGTGGCATTGTCTTTATCCACAGAAATAACGAGTGCTGATGACAACAGAGTCAGTGGCATTGTCTTTATCCACAGAAATAACGAGTGCTGATGACAACAGAGTCAGTGGCATTGTCTTTATCCACAGAAATAACGAGTGCTGATGATAGAGTCAGTGGCATTGTCTTTATCCACAGAAATAACGAGTGCTGATGACGACAGTCAGTGGCATTGTCTTTATCCCAAGAAATAACGAGTGCTGATGACAACAGAGTCAGTGGCATTGTCTTTATCCACAGAAATAACGAGTGCTGATGACAACTCAGTCAGTAGCATTGTCTTTATCCACAGAAATAACGAGTGCTAATGACAACTCAGTCAGTGGCATTGTCTTTATCCACAGAAATAACGAGTGCTAATGACAACTCAGTCAGTGGCATTGTCTTTATTTAAAGAAATAACGAGTGCTGATGACAACAGAGTCAGTGGCATTGTCTTTATCCACAGAAATAATGAGTGCTAATGACGACATAGTCAGTGGAATTGTCTTTATCCACAGAAATAACAAGTGCTGATGATAGAGTCAGTGGCATTGTCTTTATCCACAAAAATAACGAGTGCTGATGACGACAGAGTCAGTGGCATTGTCTTTATCCCAAGAAATAACGAGTGCTGATGACAACAGAGTCAGTGGCATTGTCTTTATCCACAGCAATAACGAGTGCTGATGATAGAGTCAGTGGCATTGTCTTTATCCACAGAAATAACGAGTGCTGATGACAACTCAGTCAGTGGCATTGTCTTTATCCACAGAAATAATGAGTGCTAATGACGACATAGTCAGTGGCATTGTCTTTATCCACAGAAATAATGAGTGCTGATGATAGAGTCAGTGGCATTGTCTTTATCCACAGAAATAACGAGTGCTGATGACGACAGAGTCAGTGGCATTGTCTTTATCCCAAGAAATAACGAGTGCCGATGACAACAGAGTCAGTGGCATTGTCTTTATCAACAGAAATAACGAGTGCTGATGACACAGTCAGTGGCATTGTCTTTATCCACAGAAATAACGAGTGCTGATGATAGAGTCAGTGGCATTGTCTTTATCCACAGAAATAACGAGTGCTGATGACAACAGAGTCAGTGGCATTGTCTTTATCCCAAGAAATAACGATTGCTGATGACAACTCAGTCAGTAGCATTGTCTTTATCCACAGAAATAACGAGTGCTGATGATAGAGTCAGTGGCATTGTCTTTATCCACAGAGAAATAACGAGTGCTGATGACGACAGAGTCAGTGGCATTGTCTTTATCCCAAGAAATAACGAGTGCTGATGACAACATAGTCAGTGGCATTGTCTTTATCCACAGAAATAGCGAGTGCTGATGACACAGTCAGTGGCATTGTCTTTATCCACAGAAATAACAAGTGCTGATGATAGAGTCAGTGGCATTGTCTTTATCCACAGAAATAACGAGTGCTGATGACAACAGAGTCAGTGGCATTGTCTTTATCCACAGAAATAACGAGTGCTGATGACAACAGAGTCAGTGGCATTGTCTTTATCCACAGAAATAACGAGTGCTGATGACAACTCAGTCAGTAGCATTGTCTTTATCCACAGAAATAACGAGTGCTAATGACAACTCAGTCAGTGGCATTGTCTTTATCCCAAGAAATAACGAGTGCTGATGACAACAGAGTCAGTGGCATTGTCTTTATCCACAGAAATAACGAGTGCTAATGACGACATAGTTAGTGGCATTGTCTTTATCCACAGAAATAACGAGTGCTGATGATAGAGTCAGTGGCATTGTCTTTATCCACAGAAATAACGAGTGCTGATGACAACAGAGTCAGTGGCATTGTCTTTATCCACAGAAATAACGAGTGCTAATGACAACTCAGTCAGAGGCATTGTCTTTATCCACAGAAATAACGAGTGCTGATGATAGAGTCAGTGGCATTGTCTTTATCCCAAGAAATAACGAGTGCTGATGACAACAGAGTCAGTGGCATTGTCTTTATCCACAGAAATAACGAGTGCTAATGACAACTCAGTCAGAGGCATTGTCTTTATCCACAGAAATAACGAGTGCTGATGATAGAGTCAGTGGCATTGTCTTTATCCCAAGAAATAATGAGTGCTGATGAAAACACAGTCAGTGGCATTGTCTTTATCCACAGAAATAACGAGTGCTGATGACGACACAGTCAGTGGCAATGTCTTTATCCACAGAAATAACAAGTGCTGATGACGACATAGTCAGTGGCATTGTCTTTATCCACATAAATAACGAGTGCTGATGATAGAGTCAGTGGCATTGTCTTTATCCACAGAAATAACGAGTGCTGATGACGACAGATCAGTGGCATTGTCTTTATCCCAAGAAATAACGAGTGCTGATGACAACATAGTCAGTGGCATTGTCTTTATCCACAGAAATAACAAGTGCTGATGACACAGTCAGTGGCATTGTCTTTATCCACAGAAATAACGAGTGCTGATGACAACTCAGTCAGTGGCATTGTCTTTATCCACAGAAATAATGAGTGCTAATGACGACATAGTCAGTGGCATTGTCTTTATCCACAGAAATAACGAGTGCTGATGATTGAGTCAGTGGCATTGTGTTTATCCACAGAAATAACGAGTGCTGATGACGACAGAGTCAGTGGCATTGTCTTTATCCCAAGAAATAACGAGTGCTGATGACGACAGAGTCAGTGGCATTGTCTTTATCCACAGAAATAACGAGTGCTGATGACACAGTCAGTGGCATTGTCTTTATCCACAGAAATAACGAGTGCTAATGACGACATAGTTAGTGGCATTGTCTTTATCCACAGAAATAACGAGTGCTGATGATAGAGTCAGTGGCATTGTCTTTATCCACAGAAATAACGAGTGCTGATGACAACAGAGTCAGTGGCATTGTCTTTATCCACAGAAATAACGAGTGCTAATGACAACTCAGTCAGAGGCATTGTCTTTATCCACAGAAATAACGAGTGCTGATGATAGAGTCAGTGGCATTGTCTTTATCCCAAGAAATAACGAGTGCTGATGACAACAGAGTCAGTGGCATTGTCTTTATCCACAGAAATAACGAGTGCTAATGACAACTCAGTCAGAGGCATTGTCTTTATCCACAGAAATAACGAGTGCTGATGATAGAGTCAGTGGCATTGTCTTTATCCCAAGAAATAATGAGTGCTGATGAAAACACAGTCAGTGGCATTGTCTTTATCCACAGAAATAACGAGTGCTGATGATGACACAGTCAGTGGCAATGTCTTTATCCACAGAAATAACAAGTGCTGATGACGACATAGTCAGTGGCATTGTCTTTATCCACATAAATAACGAGTGCTGATGATAGAGTCAGTGGCATTGTCTTTATCCACAGAAATAACGAGTGCTGATGACGACAGATCAGTGGCATTGTCTTTATCCCAAGAAATAACGAGTGCTGATGACAACATAGTCAGTGGCATTGTCTTTATCCACAGAAATAACAAGTGCTGATGACACAGTCAGTGGCATTGTCTTTATCCACAGAAATAACGAGTGCTGATGACAACTCAGTCAGTGGCATTGTCTTTATCCACAGAAATAATGAGTGCTAATGACGACATAGTCAGTGGCATTGTCTTTATCCACAGAAATAACGAGTGCTGATGATTGAGTCAGTGGCATTGTGTTTATCCACAGAAATAACGAGTGCTGATGACGACAGAGTCAGTGGCATTGTCTTTATCCCAAGAAATAACGAGTGCTGATGACGACAGAGTCAGTGGCATTGTCTTTATCCACAGAAATAACGAGTGCTGATGACACAGTCAGTGGCATTGTCTTTATCCACAGAAATAACGAGTGCTGATGATAGAGTCAGTGGCATTGTCTTTATCCACAGAAATAACGAGTGCTGATGATAGAGTCAGTGGCATTGTCTTTATCCACAGAAATAACGAGTGCTGATGACAACAGAGTCAGTGGCATTGTCTTTATCCCAAGAAATAACAAGTGCTGATGACAACTCAGTCAGTAGCATTGTCTTTATCCACAGAAATAACGAGTGCTGACGACAGAGTCAGTGGCATTGTCTTTATCCCAAGAAATAACGAGTGCTGATGACAACAGAGTCAGTGGCATTGTCTTTATCCACAGAAATAACGAGTGCTAATGACAACTCAGTCAGAGGCATTGTCTTTATCCACAGAAATAACGAGTGCTGATGATAGAGTCAGTGGCATTGTCTTTATCCCAAGAAATAAGGAGTGCTGATGAAAACACAGTCAGTGGCATTGTCTTTATCCACAGAAATAACGAGTGCTGATGACGACACAGTCAGTGGCAATGTCTTTATCCACAGAAATAACAAGTGCTGATGACGACATAGTCAGTGGCATTGTCTTTATCCACAGAAATAACGAGTGCTGATGATAGAGTCAGTGGCATTGTCTTTATCCACAGAAATAACGAGTGCTGATGACGACAGAGTCAGTGGCATTGTCTTTATCCCAAGAAATAACGAGTGCTGATGACAACAGAGTCAGTGGCATTGTCTTGATCCACAGAAATAACGAGTGCTGATGACAACTCAGTCAGTAGCATTGTCTTTATCCACAGAAATAACGAGTGCTGATGATAGAGTCAGTGGCATTGTCTTTATCCCAAGAAATAACGAGTGCTGATGACAACAGAGTCAGTGGCATTGTCTTTATCCACAGAAATAACGAGTGCTGATGACAACAGAGTCAGTGGCATTGTCTTTATCCCAAGAAATAACGAGTGCTGATGACAACAGAGTCAGTGGCATTGTCTTTATCCACAGAAATAACGAGTGCTAATGACAACTCAGTCAGTGGCATTGTCTTTATCCCAAGAAATAACGAGTGCTGATGACAACAGAGTCAGTGGCATTGTCTTTATCCACAGAAATAATGAGTGCTAATGACGACATAGTCAGTGGCATTGTCTTTATCCACAGAAATAACGAGTGCTGATGATAGAGTCAGTGGCATTGTCTTTATCCACAGAAATAACAAGTGCTGATGACACAGTCAGTGGCATTGTCTTTATCCACAGAGAAATAACGAGTGCTGATGACGACAGAGTCAGTGGCATTGTCTTTATCCCAAGAAATAACGAGTGCTGATGACGACAGAGTCAGTGGCATTGTCTTTATCCACAGAAATAACGAGTGCTGATGACACAGTCAGTGGCATTGTCTTTATCCACAGAAATAACGAGTGCTGATGATAGAGTCAGTGGCATTGTCTTTATCCACAGAAATAACGAGTGCTGATGATAGAGTCAGTGGCATTGTCTTTATCCACAGAAATAACGAGTGCTGATGACGACAGAGTCAGTGGCATTGTCTTTATCCCAAGAAATAACGAGTGCTGATGACAACAGAGTCAGTGGCATTGTCTTTATCCACAGAAATAACGAGTGCTAATGACAACTCAGTCAGAGGCATTGTCTTTATCCACAGAAATAACGAGTGCTGATGATAGAGTCAGTGGCATTGTCTTTATCCCAAGAAATAAGGAGTGCTGATGAAAACACAGTCAGTGGCATTGTCTTTATCCACAGAAATAACGAGTGCTGATGACGACACAGTCAGTGGCAATGTCTTTATCCACAGAAATAACAAGTGCTGCTGACGACATAGTCAGTGGCATTGTCTTTATCCACAGAAATAACGAGTGCTGATGATAGAGTCAGTGGCATTGTCTTTATCCACAGAAATAACGAGTGCTGATGACGACAGAGTCAGTGGCATTGTCTTTATCCCAAGAAATAACGAGTGCTGATGATAGAGTCAGTGGCATTGTCTTTATCCACAGAAATAACGAGTGCTGATGACGACAGAGTCAGTGGCATTGTCTTTATCCCAAGAAATAACGAGTGCTGATGACAACAGAGTCAGTGGCATTGTCTTTATCCACAGAAATAACGAGTGCTGATGACAACTCAGTCAGTAGCATTGTCTTTATCCACAGAAATAACCAGTGCTAATGACAACTCAGTCAGTGGCATTGTATTTATCCCAAGAAATAATGAGTGCTAATGACAACTCAGTCAGTGGCATTGTCTTTATCCCAAGAAATAACTAGTGCTGATGACAACAGAGTCAGTGGCATTGTCTTTATCCACAGAAATAACGAGTGCTAATGACGACATAGTCAGTGGCATTGTCTTTATCCACAGAAATAACGAGTGCTGATGATAGAGTCAGTGGCATTGTCTTTATCCACAGAAATAACGAGTGCTGATGACGACAGAGTCAGTGGCATTGTCTTTATCCCAAGAAATAACGAGTGCTGATGACAACAGAGTCAGTGGCATTGTCTTTACCCACAGAAATAACGAGTGCTGATGACAACTAGGTCAGTAGCTTTGTCTTTATCCACAGAAATAACGAGTGCTAATGACAACTCAGTCAGTGGCATTGTCTTTATCCACAGAAATAACGAGTGCTAATAACAACTCAGTCAGAGGCATTGTCTTTTTCCACAGAAATAACGAGTGCTAATGACAACTCAGTCAGTGGCATTGTCTTTATCCCAAGAAATAATGAGTGCTGATGACAACTCAGTCAGTGGCATTGTCTTTATCCACAGAAATAACGAGTGCTGATGATGACACAGTCAGTGGCAATGTCTTTATCCACAGAAATAACAAGTGCTGATGACGACATAGTCAGTGGCATTGTCTTTATACACAGAAAAAACGAGTGCTGATGATAGAGTCAGTGGCATTGTCTTTATCCACAGAAATAACGAGTGCTGATGATAGAGTCAGTGGCATTGTCTTTATCCACAGAAATAACGAGTGCTGATGACGACAGAGTCAGTGGCATTGTCTTTATCCCAAGAACATGAAGAAATAACGAGTGCTGATGACAACAGAGTCAGTGGCATAGTCTTTATCCACAGAAATAACGAGTGCTGATGACAACTCAGTCAGTAGCATTGTCTTTATCCACAGAAATAACGAGTGCTGATGATAGAGTCAGTGGCATTGTCTTTATCCACAGAAATAACGAGTGCTGATGACGACAGAGTCAGTGGCATTGTCTTTATCCCAAGAAATAACGAGTGCTGATGACAACAGAGTCAGTGGCATTGTCTTTATCCACAGAAATAATGAGTGCTAATGACGACATAGTCAGTGGCATTGTCTTTATCCACAGAAATAACGAGTGCTGATGATAGAGTCAGTGGCATTGTCTTTATCCACAGAAATAACGAGTGCTGATGACGACAGAGTCAGTGGCATTGTCTTTATCCCAAGAAATAACGAGTGCTGATGACACAGTCAGTGGCATTGTCTTTATCCACAGAAATAACGAGTGCTGATGATAGAGTCAGTGGCATTGTCTTTATCCACAGAAATAACGAGTGATGATGATAGAGTCAGTGGCATTGTCTTTATCCACAGAAATAACGAGTGCTGATGACAACAGAGTCAGTGGCATTGTCTTTATCCCAAGAAATAACGAGTGCTGATGACAACTCAGTCAGTAGCATTGTCTTTATCCACAGAAATAACGAGTGCTGATGATAGAGTCAGAGGCATTGTCTTTATCCACAGAAATAATGAGTGCTGATGACGACAGAGTCCGTGGCATTGTCTTTATCCCAAGAAATAACGAGTGCTGATGACAACAGAGTCAGTGGCATTGTCTTTATCCACAGAAATAACGAGTGCTGATGACACAGTCAGTGTCATTGTCTTTATCCACAGAAATAACGAGTGCTGATGATAGAGTCAGTGGCATTGTCTTTATCCACAGAAATAACGAGTGCTGATGATAGAGTCAGTGGCATTGTCTTTATCCACAGAAATAACGAGTGCTGATGACAACTCAGTCAGTGGCATTGTCTTTATCCACAGAAATAATGAGTGCTAATGACGACATAGTCAGTGGCATTGTCTTTATCCACAGAAATAACGAGTGCTGATGATAGAGTCAGTGGCATTGTGTTTATCCACAGAAATAACGAGTGCTGATGACGACAGAGTCAGTGGCATTGTCTTTATCCCAAGAAATAACGAGTGCTGATGACAACAGAGTCAGTGGCATTGTCTTTATCCACAGAAATAACAAGTGCTGATGACGACAGAGTCAGTGGCATTGTCTTTATCCTAAGAAATAACGAGTGCTGATGATAGAGTCAGTGGCATTGTCTTTATCCACAGAAATAACGAGTGCTGATGATAGAGTCAGTGGCATTGTCTTTATCCACAGAAATAACGAGTGCTGATGACAACAGAGTCAGTGGCATTGTCTTTATCGCAAGAAATAACGAGTGCTGATGACAACTCAGTCAGTAGCATTGTCTTTATCCACAGAAATAACGAGTGCTGATGATAGAGTCAGAGGCATTGTCTTTATCCACAGAAATAATGAGTGCTGATGACGACAGAGTCAGTGGCATTGTCTTTATCCCAAGAAATAACGAGTGCTGATGACACCAGAGTCAGTGGCATTGTCTTTATCCACAGAAATAACGAGTGCTGATGATAGAGTCAGTGGCATTGTCTTTATCCACAGAAATAACGAGTGCTGATGATAGAGTCAGTGGCATTGTCTTTATCCACAGAAATAACGAGTGCTGATGACAACAGAGTCAGTGGCATTGTCTTTATCCACACAAATAACGAGTGCTGATGACAACTCAGTCAGTAGCATTGTCTTTATCCACAGAAATAACGAGTGCTAATGACAACTCAGTCAGTGGCATTGTATTTATCCCAAGAAATAACGAGTGCTGATGACAACAGAGTCAGTGGCATTGTCTTTATCCACAGAAATAACGAGTGCTAATGACGACATGGTCAGTGGCATTGTCTTTATCCACAGAAATAACGAGTGCTGATGATAGAGTCAGTGGCATTGTCTTTATCCACAGAAATAACGAGTGCTGATGACGACAGAGTCAGTGGCATTGTCTTTATCCCAAGAAATAACGAGTGCTGATGACAACAGAGTCAGTGGCATTGTCTTGATCCACAGAAATAACGAGTGCTGATGACAACTCAGTCAGTAGCATTGTCTTTATCCACAGAAATAACGAGTGCTGATGATAGAGTCAGTGGCATTGTCTTTATCCCAAGAAATAACGAGTGCTGATGACAACAGAGTCAGTGGCATTGTCTTTATCCACAGAAATAACGAGTGCTGATGACAACAGAGTCAGTGGCATTGTCTTTATCCCAAGAAATAACGAGTGCTGATGACAACAGAGTCAGTGGCATTGTCTTTATCCACAGAAATAACGAGTGCTAATGACAACTCAGTCAGTGGCATTGTCTTTATCCCAAGAAATAACGAGTGCTGATGACAACAGAGTCAGTGGCATTGTCTTTATCCACAGAAATAATGAGTGCTAATGACGACATAGTCAGTGGCATTGTCTTTATCCACAGAAATAACGAGTGCTGATGATAGAGTCAGTGGCATTGTCTTTATCCACAGAAATAACGAGTGCTGATGACAACAGAGTCAGTGGCATTGTCTTTATCCCAAGAAATAACGAGTGCTGATGACAACAGAGTCAGTGGCATTGTCTTTATCCACAGAAATAACAAGTGCTGATGACACAGTCAGTGGCATTGTCTTTATCCACAGAGAAATAACGAGTGCTGATGACGACAGAGTCAGTGGCATTGTCTTTATCCCAAGAAATAACGAGTGCTGATGACAACAGAGTCAGTGGCATTGTCTTTATCCACAGCAATAGCGAGTGCTGATGACACAGTCAGTGGCATTGTCTTTATCCACAGAAATAACGAGTGCTGATGATAGAGTCAGTGGCATTGTCTTTATCCACAGAAATAACGAGTGCTGATGACGACAGAGTCAGTGGCATTGTCTTTATCCCAAGAAATAACGAGTGCTGATGACAACAGAGTCAGTGGCATTGTCTTTATCCACAGAAATAACGAGTGCTGATGACAACTCAGTCAGTAGCATTGTCTTTATCCACAGAAATAACCAGTGCTAATGACAACTCAGTCAGTGGCATTGTATTTATCCCAAGAAATAATGAGTGCTAATGACAACTCAGTCAGTGGCATTGTCTTTATCCCAAGAAATAACTAGTGCTGATGACAACAGAGTCAGTGGCATTGTCTTTATCCACAGAAATAACGAGTGCTAATGACGACATAGTCAGTGGCATTGTCTTTATCCACAGAAATAACGAGTGCTGATGATAGAGTCAGTGGCATTGTCTTTATCCACAGAAATAACGAGTGCTAATGACAACTCAGTCAGAGGCATTGTCTTTATCCACAGAAATAACGAGTGCTGATGATAGAGTCAGTGGCATTGTCTTTATCCACAGAAATAACGAGTGCTAATGACAACTCAGTCAGTGGCATTGTCTTTATCCCAAGAAATAACGAGTGCTGATGACAACAGAGTCAGTGGCATTGTCTTTATCCACAGAAATAATGAGTGCTAATGACGACATAGTCAGTGGCATTGTCTTTATCCACAGAAATAACGAGTGCTGATGATAGAGTCAGTGGCATTGTCTTTATCCACAGAAATAACGAGTGCTGATGACGACAGAGTCAGTGGCATTGTCTTTATCCCAAGAAATAACGAGTGCTGATGACACAGTCAGTGGCATTGTCTTTATCCACAGAAATAACGAGTGCTGATGATAGAGTCAGTGGCATTGTCTTTATCCACAGAAATAACGAGTGATGATGATAGAGTCAGTGGCATTGTCTTTATCCACAGAAATAACGAGTGCTGATGACAACAGAGTCAGTGGCATTGTCTTTATCCCAAGAAATAACGAGTGCTGATGACAACTCAGTCAGTAGCATTGTCTTTATCCACAGAAATAACGAGTGCTGATGATAGAGTCAGAGGCATTGTCTTTATCCACAGAAATAATGAGTGCTGATGACGACAGAGTCAGTGGCATTGTCTTTATCCCAAGAAATAACGAGTGCTGATGACAACAGAGTCAGTGGCATTGTCTTTATCCACAGAAATAACGAGTGCTGATGACACAGTCAGTGTCATTGTCTTTATCTACAGAAATAACGAGTGCTGATGATAGAGTCAGTGGCATTGTCTTTATCCACAGAAATAACGAGTGCTGATGATAGAGTCAGTGGCATTGTCTTTATCCACAGAAATAACGAGTGCTGATGACAACTCAGTCAGTGGCATTGTCTTTATCCACAGAAATAATGAGTGCTAATGACGACATAGTCAGTGGCATTGTCTTTATCCACAGAAATAACGAGTGCTGATGATAGAGTCAGTGGCATTGTGTTTATCCACAGAAATAACGAGTGCTGATGACGACAGAGTCAGTGGCATTGTCTTTATCCCAAGAAATAACGAGTGCTGATGACAACAGAGTCAGTGGCATTGTCTTTATCCACAGAAATAACGAGTGCTGATGACGACAGAGTCAGTGGCATTGTCTTTATCCCAAGAAATAACGAGTGCTGATGATAGAGTCAGTGGCATTGTCTTTATCCACAGAAATAACGAGTGCTGATGATAGAGTCAGTGGCATTGTCTTTATCCACAGAAATAACGAGTGCTGATGACAACAGAGTCAGTGGCATTGTCTTTATCGCAAGAAATAACGAGTGCTGATGACAACTCAGTCAGTAGCATTGTCTTTATCCACAGAAATAACGAGTGCTGATGATAGAGTCAGAGGCATTGTCTTTATCCACAGAAATAATGAATGCTGATGACGACAGAGTCAGTGGCATTGTCTTTATCCCAAGAAATAACGAGTGCTGATGACACCAGAGTCAGTGGCATTGTCTTTATCCACAGAAATAACGAGTGCTGATGATAGAGTCAGTGGCATTGTCTTTATCCACAGAAATAACGAGTGCTGATGATAGAGTCAGTGGCATTGTCTTTATCCACAGAAATAACGAGTGCTGATGACAACAGAGTCAGTGGCATTGTCTTTATCCACACAAATAACGAGTGCTGATGACAACTCAGTCAGTAGCATTGTCTTTATCCACAGAAATAACGAGTGCTAATGACAACTCAGTCAGTGGCATTGTATTTATCCCAAGAAATAACGAGTGCTGATGACAACAGAGTCAGTGGCATTGTCTTTATCCACAGAAATAACGAGTGCTAATGACGACATGGTCAGTGGCATTGTCTTTATCCACAGAAATAACGAGTGCTGATGATAGAGTCAGTGGCATTGTCTTTATCCACAGAAATAACGAGTGCTGATGACGACAGAGTCAGTGGCATTGTCTTTATCCCAAGAAATAACGAGTGCTGATGACAACAGAGTCAGTGGCATTGTCTTGATCCACAGAAATAACGAGTGCTGATGACAACTCAGTCAGTAGCATTGTCTTTATCCACAGAAATAACGAGTGCTGATGATAGAGTCAGTGGCATTGTCTTTATCCCAAGAAATAACGAGTGCTGATGACAACAGAGTCAGTGGCATTGTCTTTATCCACAGAAATAACGAGTGCTGATGACAACAGAGTCAGTGGCATTGTCTTTATCCCAAGAAATAACGAGTGCTGATGACAACAGAGTCAGTGGCATTGTCTTTATCCACAGAAATAACGAGTGCTAATGACAACTCAGTCAGTGGCATTGTCTTTATCCCAAGAAATAACGAGTGCTGATGACAACAGAGTCAGTGGCATTGTCTTTATCCACAGAAATAATGAGTGCTAATGACGACATAGTCAGTGGCATTGTCTTTATCCACAGAAATAACGAGTGCTGATGATAGAGTCAGTGGCATTGTCTTTATCCACAGAAATAACGAGTGCTGATGACAACAGAGTCAGTGGCATTGTCTTTATCCCAAGAAATAACGAGTGCTGATGACAACAGAGTCAGTGGCATTGTCTTTATCCACAGAAATAACAAGTGCTGATGACACAGTCAGTGGCATTGTCTTTATCCACAGAGAAATAACGAGTGCTGATGACGACAGAGTCAGTGGCATTGTCTTTATCCCAAGAAATAACGAGTGCTGATGACAACAGAGTCAGTGGCATTGTCTTTATCCACAGCAATAGCGAGTGCTGATGACACAGTCAGTGGCATTGTCTTTATCCACAGAAATAACGAGTGCTGATGATAGAGTCAGTGGCATTGTCTTTATCCACAGAAATAACGAGTGCTGATGACGACAGAGTCAGTGGCATTGTCTTTATCCCAAGAAATAACGAGTGCTGATGACAACAGAGTCAGTGGCATTGTCTTTATCCACAGAAATAACGAGTGCTGATGACAACTCAGTCAGTAGCATTGTCTTTATCCACAGAAATAACCAGTGCTAATGACAACTCAGTCAGTGGCATTGTATTTATCCCAAGAAATAATGAGTGCTAATGACAACTCAGTCAGTGGCATTGTCTTTATCCCAAGAAATAACTAGTGCTGATGACAACAGAGTCAGTGGCATTGTCTTTATCCACAGAAATAACGAGTGCTAATGACGACATAGTCAGTGGCATTGTCTTTATCCACAGAAATAACGAGTGCTGATGATAGAGTCAGTGGCATTGTCTTTATCCACAGAAATAACGAGTGCTGATGACGACAGAGTCAGTGGCATTGTCTTTATCCCAAGAAATAACGAGTGCTGATGACAACAGAGTCAGTGGCATTGTCTTTACCCACAGAAATAACGAGTGCTGATGACAACTAGGTCAGTAGCTTTGTCTTTATCCACAGAAATAACGAGTGCTAATGACAACTCAGTCAGTGGCATTGTCTTTATCCACAGAAATAACGAGTGCTAATAACAACTCAGTCAGAGGCATTGTCTTTTTCCACAGAAATAACGAGTGCTAATGACAACTCAGTCAGTGGCATTGTCTTTATCCCAAGAAATAATGAGTGCTGATGACAACTCAGTCAGTGGCATTGTCTTTATCCACAGAAATAACGAGTGCTGATGATGACACAGTCAGTGGCAATGTCTTTATCCACAGAAATAACAAGTGCTGATGACGACATAGTCAGTGGCATTGTCTTTATACACAGAAAAAACGAGTGCTGATGATAGAGTCAGTGGCATTGTCTTTATCCACAGAAATAACGAGTGCTGATGATAGAGTCAGTGGCATTGTCTTTATCCACAGAAATAACGAGTGCTGATGACGACAGAGTCAGTGGCATTGTCTTTATCCCAAGAACATGAAGAAATAACGAGTGCTGATGACAACAGAGTCAGTGGCATAGTCTTTATCCACAGAAATAACGAGTGCTGATGACAACTCAGTCAGTAGCATTGTCTTTATCCACAGAAATAACGAGTGCTGATGATAGAGTCAGTGGCATTGTCTTTATCCACAGAAATAACGAGTGCTAATGACAACTCAGTCAGTGGCATTGTCTTTATCCCAAGAAATAACGAGTGCTGATGACAACAGAGTCAGTGGCATTGTCTTTATCCACAGAAATAATGAGTGCTAATGACGACATAGTCAGTGGCATTGTCTTTATCCACAGAAATAACGAGTGCTGATGATAGAGTCAGTGGCATTGTCTTTATCCACAGAAATAACGAGTGCTGATGACGACAGAGTCAGTGGCATTGTCTTTATCCCAAGAAATAACGAGTGCTGATGACACAGTCAGTGGCATTGTCTTTATCCACAGAAATAACGAGTGCTGATGATAGAGTCAGTGGCATTGTCTTTATCCACAGAAATAACGAGTGATGATGATAGAGTCAGTGGCATTGTCTTTATCCACAGAAATAACGAGTGCTGATGACAACAGAGTCAGTGGCATTGTCTTTATCCCAAGAAATAACGAGTGCTGATGACAACTCAGTCAGTAGCATTGTCTTTATCCACAGAAATAACGAGTGCTGATGATAGAGTCAGAGGCATTGTCTTTATCCACAGAAATAATGAGTGCTGATGACGACAGAGTCAGTGGCATTGTCTTTATCCCAAGAAATAACGAGTGCTGATGACAACAGAGTCAGTGGCATTGTCTTTATCCACAGAAATAACGAGTGCTGATGACACAGTCAGTGTCATTGTCTTTATCCACAGAAATAACGAGTGCTGATGATAGAGTCAGTGGCATTGTCTTTATCCACAGAAATAACGAGTGCTGATGATAGAGTCAGTGGCATTGTCTTTATCCACAGAAATAACGAGTGCTGATGACAACTCAGTCAGTGGCATTGTCTTTATCCACAGAAATAATGAGTGCTAATGACGACATAGTCAGTGGCATTGTCTTTATCCACAGAAATAACGAGTGCTGATGATAGAGTCAGTGGCATTGTGTTTATCCACAGAAATAACGAGTGCTGATGACGACAGAGTCAGTGGCATTGTCTTTATCCCAAGAAATAACGAGTGCTGATGACAACAGAGTCAGTGGCATTGTCTTTATCCACAGAAATAACGAGTGCTGATGACGACAGAGTCAGTGGCATTGTCTTTATCCCAAGAAATAACGAGTGCTGATGATAGAGTCAGTGGCATTGTCTTTATCCACAGAAATAACGAGTGCTGATGATAGAGTCAGTGGCATTGTCTTTATCCACAGAAATAACGAGTGCTGATGACAACAGAGTCAGTGGCATTGTCTTTATCGCAAGAAATAACGAGTGCTGATGACAACTCAGTCAGTAGCATTGTCTTTATCCACAGAAATAACGAGTGCTGATGATAGAGTCAGAGGCATTGTCTTTATCCACAGAAATAATGAGTGCTGATGACGACAGAGTCAGTGGCATTGTCTTTATCCCAAGAAATAACGAGTGCTGATGACAACAGAGTCAGTGGCATTGTCTTTATCCACAGAAATAACGAGTGCTGATGATAGAGTCAGTGGCATTGTCTTTATCCACAGAAATAACGAGTGCTGATGATAGAGTCAGTGGCATTGTCTTTATCCACAGAAATAACGAGTGCTGATGACAACAGAGTCAGTGGCATTGTCTTTATCCACACAAATAACGAGTGCTGATGACAACTCAGTCAGTAGCATTGTCTTTATCCACAGAAATAACGAGTGCTAATGACAACTCAGTCAGTGGCATTGTATTTATCCCAAGAAATAACGAGTGCTGATGACAACAGAGTCAGTGGCATTGTCTTTATCCACAGAAATAACGAGTGCTAATGACGACATGGTCAGTGGCATTGTCTTTATCCACAGAAATAACGAGTGCTGATGATAGAGTCAGTGGCATTGTCTTTATCCACAGAAATAACGAGTGCTGATGACAACAGAGTCAGTGGCATTGTCTTTATCCCAAGAAATAACGAGTGCTGATGACAACAGATTCAGTGGCATTGTCTTTATCCACAGAAATAACGAGTGCTGATGATAGAGTCAGTGGCATTGTCTTTATCCACAGAAATAACGAGTGCTGATGACGACAGAGTCAGTGGCATTGTCTTTATCCCAAGAAATAACGAGTGCTGATGACAACAGAGTCAGTGGCATTGTCTTTATCCTAAGAAATAACGAGTGCTGATGACGACAGAGTCAGTGGCATTGTCTTTATCCTAAGAAATAACGAGTGCTGATGACGACAGAGTCAGTGGCATTGTCTTTATCCACAGAAATAAAGAGTGCTAATGACAACTCAGTCAGTGGCATTGTCTTTATCCACAGAAATAACGAGTGCTAATGACAACTCAGTCAGTGGCATTGTCTTTATCCCAAGAAATAATGAGTGCTGATGACAACTCAGTCAGTGGCATTGTCTTTATCCACAGAAATAACGAGTGCCGATGACGACACAGTCAGTGGCAATGTCTTTATCCACAGAAATAACAAGTGCTGATGACGACATAGTCAGTGGCATTGTCTTTATCCACAGAAATTTCGAGTGCTGATGACAACTCAGTCAGTGGCATTGTCTTTATCCACAGAAATAACGAGTGCTGATGACAACTCATTTTTTTGTTTTCGCTATTTTCTTGGTTCAAAATGAAAAATTTGAATAAAACAACTAGTAAAACAACCATTAAAAAAATATATGGGTGTATGGTAGCTAAAGAATCACATGCTCCTAGCACACACTTCGTTTCTACTTTAGGTCAAAATTTACCTATCAAAATAAAAAAACCGTCACATTTCAAAACACTGATTGAATGTGAAAAATAAATATTTATTTTAATTTGCACCTTTGTGAATCTACAAAAGGAACATAAAGCTCAACCATACGCAGTAAGCAGTTTCTATTTGTTGCTCAAAAATCCTCCACCAAAATACACTGACTTTCAATATATATCTAGCTTTTTTAGGGTATCAGAACAACTCGGGCCAAGACAACCTGAAGACAACTCGGACCAACCATGAAGACCACTCAGATCAATTGTAGAAGACCACTCGGACCATCAATACAAATTGTTTAAACAACTGAACTGTTATATGTGTTTAAAATTTTATAGATTTTTGGTTCCAGGTTGTTTTTTCCCCAATTACAGGCGAGGTTTGCCCTGAGCCATTTTGCGCCTGGTCGTTTCGCCCCGGAAAGTGAGTGTTCGCCCCGAAATAGAAGAATAATAAATATGTGACAAATAAAGTACTAATTAAAAAAAAAAATAAAATATAAAGTTTTTCCAAATTATTTTAAACAATTAAAATAATTAAATGGCTTCAATTAAAAAAGTTGACATAAACACAATTCTCAAGTTAATTAATGTCAAGAAAATAGTCACATTCACAGCTTGCTAATTACAAATGTAATTAGATCATATACTTAGTACTGATATACGATTATAGGTGGTAATTGCAGCAATTAAATGGCTTCTTATCTTGGTATATAGGAACCTCGTTGTATCGATCTACCTAATTTTAACATGGCCGAAAAAATGTGAATTTTAAAAACATAAAATATGATAACAATCAGAATTGGCAAGATAGAGATCGACTAGTAATATCAGTGGATATAACAAAGAAGGAAACTGAGACAAGTTTGTTTATTTATGTTGTTAATTGTTGACGAAAATAAGTGGATTCATAAATAGATCGATACAATGAATAGATCGATACCGTGAGGTCCTACTACACAGCTGATTGTGCACACCTATCAATTAGATTATTCACACATCAAACACCTGCACAAATGTGTATACAGTATTTGGATAAACATATACAACGTTAAAAAAAACAAAAATAAAACATGCATCATTATATATTTTACCGGGACAAAACGACCAAGGGCCAATCGACCCAGGGGGACAAATGTTGGGGCGAAAGACTGACTCAATAAATATCTACTTGGTAACACTTGCCGTGTTTGTTTTTAAAGTATTCCATACGTTTTATTTTTAGTTATTATTTTTACAAGTTTACAGAATAAAAATAAGATAAAACATCCCAAACACTGAATCAGATTATAGAAGTGGGATCAAATATCAGATCTGAAGCAATAAACATCTGCCGTAAAAACTTATACTGCGCAAATATTCATTTGGTGAGTGTAAAGTCCAGTAGACGGTCGGAAGACAAAACTTGTTTGGCTTCAGTTTAAGAAATATCTGAAAGGCAAAATCTTTACCGTCTATTACAGCATGACAAATATGGAACTACATGTACGACACATCACACAACAGGAAACATTTAAGTTTTTATCGAATGGGGAACAGAAACGCAACACGATATTTTCAATTATGGGAGTTCCTAATCCTCGGAAGGGTGTTTGTGTGTGGATCACGTCAAATAATTTTTAAACATAACTGTGATCGTAAAATAAGGATAGACTGTACATATCAAACTACCGTGTGTAAATAGAACATTCCTTTGTTTTACTTTTTAACACTGACGAGTGTTTTTTATCAACATTCTACTCCTACCGGAGGTGTGTCTTTAGTGGCAGAATTAAAATTATGTAATACAGATACAGATACAGGTTGGAAAAACACGAAAGTTTTTTGGAATATTTTTTTTTCTGATAACTTTTGAAAGAATAAACATATGGATGTAATTTAAACGGATTCTGAAAGATAAAAAAGTCCCATGCACTGAATATAAAATTATTTTAATTATCTCGATTTAAATTAATTCAAACTTGACCCGCAAAATTGAACACGATTTTTCAAATTTAGTACTCCTTTTTGTGCAACCTATATAACCTGGTCAAAAGTGGTTAACATATCCCTCATGTAAATTTTATAACAAATACATTGATATATAACTTTGTTTAATTAAAAATGTGAAGGTTGACAGGAAGGGTGGTTCGTTGGCATATGACATTATGAAATTTCAACTGTGGACTCAAATTGTAAAAATGTGCAAATACTCCGGTCATAATTGGTTAATATATTCACGTAGAAATTTCTATTTAAAAAACATTGAAATATAACTTAATTTTATTCATAAAAGGAAAAGTCAAATGTGAACCGGAAGGGTGGTTTGTTGAAATTTCACCGTTGTACTATAATTGTAAAAAACATGCAAAACTCCAGTCAAAATTTGTCAATATATTCCTATAGTAAATTCTATAACAAATTCATTAGTATAGAATAATTTTCTTCATAAAGGGAAAGTTGTGAAAAATTGACCGGAAGGGTGGTTCGTTGGAATATGATCGAATATTACATCAAAGATGTAAGATTAATTTTTGACTTAAACTGTATAAACATGCAAACTTCAGATAAAATTTGATGATTTATTCCTATAGTAAATTTTATAGCAAATTAATTGATATACAACATTACTTAATCCAAAAAGGGAAAGTTGTCGTTTAAGAAGGTCGATGAGTACTAAAGCATCATCAATCTTCGGAAATATTGATGCTCTTAAAACTTTACCCGACCCAGCAGATCAGACTATATACTTTCTATTATTTTGTACCTTTTAAAATATAACAGACTTTATATCTTCATGGTCAGTAAACCCATTGTCTTTTTTGTTTATCTAACTTAATTTATTATGCAGCCAATTAAATGTGGGAAAACCAGGACTAAACCCTTTTTATCTGCAAAAAATAATATAGAGTGTTAATTAATGAGTTAGACATGAAAAGTTCACTTGGCAATCCTACTTACACATTCACTACGCTTTCAAAAGAGGAGATGATCGAAAATCACAAATCTATAAGCATCCTTTGGACTCAAATTCAAAGTCGAAGATGGTGATCTCCTCTTATCGTATTGGATAACAAAACTTCACAAAAATCTATAAAAACAGCGTTTCATAGCAGGATCGTCTAAGTGTACTACCAAAACATAACTCCTGACCACTATTTTAACAACAGTAAAAACGGACTTCAAAAATACATTGACACTTAATACTCCAGGAGTAGAATAAATGGAATGTGGATATTAAAAAATTCAAGAAGACCTGATAGACATCTTGGGGTCTGAATCTTTCCCATTGTAACATCATTAAAACATTTGATTTTTCGACACTCTATACTGCCATCCCTCATATGCAGCTTAAAACCAGGCTTAAAGATCTAATAAAACGCTGTTGTTTCAAGAAAAAACGTGAAGAGACGATATAAATATACCTGGTAATTAGTCATGACCAAGCTTACTTCATCATTAATGACTCTAAATCTAATACTAAACATACTTAAGACCAAATGTGTCATATGTTATATTTTCTGATTGACAACATACTTGTCATGTTTGGAGGACATGTTTTTCAACAGACTGTTGGTATTCCAGTAGATACTTATTGTGCTCTTCTCCTCGCCGACCTGTTTTTGTACTTGTATGAGACTGAGTTCTTTGAAGGCCTGCAGAAGAAAAAAGAAGACACTGGCTCTTACCTTTAATTTCACACTCCGCTATATGGATGGTTTTGTCCCTCAACAATGCTAAAAGTGACTATTTACAATAAATTAACCCAGGCTTGAAATTATAGACACCACCAATACAATAAGTTCAGCCTCTTAATTAGATCTACTTCTAAAAATAGACTCTACGACAAACGTGATAACTTCGACTTTCAAATTGTCAACTTCCCGTTCATCGACAGCAACATTCCAGCAGCTCCAGCGTATGGTGTGTACATTTCACAACTTATACGTTATTCTAGATCCTGCAATCGGTATTCCGATTTTCTAGACCGATCACTGTTATTGACTGCAACAAAACTACTCAAACGGGTCTATTGTACCTAGGTTGATGTCCCCTCTCTTCAGAAGTTCTATGGTCGTCACCATGACTTGATTGATCGTTATGTGAAATCAGTGTCTCAAATACGATCTGACATTTTCGTCAGAGTCATAGGTAGTTTTTCCTATTCCTGGACTTGACTTTTCCCTAGACTTGACAATGAGTAACTCGACTGGTTTCTAATTAGAGACAGGCACTCTTTTCTCGTCCGCAGCACCTGATTGCACCCATGGTTTGGGTTCGGGTTACTCTCTTTCTGTTTTTTGTGGTTTTGCTTTTTGTGTTGCGTTTGCCTATATCCTGATTTGTAACTGTCCCTTGATTATTGTTGTCGGTTTTCTTTGCTATTTTTTTTGTCAAAAGTAGACCGGAAGGGTGGTTCGAATTAAAATTTACTAGAGGAATATATTAACCAATTTTGACCGGAGTTTTGAACGTTTTAACAATGCGAGTCCAATGTTAAATTTCACTGTATATCATCTTCCAACGGCTTACATAAAGCCAGTCAAAAACAAATGACTATCTTAATACTTCAGGTCAGTATAATAGATGGCTGGTTTGTCATACTGAGATCCATGGATCGAACCCGGTGATGAGTCAAGCGCTATTCGCGCTTTATCTTACACAATAAATAAATAAAATATTTGTATTTATAAAGAGGGTAACTAAATTATTTTTCACTGATTTAATTCATCGCAAAATCCACAATAGTAATGAAACCAATAACATACAAGTTAAATATAAACATTTACTATAAAATACATTAATTATCATTATATTATCAATACATGATAAGATATTGTCTTTGATACCTTATAGCATAGCTGCTAGTGGGTTTGACTGTTTCCTGGACATTACGACGGTTGTCTGATTAAAGGGAAAGCTGTGCTTATCCACTTATTGAATTTACTTCGTTTTTATAATGTTTTTCATTTATTTATTTAATTTCTTTTTAAGATAATCTGTTTGGTTTTGTTTTTGTTTTACGGTTTCTGTTTCCTGTTTGTGTGTTTGTCTGCATTCTTTTAAGTAATTGCCTTGACTTCCAGCTATTACTGGTAGGTCGGCTCTCTTGTACAGTCTTAAGCACTGTATAATTTTCGATAAGATTAATGAAGATGCATCAGTATGACTTAAAAGAAATAATACGATATACTGTATAAGCTGAACACGAAAAAGACACATGTACATTGACGCATTGTCCATTGCTAGGCACTCAGTACTTGACTTGGGTAACAGATGAAATTATTCGTATACTGGACGGAGGCTCTCAACAGGCTATCTATCCCAATAAAACAGGAATATTGTTGACAGTAAAACATAGTTCAATAAAACGAATTGTACACCAGATGAATTAAGAAAAACATTTTTCTATGCTGTACCTTTATTAGACAGAAAATGAGAAATGAGTGAAGGAAAAATTCATTTTTAATCTTAAAAAATCCTTTTATTAAAATTATAAAACAAGAGACACTAGTTTTTATCATTCGAAATGTACTTATTTAATAATAATACTTAGGAATACAGTTAAAAGTTTCAGAAACCGGAATCAATACAGATTATGCATTTGTAATTTTTTTTTATTTTACCACACTGTAATGTATTTAAAAGTTTTGGTTTCACATGTCGAGATATTTTATAGGCACTTCTTTAAATTCACCAGACGGACATTGGTCCTGCTGAGGCAACCTGCAAAAAAATGAATAAATACAATCAACAAATAAAACTAATGCAGATGTTTTTAAACATGTTATGTAGGAGTATTTAGTTCTTGTAACATGACTGAATTTTGTCCTTGTATCTTTTTAAGAGGATGTTATATATTCCATGTCAAGCAGTCTAATTAACGGTAGCATGTTTTAATGCCACAATTCCTTTATTTGATTCCAATCTCGTCTTCATTCCACGTTGCGCTTTCACTCAATTCATCTCTCCATTTCACTGTATTATACTTTACCTTTCACACCATTCCCGTCTCGCTTCACTTCACTTCACTCTAGTCTAGGCTGGATTTACCTTACTAATAAAATTTACCTTTGCCATCATTTTCCCCCACCTTGGTATATTACTCTGCTAGGGCTACATTTATCTGGTTAGCGATACTTATCTTGGCCAGGGCTTTACACTTGGTGTAATAACTCTATGATAGGGCTACATCTATCTTGCTGATGACACCTATCTTGGGGTTTTACACTAAGTGGTATACTAGTAACTCTATGCTAGGGCCACATTTATCACGCTAACGACACTTATCTTAGTCAGAATTTCACACTATGTGGTTCTCTACCTAGGGCTACATTTATCTTGCTAATCACACTTACATTTGCCAGGGATTTTACACTTGGTGGCATGCCGAGAAATAACCCCAAGTTTTTTATTCAAAGCTATCCCTCTGTGGTCATCATTATTAATTAACATACACAAGGCTTATCTTAGCAAGTCTATAAACGTTCGTTACGCCAAGGGGCAATAAATTCCCTATCTGTCTTTTACCTACTAGTATGCAATTGTTTTATGAGTTGTGAAAGTTTAGGAAAAGAAAAGGTCTTGTAAGAACACATTTAACACATGGCAGAGTGATTTATACGATAATGACTTACATAATACGAAAACTTGGTTTTCGGACGATTATTTCTCGGCATGTAGATGCCTGAATATCCATTATTCATTTTAATAGAACATTGGCTATAAATGGAACAAGATGACCCCCCCCCCCTTTCGTGATAATGTCAATTTACAAATTGCTAATACACTGAGTTACCTCCCATTCGTTATTTTTTTTTTTTTTTTTTTTTTGTATTTTTTAACTGTATGTTTTGTATTTCCATGTGTTTCTGAACTGCTAGGAATGCTAAATACGGATTTTATTAAAAACAAGATTAATTGTCGAAATGATGTCACATGACTTAGCTTTATGTTACCGCGGAGAAAGGTTTATTATTTCTTTCCCGGGGAGACCGTCGTCATATAGGGACGTATATTGGTTGATGCACGATCGTGAATAATAATAATTGTTTATCAAAGGACGATGCGGATGAGTGTGATCGGAGCATGTTGAAAATTATTTGCCCACTTTTTCGATTGATTTCAAACAATTTCTCATTCCATAGTGAGCACATGTGGTCCGAGCAGACTATAAACCAAAAGTTTACGTCGGAAATTGTTGCTAGTTTCGTACCGTCTCAGTTAAAATGCACTGTGGAATGGTAGATTTTTTTCTGAACATGCCGAGAAATAAACCCAAGTTTTTGATTCAAAGCTATCCCGCTGGGTTCATCATTATAAATTAACATACATAAGGCTTATCTGTAGCAAGACTAGAAGTGTTCGTTACACCACGGGGCAATAAATTCTCTATTTGTCTTTTACCTCCGATGTAATTGTTTTATGAGTTGTGAGAGTTTAAGAAAAAGAAACGTCTTGTAATACATGGCAGAGTGATTTATACGATAATGACTTACATAATGCAAAATCGTGGTTTTCGGACGGTTATTTCTCGCTAAGGTTACATTTATCTTGATTAAGACACTTACATTGACCTATGTTTTAGACTACTATAGGGCTGAATATATTTGCTTCTGACACATTGGAAGGGGTTGTTTACTTCTTGGTATAACGCTACGCTGGGACTGCAGTTATCTTGCTAATGAAACTACCCTTAGCCAGGTTTTACACTTCTTGGTATAACACTAGGCTGGGACTGCAGTTATCTTGCTAATGAAACTACCCTTAGCCAGGTTTTACACTTCTTGGTATAACACTAGGCTGGGACTGCAGTTATCTTGCTAATGAAACTACCCTTAGCCAGGTTTTACACTTCTTGGTATAACACTACGCTGGGACTGCAGTTATCTTGCTAATGAAACTACCCTTAGCCAGGTTTTACACTTCCTGGTATAACACTAACGCTGGGACTGCATTTATGTTGCTAATGACACTTACCTTAGCCAGAGCTTTACAGCTGACTATATAACAGTACACCAGGGCTACGATAAGAATCGTTGTAATGGCACCCACTACAGACACAGTGACGATTATGACTGTAAGAAAACACAAAGCATCAAGTATAAATGTAATTGGATCAAAAGTAAACGATTTATTTTGCTGTTACTTTTTTCTTCTTTGCCACACATATTCTTATCGTTAAATTGTTGCTTAACGATAGATGAACAATATTTCAGACGGACATACAATAAGTCTGTTTCGGCAAATTTTACATTGGTGTGAAATGATAAAAATATATATGCTTCTTTTATATCTAGCTGTTTTTTTTCTTGTAGGTGAGTATTTTTTTTCAAATCATACATGCGTTGATAAGACATTGTTGAATCAGTCAATATTAGATCCTACCATTTGCCCTCATGTAGGGACGGTATTGAGTTAGGTGTTAGACCGAAAAATCGTAATGATAAGAAAATAGTTGATGCTTTATATTAAATGGCACACTTTTGAAGTTTACACTAACAATAACTATACAAAGCCATTCGACTGATACTGCTCCGACCATAATAATAGCTTTAACGGATTCGGAATGCCGTGTCAATATTTTTTCAGAAAAGTATGATTTGTGCAACGCTTATGAAATGTTAGATTATAAAATTTGAGAATCACCATGAAATATACGTAAAAAGTAGAGATATTCCGGTTATATTCAGATTATTTAAACTTCAAAATGGTATATTGGGTTAGTTTTTTTTTCTTATTATGTGTCATGTATCTGGTCTACATCCGGATTGTGTCACTGCCTTTTGGATTCGATTCTTGTTGATCGTTTAGTTCTCTTACCATTTTCTATAATGATAATTATTATTACATACCAAAAATTAATCTCCCCTCTGTATCATTAGGAGTACCTCTGTACCATTAGGAGTAACAGACGTTGTCGTTATCTTATCTGATGTTTGAACTGTTGACATTGCGAAGTGAGAGACAGGCTTATTGTTTGTGGTTGACATAGTTTGAACCTCATTTGTCGTCGACATTACAGTATTATGCTTTGTAGCCCATGTTGTAATTTCTGTTGAAGATAAATCTGAAGGCTCATGTGCCACTGAAATTAGTACATTCGATGTCCCGCATGATACCTCTTTCGTGGTACTTGTAGTTGACCTCGAATTAGTGAACGTCGAGGGAGTGTTTGTATAAGTTAATGTAATATCAGTAGAAGTGGATTCTGTATATATTGTACAAGTTGTCGTAGATTCTGTACTTGTCACCGGTGTGGGCTTTCCAAATGTCAATTATGTAGTTGTCACCGGTCTGGTTTTTTCAATTGTCGATTCTGTACTACCTGTTCTTGTTGTTGCGTTGTCAAACGTTGGCAAATCTGCACTGGTTCCTAGTTTCATTTTTTCAGTTGTCTATTCTGTAGAGGCTATATCAGTTGTCGTTAAATCCGTAGTTTACCAAGAGGTCTCTGATGTTGAGTGATCTGGAAACTCTGTTGTTGTAGGTACCTCAAAAGGTGTCGATTCTACAGAGGATATATTTGTTGTCGTTGATACTAACGTCAAAATAGTTGTAGTTAGATCAGTTATGATTTCTGTTCACTTCAGTAGATGTAGATTGTACATCCGTTTTCTCTGTTGTTGTAAGTAGTTCATCAATGGTTGACTCTGTTTTATTACATGCTGACAGAACGACAACATATACCAATACATCCACACGACACATAGAAACTTATTACATGCACCAACATACGACAAACTGTCCATTTTGTTACCAGTATTTGTTTTATCAATGCAGGAAATGCGTGCGTGGACAGATTTAGCATGTTTTCACTCATCACTTGTACATGTTGTAGTATTTTGCATTTTATGAGTATTGCAATAGCATAAACTTCCGGAGCAATAACTGATGCAGTGGCCACAAGACCAATCATCAAGATGAAGATTTTCATCCCATGTTCTGTTCTCATTGCAAGCATACAAGAATACAAGAATACAAGTTTATTGGCCAATTATGGGCCTTCGAGGGGCAAATACAGCACAAGATGTATGATTATTACAGTACATAAATAACAGAGATAATAAAATTCAATGACAAATATTAATCGTAGAGAATGAGAATATTGGGGCATCATAGCTATTAATGAACCTTACATTATGTTACATTCCTGCTGAAAGCAAGTCAACTGGTCAATAATTTCAGAATTTTCATAACTAAAATACCAGAAAATTTTGTCAGATGCAGAAAGGTTTTCAAAGTTAATGTTATACTTTTTTACAATATTAAAAAGTAAATTTCTATTGGTATCAAATTAAGGACACTCTGAGAAATAATTAACTTCGTCTTTAACCCTTTTTAGGTCACATTTATCACATATTCTAAGATCTAATGGGGTCATAGGTTTAGTTTATCTAACGAGTTCAACTTTAAGTTGATGATTATTTTCTCTAAATTTAGCAAAACACTTCCTTTTGTCAAACTCTTTAATGATGTCCAAATATTTTTCATAACTAAAGTTACATTTGATTTTTAAATAGGTTCTAAGTTTACTTTCTTCAGCAGTGAGTTTCTCTCTACGCTGGTACCATAAATTTCTGTATAAATCTTTTAGGTGCTCGCCAATAGAATATTTAACATAATTTTTGTTCAAGGCCATTGAGCTACTTTCCACGGGAATATTTATAATGTTGAGCAAGGAAACTAAAGAACCATACCAGGTGTCTACTTTAATTTCATTTCAGTAAATGACCATTTAACAATTCAGTAGGTGAATTATTCAACCTGTGCCAGTACTTCAAAACAGATTTTAACAAGTACTATCTTTAAAAAAGATATTCGACGCATTTAACTACTAGAGATGTATGTAAGGTAGAACAGAAACTGACCAAACAACAATAATGAAAAAAATTATCAAACGAAAGAAAGAGACAAGAAACATTAACGTTTTCTTACATTGATGTGTGTGTGGGGGGGGGGGGAGGTAAATAACGTGTTGCAAACTGTTTTCAATCAAAATAAGCTATTATATAAGAAGGTTGCTATATTCAAGGATTTAAAATATTATTAAACAATATGGTATTATCAAAAAGAGACTTTGCAATTAGAGCTCCATCTCTTGTTTGCACGTGAATGACGACGGACGCAAAATAGAAGATATTAAGCATTAATGGTTTTATGTTTGTTTGTTTGATGGTGTTTAACGCCACTTTCAGCAATTTTTCAGCTATATCATGGCGTCCAGTTTTTATTGGGGGAGGTGCCGGAGTACCCGGAGAAAACCCCCGACCTACGGTAGGAAAACTGGCAATCCTTGTCAATTAAGATTGGAGTCGAGTACACCCTGCCTGCAGTGAGAATCTTAATGGCTTTAAAAATCATAGAGCTAACAATAAACATATTTAAATATACCCAATGAAAAGCTATTTCAGAAGTTGAAGTCCACAATGGTAAATAAAAAACTTACAAACCTTTCTATGTATATGTCGGAGTTGTAAGTTTTTCTTGTGCTGTATCGTATATATTAATTCGAAAACAAGTGAGTTAACATTGTAAAATTTCAAAACAGCACCTATTTGTAAAATAAATTTCATAAGCAAATATGTACCTCAAGTAATATTCATTGATTTGAATGATTTAAACATATTTATTGCCATAAAGTTATAACACTGGATCGGATACAAGTTATCACAACGTATCTTATCCTCTCCATATAACACAATTACTGCTACATATACATGCATACGTCAGCACATAATTAAGTACATACATACAATACATTTTAACATGTAAGATAAATATCATGCAATATTCAGAACAAATATAATAGCAAAAATACAATTACAATAAAAGAGAAAAAACAGTAAAAGGGGGGATGGTCATGTTTAACATTAACATTGAACCGGAGATGATACAAATAAAGCGGAAAGAGAAAGGAGCAGAAAGGAATCTACAATAAAGTTAATATTATGATCAATAAAGTAAATCGTTTTGTTTGTTTGATAAATTGCTGCACTGATAGAAAAAGCTATAAATTGTTATCATAGTTCAAAGTCTCGCTACCAAAAAGTAAGATCTCAATGTCTATAATATCAACAAATTAAATTTAATTTTTTAAATAACTCAGTGCGGGGACCAATGTACAAAGGACATTCAATAAAAAAATTATGAGGGGCCTCGTTGGCCGAGTAGTCAAGGTAGTTCGTCTGCTATTGATCACGTGGTCTGTCAACACTGAGATTGCGGGTTAGATTCTCACTGCAGGCATGGGTGTACTCGACTCCAATCTTAATTGACAAGAGTTGCCAGTTTTCCTACCGCAGGTCGGGGGTTTTCTCCGGTTACTCCGGCTTCCTCCCCCAATAAAAACTGGACGCCATGATAAAGCTGAAAAATTGCTGAAAGTGGCGTTAAACACCATCAAACAAACAAACAAACAATAAAAAAATGAATCGAATCCTCAAATACATGACCGCAGTTACAACTTGAATAATCAATTAAGTTTACCCGAAAGAGGTCTGCATTGAGGTTGCTTGATCTATGTCTAAGTTTAGTATGTAATATATTTAGTAATCTATTACCAGCCAGTTAAAAATTTGGAGGTTTCACAAGACCTTTTTCTTTTAATAAAAGTCTTGAATATTTGGTATGATTCTGTGTTTTTTAAAGATTCCACCTTTGAATAGTTGAAGGAAAAAAAGAGTTAGTATATAGCTGTAATCTCTGTCTAGGTACTTAAAATTGATTCTGCGTTCTTAAATTCCTGACGTTTTCCCTATAATATTCATTCACATGTATTCATTACAGTTTGCTATTTTATTAAATTTGACTATCTTTTAAAAAAAGAACTTCTGAGTAAAATATTTTTATTAGAATTGTGTTAACATGAACACAAAATAATAATTCAATGCTTATTAAATATGAATTGAAATCGGTAATGTGTATGCTATATCAAAAATTGGGGGCGGGGGCAGAAACTGTATTGGTAATTGAGGTCATGAATAATTGCAACGAAACAATAGGATAATTTGTATTACAATAATTTCACGATAGAGAGAGAGAGAGAGAGAGAGAGAGAGAGAGAGAGAGAGATTGAGAGAGAGAGAGAGAGAGAGAGAGAGAGAGAGCGTGTGTCAGGTGGTCAAATGAAGAAAATATCGTGTAAATACATCACCGGCGTGAGGATTGTTTACAGATACGATAGTCAACAAAGCAAAAATAATTCTACCCCAGACGAAATGCGCACAAATTACACGACGTATGGTTTTATTATGTAATTATTGTTTATCAGTTCTGAATGACATTCTTTTGGCATAAAAATAATTCTCTAAAGTTTAATTACGACTACCAATTGTTTAAAAACACCAGTCTGTTGGAATAATTATCAGAATACAAGCTTGTCTTCAATAACGGTACGTTACCGTGGGTAAGCGTCTTTTAGTTCAAAGGTTAACATCGAAACTATATCGACTGTGTATGAAAAAGTCGAATATTATTGGATATTGACGAGTTCTATAACATAAAACCTGCCATTTCACGTTTACATTTATCATTTTCATCTGACTTTTACATTTTTTTTATTATTATTTGAAATGTGCTCGAATTTCACTAAAAACATAAAATATCAATATCCGATAAAAAATGTTGAAAATAAACATGAAATGAGAGGTTTTATTAATGGAACTGACCAAATTCTGACATTACAGTAAAGTTTGAAGCTTTTTTACCAACACCAAGTAAATATTTAAAAAAAAATGTAAGTCTTGTAAAATCATATAACGAATCCCTATTAAACGATTTGGGTAGATAGCATCCTTTGATTTCAGAGCTATAATTATTAATAGCCTTAATTGTATGGTTAAATATATGTAAAGTAGACTTGATGCTTGGTCCAAGGGACAACAGATCCGCCTTGAGTGTATATAATGCTTGAGTTGCTTTATTAAATAAATCATGCTTTGCCTCGGTAAAAGAGCCTGATAAAGTAAATAAAGTTCCAAGATATTTGTACCTCCAAATACTTTTTATATAGTTGCCTCTGAAAGTAAATTGATCATTAATGAGTCTGTCTGGCCTATTGAAAATACGCACTTTAGTTTTTGAAGTATTGACATCAATACACCAATCACCACAAAAATTTTCTAATAAATTTAAACTATTTTGAAGGTCAGAGGCTGATTTTGATAACAGAACAACATCGTCAGCGTATAGAGGGCAGTTGATTCTATGATTATTAAGATATACATGATCTAAAGAGAACTCAACATATTTTGGAAGATCATTAATGAAAATTTTAAAAAGATTAGGACTCAGGGCATTACCTTGACGGACTCCAATACCAGAACTGTATCAAATATCTTTCTGAAGTGCACAACACAGGCATATAGTTTTATATTTCTATTGGTATATTTTGCTTATATAGGTTTTAATACAAACATTAGGTGTAAAGCATGTGAATTTGCCAAAAGAATCTCCCATTAATCTTCCGTTAAGTATTCTAAGCTTGTTCCCTATACCGAAATCCAACAAGTTTCTACCTCTTTGGTCAAGAACATGATCGTGATTGTCCCTCACACCAGCCAGGATCAATATCAGAGATATAATCTGAATAACCTGTATTGTAATTGTTAATATCACAAATAATAAAATCAGACTCTTTGCCAGTTCTGACATTAAAATCACCATAGACTATGATATCACCTAAATTATTAAAGTTAGCAATATCGTGTGACAGAATATCTAATAAAGATAATCCTTCATATTCAATGCATTTAAAAGGTGGGGAATGTCGGCAATTAAATATATTGCAACCATATATCCACTCGTCTTTATGGACTATTTCGTCATTTGTCACATGTGCAATTGTACGCATTTTCAAAAGGAAATCGAGGTCTACCATATATCCAGCCATCACCATCAGTTTGATAGGTTTTGTCATCTCCAGTCAGACAAATACACAGGATGGGAGAGTTACACGAACATGAACATGTACAATTGTTTGGAGGTCGAACACTAGGAACAACAGTCGTCTTCGTTGACTCTTCAGTAGATACAGTCATTGGCGTTGATGTCAAACCAGTCGATGCCGATTCTAAAGCGATAATATTGATTGTGGTTGATTCTTTACTTTGCCTTGGTGTGGTTTGGTCAGTAGTAAACGATTCTTTATTTGTTGCCATTGTTTCTTGTGTTGACTTATGTGTGGTAAGGTTGAAAATAATCACCTCTTGCGAAGTTGTTCCAATCGACATTGAACGACTTTGGACCACCGTTCCTTTTCTCTGGTGTAAAAAACACAGAGGTATTATCTGTTAATGTTATGTTAGTTGTCGTCTGATCTTTTGGAACATATGGCACTGTATGGTTGCAAAATGGCACTAAGCAGCATCCAATATTGAAGAAACATCCTTGAAAGGTTTTGAAATCCCTGTATTATTCTTAATACACAATGTAGATGTATATTTCTTGTGTCCATAAATCCACCTGTCTGCGTCAATCAAATCTTCTGTAGCCTTGTTTTCTCAAGACGCAGTGTCATATATCCAGTCAGTTACATTATTGTTGGTTTCATCAATGGTTTCTGAATTTTTTATAATACATGAGGATTGTTTTGATAATTCAAAGCTTCCAAAATACCCATAAGTCCACCTGTCATCGCCTTTTGTTTGGTTTGTCGTGTCGATGTATTCCTCCATAACTATTTTGAGACCATGCAGAGATATCCGTAAATCCAACCATCTTCATCTTCCAAACAGTAAGTATATGTTCCATTGCTGATGCAAGCTGATCTTCCTGAAAAGAAAACTTGTATAGTGATATGTATATTGTATATATATATAGGTGCATCTGTAGATCGTTTTTCATATCTAATAACTGATAACGGCGACTTGTGGGTTCATGTCTAATTTGTAGCAAGATTTTTACCTTAATGAACAAGAATTTACAACTTCTTGCAGAAGGCCAGCTGTTCTCAATGCATAGTCTGGATGTATCTGCATATCTTCAACTAAACACCGTGATATCACTTCAAATTAGTTGAACAAGCATAATATTTTTCATGTCACACTAATTCGACCCTTTTAATTGTACTTGAACAAGTACTATAAGTAACACGACGGATGCTACATTTGAAGCAGCTGCGTCTGGAAAAATATTTTTCAATTACATTGACAACAAAGGCTAACGTTTTTATCAGATGACGTAGAAATAAAAAGTTTCTAGTTGGGGTCGTGTTGCTTATCTATAGTTTTCTATGTTAGTTTTCGGTCGTTATTTTATCCATCTTTAATTTTGTTTAGCGACGATTATCAGGATTTAGATCTTTTGGTACGTGTTATTATCTTATAGCTTTCCTTATTGTGAGTATACTCTGATGTTTTTTTTTATGTACTAAATTTTTCACACAATTAAATGGTAATGAAACACAATATTTCGCCAGAAAAAAAGATGCAATGTGTTTGCTTGTTTGAATGGGGTCTATCTTCGCTTTCTGTAATTGTTCACTTGGGAGGTAAACTGCAGTATGACAGAAAAACAAGCTATACTTGACAATTTAGGTTAGAGCACACTCTGTCTAAAAGTTATACTAAAACCTGCAACCTCAATGATCAACACGCCAGTAATTAATAATAGATAACTAACTACCATAACTACTTGACCACCCATGTAAAGAAACGTTCTCTTAACTAGAAGTATGATAATAGTCCACTTCGTGCCCTTTGAGAGATTTTAAGTAGGGATAATGACATTAAAGTGACCGATGTTACAACATATTGTCAGTCTGTATTTGAAAATGGCAAAATCGTATAAATAAAATATATAATTAAGCATGCGTAATTTATTTAAATAAAAATTTTAAGGAAAGAAGAAAAACGTTTGATTAGTATAAGTCCTGCATTTGTCTGGTATTAGAATGTGTAAGACTAGTGTAATATGTTACGCACTGTTAATGGAGCAAATTCACACGGATTTTTAACTGTGACAACTTAATATTAACCAAAAATAAACCCAAACATTGTTCGTGAAGTCATAATTATAAAACTCTTTTAATTTCTCAATCCACATTTATACATATATTATAAAGTTGTAATTATAAATATTTATATTCAGAAAAATATTGAAAAAGCCGAAAAATACAATATAATGTGAGACTCCTCTGTAAACCATTAAAGTTGTCATGGTTGCAATACCTACATTAGGCGAAATAATAACGGAAGATCATTGCATTCTTTAACTAAATATGCAAATGAACACGACGGGGGAAAAATCGAATAAACGACAGAATTTTAAGGAAACGCCCATATAAAAGTTATGTTCGCCTATTACAGTTTAAATTTTTTTATTATGTGACTAGAATTGATAAAACAATACTCGACCGTATGGTGTTACGTCTGCAGTTTAAAAAATATCATGGCTTTTCCCCCAACCACTATATGGTGACCCCTAACTGAAATGGCCGAGATGTGTTCTGATTCAAAACACATTTCCAAAACAGTTGCTAAATATAAATTAGCATTTTCTTTCACTTTTTGTTATTTAAAACTGGTGGAATTTCGACGTTTTTAGTTAAATTGTAAAATATTTCTAATACTACGTATTTTGTACTAATAATCTACTAAATGAACGATGTGCAATTCAGTACATAGCTATACCATTTATAATGCAATCAAAACTCTGTTTAATGCCTAATATATAAATGTTATAAAATGGATAAAATCCTTTGTACGCATCATCTGTTGATCCCACGTACGCCCATTGCAGGTTTAAATACATTTCTACGATAAATATATGTTTTTGCTTGTTTGCTGGTATTTCATGCCGTTTTCTGCTATATCAAGGAGTCCAGTTTTTATCAGAGTTTGGAAGCCGGGGTATCCAATTAAGCCTCGAACTTCAACATGAAAACTGGCAGTCATTGTCAGTTAAAGTTAGAGTGGAGTAGACCCTTTCCTATGCTTGTCTAGAACTCACAGCCTTGTTGACTACCTTAAGCACTCGGGCAGCGGAATAATTGTGATCCGGTAGCCAAATGGTATGGCAGTCATATCTGCTAAAAATGTGAACAAGGAAATAATAAGGGTTTGGATCAACGAAGAGCATAAAGTGCATTAACGTAATTTCAACTGTACAATAGAAATTATTAAAATATTAAAATATAAAAATTGAATGCATACATTTATATGTATACGGATGTAGAATTTATATTATTTATGAGGGCTTTAAAACATACTGTTATAACGACTGTCATATGTTTTAACACTGGAACAATACTGCTATGATACATTAAGATGCGCCTAAAAATTATTTACTTGTCTCAGAGCATGTTAAATGTCATACAATATTCCTCATATTGCACGATAAGCGTGATAAAAAAATCGAAATAATGTAACAAACTTGCAGCAAGATGCTCCTGGTTTTAAGAATGCCACAATGCCGAACATGTAAAAAATCGTTTCAACAGCACTTACGAATCTTAACTTTAAAGTGAACATGCGTGTAAAGATCTATTAGGTTCCCTTTTAGAGTGAATGTGACGATCTAAGATCATCTAACCTGTAAGAAGATACAACCATAGTGAATATTAAGACATTTAACAAGTAACTGGTACCATGTACTGGTGACATTTATTAATAAGTCTTTTAAAAATCGATTTAAGAAGGAATATGGACAAATAAATATTAAACATAACAAATTAGACATCAAACCCAATGATGATTTTTTTCTTTTGTTAAGGAGATCTGCCCCTGGACATTATTGTCAATTCCCTTTGCATTAAACATGTATTCATCAAAACTTTTGATTTGACTGTTACTAGTTCCACTGCTTGTTTGTTAGCTTGATGTTTTAACGCCATTTTCAACAATTTTTCAGCTATATCATGGCTCCAGTTTTTATTGGTGGAGGTAGCCGGAGTACCCGGAGAAAACCCCCGACCTGCGACAGGAAAACTGCTGGCAATCCTTGTCAATTAAGATTGGAGTCGAATACACGCTGCCCGCAGTGAGACTCGAACCCGCAATCACCGTGTTGACAGACCACGTGATCAATCCACCAGGCAAAATAAAGGGACAGAACTACTGCAATACTCCGTAAATGTACAATCTTTGAGTTATCTGTCTTTGTCTACGCATAACAATTAGATGTGGTACGATTTCTTTGATTTATTTTTATTTGTTTGTTTGTTTGTTTGTGTGCTTTAATGGGAAAGTTAGCATATTCAGCAATTTTTTTACCAATAGAATGGTGTCCAGTCGGTCAAAGCTTCTTACATTTGGCAGGAATACTTCTTGTTTGTAAGCTGTGGTTCGTTATTGATTGATTGATTGATTGATTGATTGATTGATTGATTGATTGATTGATTGATTGATTGATTGATTGATTGATTGATTGATTGATTGATTGATTGATTGATTGATTGATTGATTGATTGATTGATTGATTGATTGATTGATTGATTGATTGATTGATTGAGATATATTGTCTTTACGATAAAAGAACCTTAGCCATCTTCTCCAATCAAGGACATTATCTTCACGAAAAAAAAATCTAGTTTAAACAGAGAAAATTGTTGCTATGCCATCCGTTTAGAATTTTTCGTGTCCTTTGTATAGTTCATTAGATTGATGTCATACCCAGTTAAAAACTGCGTAACACTTATCAGCAACCTGTGAACGTATGAATTTATGGAATATTGGAGCTTTCCACTTACAATACCGACTTCTGAGAAGTCATAACTTGGAACGAAGAGAAACAATAAAACTTCGCTATTGCAATAGATTATATTTTTTTGTCAAATACTATTTACACAGGGATTCTACAAAAAATATAAAGAGGAGATAAAGCCTCACTCGCCGGCATAGAGAACATAACTGGTTCCCAGATATAACCTCTGCTACACGTCATCCTCGGTTTACTGCTGTACTACATTTGTCGTCTGCCCGTGACGTTTGTAAATAAAGATGATGTTTGTAAAATAATAAATGACAACTTATTTATTTTTATAAATTCTGTTTATACACTTTTGATACGGTTGTACATTAAGATTAGGGCGTTTGTAAACGAAACATTTGATTTCAACTAATGTGTGGCAGAGGTGAGTCGGGTTGACGAAGGATACACAGAATCTTATGCGTGAAGATTTATAAAGCCTCACAATTCAAATAAACTCCAAGTAACAGAGCAACAAATCACCACAAAGACAAGCTCAAGAGCATAAATGCTGGCTTTGAAGTCACATAAAATATGTACCCGGGTTGAGCCGGTTACAACGGGATTCCTTACTTTGCACCAGCCTACATGGCCTTTTTTTTGTAGTTCAGCTTTTATCATTCATTAATTATCCAAGTGACGCCATATAAAATTATCTCGATCTTTGATTTTGCGGTTTGTTTCTTTTGCTATTATCTTTGTAAAGAATAATAGAATAGATCAACCGCAAAGTGATCAGAAAGCAATATATATAGAATATCATTTGGTTCTTTTCATCTCAGATCCCAAAGCAAGCTTCGGTCCATATAAATTTTTGCAGCCACCAACCGATCCATATACTGCCATAAGACGCTCAGTGTCATCAACTATTTGTTAAATATTGTATCGATATAATAAAGGCTTCAGTATAAAATCAAAGTCGACATCCATCATGGCGTCCATCGTTAAATTTGTCATCGCTGTCAATCGATCAGTGGTGTGTTATGTAATTTTCAACCGTGATGTTACGGATAACTGCCTGCAAACAAATAACAAGTAAACAAATAACTCGAAATGACCCAAATTCTCAGTCGACTTTACAAAGGAATTTTACGTGCTTAGCTAATGTCTTGACATCTATAATAGATGAAGAAACATTGAAAAAGAGCAAGAAATGTTTGCAAAAAGTGGATTTCCAAAAATACATACAAGTCGAGGAATTTTAATAACTGATATCCTCATCTTGAGAAATAGTCTTGAATGTAAGAATTACAGGACAATTATAAGAGACCAATTAATCTCCAATCTGGCGACAATTATTATTTTCTGCTTCGTCGAAAAAAAATCAGGCTTCAGAATGCTCTATAGACACTGTTAATTATTAAATATATTACTCGTCTTCATGGAAACCCGTTCAGTTCACAGAAGAAGACCTATAAGAAAATGGATAGGACTTAAATTAACGGGTTTTGTATACAAAGAAAATTTATTGTACAGCAATGTAAATGTTATTTAAGTGATGTTTTTCACGTGGTTTTTGTTCCACTAATGCGGGATCATTTCATTATTATTGTATTAGTAGAAGAGTGACAACAACACTTCGTAGGATGCTTTTTTATTGGTCGACTGGTTTCAGCACTTACTTGCCGTCATCTTTCTACTTTCTACTATATTATTATATTTAATTAAAATACTCTCTCCTGCAAATTTTCGGCAAACTCAGAGTCTTGCCTCCTTTATAAAACGGTCATCAGAACTGAGGACAGGAGACTCATCGACTTTATTTTGTCGTTATTTGTTTGTTTGCTCTTTATTTTGTTTTCTATCAAGAATCATTTAAATGTGATTTATTTGACAATAAAGTTGAAGTAAAGTTATATTAATTTACAGAGTCGAAGGAGGCGCTCCCTTTGTCTTTGTTTTAATAATACGAATTTTGTAACCAACATCACAGGGATCGTATGTAACGGATCCACCTTTCGGAAGGTCTTAACATGATACCATAATGTAACCAACATCACAGGGATCGTATGTAACGGATCCACCTTTCGGAAGGTCTTAACATGATACCATAATGTAACCAACATCACAGGGATCGTATGTAACGGATCCACCTTTCGGAAGGTCTCAACATGATACCATAATGTAACCAACATCACAGGGATCGTATGTAACGGATCCACCTTTCGGAAGGTCTTTAAATGATACCATAATGTAACCAACATCACAGGGATCGTATGTAACGGATACACCTTTCGGAAAGTCTTAAACATCATACCATAATTACTTCCTACGCCATATTACTGGTACATTGATACCCGATTCGATCAGTAATCCATTTAAACAATCTAAAACTTGCTGAACAATGCAAAATATAACCCGATCCTTTAAACGCCTAGTTAACCTTTTAAACTGCCGTTTAATCTGTATGCATATTGTGTATTACACCTTGTTTTTAAATGCAGGTATTATGTCTACTCGTATAACAATAGAATTATAGAACAATACACGTTTATCACAATCAATTCTTTTCTATTATTTAAGTTAAACTGAAAGTTTTGGAATGTTCAGATAACGTTTCTCTCTAGTAGGAATGGTAGATCGTATGACGTTTGGCACTAATTGAAAGTTCCTCCTGGAGACGATTTTAAACAGAAACGGAATCAAAATATTGCGGTTTTTTTTTCTAGAAAATTGGATTAAACAACAAAAATATGACGATAACATGAGGTATGTACATATACATGGAGGATATATAATTAGACTTAAACCCAGTTAAACAGTTTTAAATTTGGCAAAGGCAGGCGTCGTACCGGAACGAACTGACGACCTGACACATTTGCCTCCTTTCTGTGCGACAGTAACCAACATTTGAGTGGTTATTTGACGACAAATTTTATACAGGAAATTCCGTTTGTCTTATTGGGTGTATTGAGTAATGTCATTTGAGAATGTTTCAAGGTTTCGGTTATAAAGCATGCTTTAGTTTAAACTTTATTCGAATAATTACCAATTAAAATGCATTTGACTAATGTAGCCGATTACAGAAGGCTGTTGGAGTCTACATGTCTAGAACATTGTTATTTATCACTTCGTGTGGACGAGTGGAGCAGGTTGCCGGTGTATTCTACCTGTTTATGTTCACTGTAGGTGAGGAGCAGGTTGTTGGTGTTCTCTAACTGTCTGTGTTCACTGTAGCTATCACCTTTGGTTCCCAGGTAGCCATGTGGAGCAGGTTGTCGGTGTTCTCTACATGTCTATGTTCACTGTAGCTATCACCTCTGGTCCCCAGGTGGCCATGTGGAGCAGGTTGTTGGTGTTCTCTACCTGTCTATGTTTTATGTAGCTATCACCTCTGGTCCCCAGGTGGCTATGTGGAGCAGGTTGTTGGTGTCCTCTACCTGTCTATGTTTTGTGTAGCTTCATCACCTCTGGTTTCCTCTACCTGTCTATGTTCACTGTAGCTATCACCTCTGGTCCCTAGGTGGCCATGTGGAGCTGGTTGTCGGTGTTTTCTACCTGTCTATGTTCACTGTAGCTATCGGTTCCCAGGTAGCCGAGTGGAACAGGTTGATGGTGTTCTCTACCTGTCTATGTTCACTGTAGCTATCACCTCTGGTCACCAGGTGGCCATGTGGAGCTGGTTGTCGGTGTTTTCTACCTGTCTATGTTCACTGTAGCTATCGGTTCCCAGGTAGCCGAGTGGAACAGGTTGATGGTGTTCTCTACCTGTCTATGTTCACTGTAGCTATCATGTTGGTGTCCTCTACCTGTCTGGGTTTTATGTAGCTTCATCAACTCTGGTTTTCTCTACCTGTCTAGGTTTTATGTAGCTTCATCAACTCTGGTTTTCTCTACCTGTCTAGGTTTTATGTAGCTTCATCAACTCTGGTTTCCTCTACCTGTCTATGTTCACTGTAGCTATCGGAACCCAGGTAGCCGAGTGGAGCATGTTGTTGGTGTTCTCTACCTGTCTATGTTCACTGTAGCTATCACCTCTGGTCCCCAGGTGGCCATGTGGAGCAGGTTGTCGGTGTTTTCTACCAGTCTATGTTCACTGTAGCTATCGGTTCCCAGGTAGCCGAGTGGAACAGGTTGATGGTGTTCTCTACCTGTCTATGTTCACTGTAGCTAGCACCTCTGGACCCCAGGTGGCCATGTGGAGCAGGTTGTTGGTGTCCTCTACCTGTCTATGTTCACTGTAGCTATCATGTTGGTGTCCTCTACCTGTCTAGGTTTTATGTAGCTTCATCAACTCTGGTTTTCTCTACCTGTCTAGGTTTTATGTAGCTTCATCAACTCTGGTTTTCTCTACTTGTCTAGGTTTTATGTAGCTTCATCAACTCTGGTTTTCTCTGTCTAGGTTTTATGTAGCTTCATCAACTCTGGTTTTCTCTACCTGTCTAGGTTTTATGTAGCTTCATTAACTCTGGTTTTCTCTGTCTAGGTTTTATGTAGCTTCATCAACTCTGGTTTTCTCTACCTGTCTATGTTTTATGTAGCTTCCTCACCTCTGGTTTCCTCTACCTGTCCATATGTTCACTGTAGCTATCACCTCTGGTTCGATCAATCAAGCAATCATTCAATAGTATTTTACGACATTTATCTCTAATTTCCTAACTTTTAATTTGTTTATAATTTGGCAAAATATAACAAGAATGTTTATCTTATGGATATGTATACAGAAAACGCGTTTAAAATTGATTGAAATGTTAGTGTGGGGACCTAAATAGGATGTGACTATGTTAATGAATTGTATAGCACATACGTACATACTCTTAGGTTTTATTTCTTCCTTTAGATTATTGAAACAAGTTTTTTAATAAGTGTTTAAAGTATTTTTTATGTCCCTGTAAACTGATTTTACAACCTATTTCATTTCTATCAATAATTAAATTCATATCTCCTAGGAAGAATTCTGAAAAAAAAATAATTTATGACACGTGTGATGTCATGATACTTAAATTATCCTTCAATAATATCATGTCAACTTATTGAATAAAAAAAAGATGTTGATTTTTCTCCCTTTCAAAGTCTTTCAAGTTAGTAAATGATTAAATCCAGTCGAGCAGACCGCTTTATTAAATATGAAACCCGGTTTTTAATTACATACACGACTAAGTTCCTCATTTTAGATTCATTGTTAAGATCTTTACAAATATAAATGTTCATTTAATAAAATATTTGTTATTGACGCGATTGTGTTAATAGAATTTTACTGGTTTTAAATATTTGATTTCGTTTATATTTGATTAATCGGTTTGCTATAGAGTGAGACCGTGCATGTTTTAACAAAAATGAGCATACAATTTTTCACCTATAGTATGGCTTGTGAGTAAGACTTAAAGATTTTCTGCATAAAGTAGGAGAGGCCTATTTTAACTTAAATTATAACGGCTGCATCTAAAAGCTAGGTAAACATACATTCTCCAATCTGTGCCATGTTTGACCCTCACCACCACCCCCCTCCCCGCCCACAACTACACACTTTTACACATCTACAATCAATACGTCATATTAATGTATTGATTCCACATTTTTTTTCCATGAAAACAACATTTTTAGGTTTTTTAAGGTGACGACTCGAAACGTTTGTTAAAAATTTTAGAATTTTAGACATCTTCGAGTTTCACACGAAAATTAAGAATTAATATATTTATTAAGAAAGGCAAATAACTTATGTTTTAAATAATGATATATAAATATTTGTCTTCTAGAGATTCTCGTTAATGACACGAAAAGGTGACTGCTCAAACAAAAACAATCGACCGGTTGATTAAATGAGAGAACGCTTCCAGGACAAAAAATTCACCAAATACACTCTGCCCTATGCGAAACATATTATTATAGAAAACATCATGTATAACAACAAATCACACATAAAATGAACATTATAATATGGTATAGAAAACCCCCAGAGTATAATTTAATTCATTTTTCATTTTCAATAGGCCTTATTGTCATACATAACGATTTTATTCATGGGAAGATCGTGTACAACTACAGACCCGGATGAAATCGGGACGATGGGCATATATTCTGTCTCCTACCATTATAATGCGACTCTATAGACAACACTGTGTAGACACAAAGTCCGTTGATATCAGCAAAGTAATGTGGACGTTCAGTTGTGGACGTTGATTTTAACCTCTGTATTTTAAATAAGGAAAATAAGACATTTATATATATGTACATTCAATGGTAGACCTATTTTCCATAATTGTAGATCAATTATTTAGTTCGTCAGTACTGCAGACGTCATGTTCATTCAATGCTTTTAGCTTTAAACACTTTTAATGTATTAAAATATTTAATTATCAGGTGAGTTAGACTAAGTGCTTAACAAATATGTAAACATGACAGATTTAATGGAAATGTTTATTTACATCAGAATTTTAATGGTTTAAGTGATTTCTGCAAATTTATGGGATTATAAATATTAATATTGTAATACCTATATAAATCTTCTTTTGATGTTTAAATTGCTGTCGAAAAATGAAAACCCTCGCCTATAAAATGTAGTGTTAACATTGGTTGCTACCTAAAGTTGACCGTTGATGTGAATTACCCGATCCTATGTTCATAAAAACGTTTACATAAACTATATTATCAAGTGGCAATAGGCGCTTATCTGGAATATATTGCCCTCACCTACAGGAACTGGGGCTTATTTGGAATATATTGCCCTCACCTACAGTAACTTAAGTTATTAAGTTTTTTTATATAAAATATACACAACTGTCATATTCGATATTTTTCGGTATAATACATATAGACCACCTTTATTAAATATTCTTTTTAATTATGATTTGTAAGAGTTAACATTGTCCTCAGTAAAGCTGGAGTAGTACAAATCAATTAATCAATCAATCAAGTTGAGATATTTGTATAGAAGTTTTTTCCTTCTAAAATATGCATTGCTATTGTTTGATTGTTGTTTGTTTGTTTGATTGGTGTTTAACGCCAATTTTAGCAATTTTTCAGCTATATCATGGTGTCCAGTTTTTATTGGGTTAAGGAAGCGGAGTACCCGGAGAAAACCCTCTACCTTTTACTGGAAAACTGGCACTCCTTGTCAATTAAGATTGGAGTCGAGTGCACTCTGCCCGCATTGAGACTCGAACTCGTAACCTCAGTGTTGACAGACCACGTAATCAATAGTAGACGAACTACCTTAACCACTCGGCCAGCGAGGCCTGCTATTATTTGAACGACTTGACCTTAAGATCAATAAACAGATTAAGCGCGAGTTCCATATATATTTATTTTATTGAGACATATATTCTCTATCGGTTGTCACATTAGTGACATTTTTTATCTAATGAGTCGATAAATTAAAAACTTAATGATAAGAAAACATTTTACACATTGTGCGTACACAATAGAATAGAAATGCTAATTGTATTTACTGTTTAAAATTTGAAAGAATTTGACGTATAGATTTTGCACAAATCGATAATATAACTTGTAATAGAACTACTTGAATTCATATTGATTTTCATTCTATAAACAATATTTGAAACATTTTAAATTTTTAATTAAATTTTCCAAATTCAGTTTTGGTTAGTTTTTTCAAGATACATGTTTTATTCTATGATTTTCAATTTTGATCCAGTTAAAACTCTACAAAGAGAAAGATAAATGTGATTTCCTTCTTGTATGTTTGAAAAATACAATTCATAAACAAGTTTATCAGGACACTGCAATACACAGAACAATTTAATTTTTATTTTTAACTTTCAATGACAGGTATTTTGGACTGAATTTTATTAAGGCATTTAAAATATTTGGTTCTTAACTCTACCAAGGGAGTAGTGTTAATGTCCATTCAATAATCTAGAGGGCTTAAGTTATTTCTATTGCTAAGCATGTGAAATCTTCTAATGAGAAATTATTGATCTTGTTTCACCTTTAAATACATAATTGTTTGGAAACATTTAGAAATTCTGTTAAGGCGAATTTATTATTGGTTTTATAAAACTGACACTCGACATAGACTTACTTATAAATTGCACGACAATTCAATGACCAGCACAAAAGGAAAGTGGCCTCATTCCATTAAATATCTGGAAAGTGGGCCATAAGTACTTTCTCAGGCCAATTAGCTATTTTACAGATTTATCACGAGGTCCATTTTTATTGGGTTTGGGGGTGGGGGCAGGGCGGGAGTACCATTGAACACTACAATATTCCGATGGGCCAAAATAAAAAACAAATAGCATAGATAGCTGATTTTGAATAGTATTTCTCGTTACTGTGGGGTGATCGGGTGGAAGGTTCTGCAAAATGATACAACTGAATTGGACACTTCCCCCTTTTCATATACCTTTGAAATGTTCCAATAAACTGTATTACAAATTAATCTGTTGTTTTTATTTTTAATCCGCAGGTAAAAAGATTAATCACCTTGATTCGGGATAACCATAGGACTGATGCCTGATCGAATCAAACATTAAACAGAAAAGTTAAATGCTTTTTATTGATTTTTAAACATATAAACTAAAATGGATCGAGATAAATTCCACTGAATTCTTTTAACGTGCTTTCCTTTCATCTATAGTAAAATGGCAGTGTTTAAAATTACAGAAGCATGCTATTGAACAAATATTAGCCATAACATTGCCATAATGTTCCACCATTGACAAAATACGAATCGGTTTTGTTCAGATTTATGAATATAGAGTTAACCTTTTGGGTCATGCATAATAAATAATCTGTACTATATAAAATGGATCAGAATTTAATTTCTCACAATACAAGTGAAAAGAACCCCTCTTGTAACGATCTCGTTGATCCAGCGAGAGAATCCGATACTTCACGGGATTGTGTTCCAGCTTGTCAATGCTCACAGACGTACGTTAATGGTTACCCGCAGAAACTAATTAAATGTCCTGTATGTTTGACTAATATTGTAGTATCGATAACTAAGAATGATTTGAAGCGTGTAGAAATGGAACGGCCAGATGTTCCTCGATTGAGCTTTTCTAGAGAAATTCAAAACGGAAACTTGTCGTTTTGTAACACATGCAGCAATAGCGAAGCAGAAGTAACATGCATTGAATGTGATCAACATTTGTGTTTTGACTGTGCTAGAATTCATCTTAGAACAACAGCTACTGTGCGACATCACGTGACGGGAATAATTTCAAAATTAAGCAGCGGCGCAAGTACTCCAAGCAGTCCAAAAAACCACAACCATGTTGGAAATGGTGTGTCCGATAGCAATATATCACCAAGATTACAAACTCTGACGCTTGGCTCACCGACGTCACCAAACAACAACAGACGTCCAGAAAAGAGATTGCCACGCCCTTCTCAGTTAGTAAAGGAGAATATCTACCAGCGAGGTAATTCTCCAAGAATAACAGACGAAAAAACTAAATTTGACTTTAAACCGTCCACTGTCATAGGCTGGAAACCTAACTTCGGCTTGATCAAGAAGTTCGACGTTGAAAGTTATGTGCTGTCGATTTGTCCGGCCTCTGGGGACCAGTGTTGGATTGCGGAAGCGATGTCTTCTGGAATACACAAATACAATAGCGAAGGACAACACATAAAAAGTATTGATGTTTTCAACGAGGTCCGCGATATAATAGTAAATAAGGCAACTGGGGATATTTACGTTTCTTGTTTTACCGCCAAAGTGATCAAAGTCGTCAATCAAGAAGGCGAAGTTGACATTTTTGCGACTTTGGATATGCATCCTGCAGGTGTTGGCGTCACACATTATGGGGATGTTGTCATCTGCGCTGTTCAAGATTTCAGACGACGTCACAAGAGGGAGCATAGGAATCGTCTGCTGGTTTACTCACGTGAAGGCGAGTTGAAGAAAGAAATTGAACGGGATCATAACGGCCGAATTTTCAGTTATCCAGAATACATCGATATCAATATTAATGGTGATATTTGTGTATCAGATATTGAAAATGAATGCGTCACAATTCTGGATGAGGACGGACGTGTTAAATGTGTCTACAAGGGGCCTCCCAAAGGGACCCTTAACCAGCCGTTCGATCCACGGGATTTGAAATGTGATAAAGATGGGAATATAATTGTCTGTGATATTAACAATAATGCGTTGCATTTGCTCAATATTTACGGGGAATTTCAAAGAGTGCTAATTTCAGAAAAGGATGAGATTTATTGGCCGGATGTAATTGGCATCGACCATCGGAACCATGTCTGGGTTAGGGAACTATGGCAACACTCAATCAAGGTATATCAGAATCTTTGAAAAGTATTTTTGAACTGTCAGTATTACGTACACTTATATGCCAAATATTGCTTTGTCATTAAGTTTTGTATGTGTGTTAGTCTAAGTAAATTTTGCAGTGTTCTCGTTTTTTCTTCATTAATTTTTAGTCTTACCCTTATTTCACAATAGTAATATTTACGCTATTACTGCTCGTTTGTTGTTTCTAGAATCACAGAGAGAGGGGTAGGTTGGCAGACAGGCAGTATTCCAAGACTTTTTAATAACGAAATACTTAAACACTTAATACAACGATAAGTGTTATGCATTGTTTTGGGTAAAAACAGATTTTTGTAGATGTGTAACGACTAAACCAAAATTTAGTTACATGTATACTTGGCGTTATTGTCTGTGTTACATCAAAGTTAGCGGCTTTGACATGCATACTTCTTTCCAAGAACAGACACATTGCCAAATTTGAAAATCTACTTTAGAGATAAAGTTATGGAAGCTTTCTTATATTGACAATGTTAAAAATGGCCCAGAGTTTAAAGTTTGGCAATTTGTACATTGGAAATACTCAAAATCGAGACTGCACCAGGTAGTAATATACGTCTGAGATCTTTAAACGACCTAAGTCAGAGTTAACCAAACTCGACTTAGGCCATAATTAAAAGTTCTTGAATTTGCGTGGGTATATGCCCTGTCTTATTTTGATCTAAACGTCAATTTCCCGAGTAGAAAGCCGGTACAAGTGCATTTAATATTGTTTAAGAAAAGGAGCTAAAAACATACACATTGTTCCCTAGATGCTTTTCGTGCCATACCCCCTTTCCCACAATATGCATTTTACTCTACTATGTACTGACAACTCAATATATAATATATCTAAGAGCCAGTTGTACAAATATTTATCAAGAACATTTTCCACTGCATTGATGACGTCTTGTCAGTGTACACACCTGGAAATCCTCGAAGTATTACAGAATCACGAAGTTTTTCACAATTTTTTTTTTTAAATTATTGTTTTCCTTTTATTTACATCATCAACTTACACTGTAAACACGTGACACTTGTGCATGTTGTCTTCTGTATCAATAATAAAAAAAGATTGTGTTTGTGTCTTCGTTTGTCAGTTTGTATCTACATACACGAAAAAAGTTTCGGATTTAACAAATATTTTGCGTTTTATTTAATTTCATATGGATATTAAAACTGTTTAAAACCAGTTTAGGATATATACCATACAAATACTGATATAATTATTTATGAAATATCAAGCTAGACACAACATATTTTCTCCTCAATGTAATAACTGTGGCTTGTTACAATCAAAATGTCTGCGCCGGCTGTTGTCTCTTACTGGTCTAGGTGCTAACATATCTGCTTTGGATCACGGACTGCTATTACTGGGATAAACCGGACTTCAATAACGTTGAGAAGCCAAATGGAAAGCGGGTTCTCAGCGGTTCCTAATATAACCAAGATGCCATGATACAGCTACAAAATTGCAGAAAAGTCCTATCACAAGAAAATGTTAACGCTAAAAGCCAACACACCTTAATGTTCTACTCTTGTACACCCGCCGTGGTCTCGCAAACAACGCACAATAACCGACGTACAAATTGTAAACATGACTATATGTGGGAATAAAGGGCGGTTTCCGCTGATCAAGTTCGTGTACATTGAAAAATAAACGAGTCAATGGACAAGTTTCCCAATAGTGTGAAAGTGTTATATATGAAGAATATTGAACATTGACGTGCCGACATCTGTTCAACATTTAAAGTTACATGCAGTCTAAAACAATATAGTATTCAAAGTAATAAGACTATAGTACACGGAAAAATTGATTTTAGTAGAACTATTCAAAAAATGTCTTAGAAATTTATTTAAAGTTTAGCTGTCATACACAGACCATATTCTGCATTTCCGATAGTGATGTTTCTTGAGACTTCATGAAATTTCCATCATCTTGTTATGGCAGTAAAATACACCAATAATAATAGTCTCTTTGGTAATTGACATTCGTATCAAAATTGGTGAAATACTTCAAAGTATATGTCTCTTGAAAGTTTGTCAGTAATGATAGTACCTAAAATACTTCAAAGTTAGTTGTTCCTTAAACGTTTGTTGTAACGGAAATTGTATTAATAGTTGGTAAAATATTTCAGTTATTTGTCTTTAAACCGTTTGTCGGTAATGGACAGTGTAATAATAGTTTTGTTTGCTTTATGTTTAATGCTTTTACAGCAATTTTTCTATATCATGGCGTCCAGTTTTAGAGGAAACCGGAGTATAAAGAGAAAACCTCTGACGTTCGGTAGGAAAGCTGACAATCCTTGTCAGTTAAGATAGGGAGTCAATTACACCCTGCCCTCAGTGAGACTCGAACGTCCGTACCTCAGTGTTGACACGCACGTGATCAATAGTAGACTAACAATCTAAGTAAAATACTTCAAAATTATTTTTCTCTTAAACGTTTGTCCGTAATAGGCATCGTAATGATAGTGGCTGAAATATTTCAAGTTATTTGTCGCTAAAACGTTTGATAAAGTAAAGTAAAGTAAAGTATTTTATTTAACCAATCATAGGCCCGTTAATAGTGGGCACAGTACTTCAAAAATCGTTGTCTCTAAAATGTTTTATGATGATGAAAATTGAAACGACTTTGGTTGTAGCTCATTTGCTTTTAAGTAAAGAAGATGAAACGTAATTTAGAGGGATAAGAATCATGGAGTGCATGTCTTTTTTGTAATGTAGAATTTTAAGTGTGCTATGACACTGTCATTTCCGGTTCACAGATCTGTAAAATGGGGATTATATGAAATGAGCTTTCAAAATAGGAAAATCTGCTTTAATTACTTTTTTCTACGTAAATATTTGACACATTTATACTTAAATGTATGTAAAATTGTATGTATAGGATTGAAACTCATTTCTACAATGGTCTTATGAAAAGTAAATGATTTTTTTTGTCTGCGTATATTGGCTACGTAAGTATTTTATGTAGGCAAATTGTATGCATAAGATTGAAAATTATTATTTCTACAATGGTCTTATGAAAAGTGAATGATTTTCTTGTCTGCAGATATTGGCTACGTAAATATTTAAATATACAAGTAGAAATCACAGTGGTATAATCTTTTGAACTGTTGAATTGATAAATTTAATAGATTTGAGGTTTATACGTGTTGTGTAAACCGTGATTTATTTCAGGTGTTTATTTGCTTTATAAATGAATTAAGGATCAGAAAACATTTTGTAAATCATTGGTTTTAAATTTCTGATTATAAAAACTTGCCATTATATCATGATAACTACGCGAAGACAATTTAAACCAACAATAAATATATGTTATTTAAAAATTCAATACATGTTCAACCTACAAAGCAAATGAAATTTGATTTAAGTGGATTTTATGTTTTTGTTAGTTGTTTTAACAGGATTTTAAAAACTGTAGCTGCAATTTTTTACGCCTGTGTCAGTACGTCTACTTTCTACTGGAGGAGGAAGACGGAGAACCCTTGAAAACTCTGATTGTCGACAGAACGTGGCAATTCTTGTTAATATTAGATTCGAGCACACCCTGCCCAAACTCGAGAGAAAGTTGGAGAAAATGTGCATGAAATGACCCTTTGACATTGGTCAAGTACAGAATCTAAAATTCTAATGTCTGTCAGTCGTTATTTCAAGAGATGAGTGTGAACAATAATATTTATAACATAACATGCTATGCAGTCGTTTGGGGGAAAGTATAGATATTTTGCGCAAGTTTCTGTTCTTTTCCTACGCTGATTAAATATAAAAAGATAAAAAAAAATCGACAATTAACGAATGAATAGAGATTCTGACATAGAAAAACGTTGAAAACAAAGAAAAGCAAAAACTATCTGCTGTTTATATATGTGTGGCAATGTAACTACATACATTGAGAAAAGAAAAGGGCTGTGTGTTCATAGCTCGGTTTTGTTTTGACTGTTATAATATGAATTAGTTAGTGTCTGCATTATTTTATTTAATTTTGTTTTTGTATGTTTTGTTTTGTTTTGTTGTGTGTGTGTGTGTTTGTGTTTGTATATTCGTATGTTGATGTTGGTTTTTTTTGTACACCGTTTTAATTGATGGTGAAACAACAATAAGACTCTTTTGAAAAATTGTTGGTGGGCCTGAAAAGGCCAGTTGTTTTGTAGATTGGAAGAAATCCACAGTTTACTTGGCGGGTTTCTGGGTCTTCTTTGGCAGAAGAACATCTTTGATGTTTGGCAAAACACCACCCTGGGCAATGGTAACACCGGACAAGAGTTTGTTCAATTCCTCGTCGTTTCTGATGGCCCACTGAGATGACAGGGGATTATTCTGCTCTTCTTGTTGTCACAGGCAGCATTTCCTGCCAATTCCAAGACTTCAGCGGCTAAGTACTCCAAAACTGCTGCCAACTGCTAAGTAGACTGGGGCTCCAGCTCCGACTCTCTCGGCGTAGTTTCCTGTCCAGCACGAGAAGATCTGCTCTTAGATTAGCCTTAGATTAAGCTTTTCCGCCTTTTCCATGTCCAGACATTTTGACAGATAGATACTGTATGCTGTAAAGAGTAAATACAATAAACCTTCAAACTGGTCAAATTTCCCTTTTATACCACAAAAACGGATTGAACGATGTTTTAATTCTACACCAATCAGATCACTCCTTTCTAAACGTACTTAGGCTGACGACGATTCAAAATTTTTACAGGTGTCTTCTGCGAGGTACGCGATAAATTACATCGGGGTCGAGTACACCCTGTCCGCAGTGAGACTCGAACTCGCAACCTCAGTGTTGAGATACCACGTGTATGCGATTGACACGACACAATGACTATAATGCAGTGTAATACTAAGTTACGTATTTTGGCAATTAATTATATGATTTGTTTTCTTAATCTTGTTTATATTTTACAGTATAATAACTTAAATCGTTCACGTGCCCCCAATCCCCCCTTTCTTTTAAAATGTACCCGCGTGCTGGATTGAAATTTCATGAGATAATTCTGAAGCAAATACAACAATGTACTAAATGGATCTTACGAGGATTAGAATATTACGCAACATACTGCGAATCGTATCCGCGTTCATGTTGAAAGTACTTATAAAAATCTTAACTTTTTATCTACACTGCCTGTCAAAGCGACCACACATAACGTGTTGAAGGATCTATATACAGGTACTTGAGCGGAAAATGTGTAATTGACGATTAATGAAACGAAAGGTCAAATCTTGTTTAAATAAACAGCTTAAATCCTAATATATACTATGTAATAGTTCAAATGATCGTTCTCCTTTTAAATTGAATTGACATCCCAGTGTGCTTTTCTTCCAAATGGGCTGATAAAAAAGCATAATTATTGTCAATAGAAGTCCGTCGGATGTTTATTTTCTTTTTATTCGCGACTTGTTTCGTGATTTTCTCATGCCTTCTTGCATTATGAACATTTTTCAGAATCAAGAAATGAAATGTAATGAAATAGACTCTGAAGAACAAGCTCTAACAGTTGTCTGTCTGAGGAACAAGCTCGAACAGTGATCTGTCTGAGGAACAAGCTCTAAAGCTCTAACAGTGGTCTGTCTGAGGAACAAACTCTAACAGTAGTCTGTCTGAGGAACAAGCTCGAACAGTGATCTGTCTCAGGAACAAACTCTAACTGTGGTCTGTCTGAGGAACAAGCTCTTACAGTGATGTGTCTGGGGAACAAGCTCTTACCACGGTCTGTCTGAGGAACTAGTCTCGATCATCCAGACGCTTAATTACATTTGTGCGTCTGGATTCATTTCTATATTGAACTCGTTACCATTACGCCCAAAACTGGGCGTAATTTTTGATTGGATGATATTTTTATTATCTAAAAAAATACTTCCGTTCATATCAAGAAGTGTATAAAAAATTGTGCCAAAGTTTACATTTGAATATTTTTATAAAATATAACTTTATCAATTAATTAAACAAATATTATTGTTGTGCACAATCAAGAGTGAATCTGAATGTGACGTCATATTATAAGTATGCATGGTTTTCCTGGTTTAAAAATAGGGCCCTAAAAATAGAATCATTGTTTTGTCTCCACCTATTGGTAGCGAAATTACAACAAGGTGATCCCAGACGCTATTATATATGCGTCTGGGTGATCGAGACTATCTGAGGAACAAGCTCTAACAGTGGTCTGTCTGAGGAACAAGCTCTAACAGTGGTCTGAGGACCAGGCTCTGACAGTGGTATATCCGAGGAACAATCTCTAGCGGTGGTCCGTCTGAGGTACAAGCTTAACAGTGGTCTGTCCGAGGAACAAGCTCTAACAGTGGTCTGTCTGAGGAACAAACTCTAACAGTAGTCCGTCTGAGGAACAAGCTCAAACAGTGATCTGTCTGAGGAACAAGCTCTAACAGTGGTCTGTCTGAGGAACAAGCTCTTACAGTGATCTGTCTGAGGAACAAGCTCTTAAAGTGATCTGTCTGAGGAACAAGCTCTAACCATGATCTGTCTGAGGAACAAGCTTTAACAGTGGTATATCTGAGGAACGATCTCTAACGGTGGTCCGTCTGAGGTGCAAGCTTAAAAGTGGTCTGTCTGAGGAACAAGCTCTAACAGTGGTCTGTCTGAGGACCAGCTAAGCTCTAACAGTGGTCTGTCTGAGGAACAAGCTTTAACAGTGGTCTGTCTGATGACCAGCTAAGCTCTAACAGTGGTCTCTCTGAGGAACAAACTCCAACTGTGGTCTGTCTGAGGAACAATCTCTTACAGTGATCTGTCTGAGGAACAAGCTCTAACCATGGTCTGTCTGAGGAACAAGCTCTAACAGTGGTCTGTCTGAAGAACAAGCTCTAACAGTGGTATGAGGACCAGGCTCTGACAGTGGTATATCTGAGGAACAATCTCTAACGGTGGTCCGTCTGAGGTACAAGCTTAACAGTGGTCTGTCTGAGGAACAAGCTGTAACAGTGGTTTGTCTGAGGAACAAGCTTTAACAGTGGTCTAGTCTCGATCATCCAGACGCTTAATTGCATTTGTGCGTCTGGATTAATCTCTATATTGAACTCGTTATCATTACGCCCAAAACTGGGCGTAATTTTTGATTCAATGATATTTTTATTGTCTAAAAAATTACTTCCGTTCATAGCAAATGTGTATAAAAAATTGTACCAAAGTTTAAACTTGAATATTTTTATAATATATTACTTTATCCATTAATAAAACAAATATTATTGTTATGCACAATCACGAGAGAATCTTACTGTGACGTCATTTTATAAGTATAGACATGTTTGCACGGATTTCCTGGTCTAAAAATAGGCCCTAAAAATAGAATCATTGTTTTGTCGCCATCTATTGGTAGCGAAATTAAAACAAGGTGATCCCAGACGCTTATATATATGCGTCTGGGTGATCGAGACTAACAGTGGTCTGTCTGAGGAACAAGCTCTAACAGTGGTCTGTCTGAGGAACAAGCTTTAACAGTGGTTTGTCTAAGGAACAGGAGTCTGAGGAACAGACTCGATGTTTGACACCCATATTGGCAAAATTTCAGCTGTATTATGGTGTCTAGTTTTTATTGGTGGGAGAAGATGAATTTACTGTTGAGAATCTTAGACTTCCGGCAGAAAATCTGATAATTCTTTTCTGACGAATGTGAGATCATAGATTTTCTTCCTTGGTATTGTATTAATATTGTGCCTGGGTTCGAAAGAACAACAATTAAAACTTGGTTTGGAGAAGGGCCGCCTGGTTATTTGATACAGATTAGTGTTCTTTGGCCAGCAATTTTGGACCAGTGAATGGGCCAATACATAAATACTCACGTAATTATATCATAGGACGACATAACACTGGCCTACAAGTGTCACATACATTATCTTCAGATCGTCTTCGCTGTAATATGATATTTTTACGTGATAATTTTCACGGGGGGGGGGGGGGGTAACTTGGTATATATATGGTAATACGGATGTGCGGCCCGAATGGGTCACCTTTTTAGCTCTCCGAAATATATGAATAGGTAGCTGTTTTCGTTAAAAAATATATCATTGGGTAGTTGTAAATTATCTAAATATATCCATGCCTCAATTCTCATCTTAAGCATGTTAAGCCTATGTAAACCACAGTGATTTTACAAACAAAGTGTTCCATCAACATCAATTTATCATTTTGGTGGTAAATGTACTATTTTGTCAATGGGGATGTGCAGTAATAAAATATATGAATAGGTCTGATTTAATCATTCAATATATGATTAGGTCCTGTTTTATCCGAAAATGTCCGAAAATATATGAATAGGGTGGGTTTTCAAATGTCCGTCCGCAGACCTGTACCTAAAAGTAACCTTAGTTACCCCCACCCCCGTGGATAATTTCTGTATTGGTCTAGTTATTGACTCAAGGCCTGCTGTATTGGCCTCATGCGCAGCCTCAGTTAATTAACTAGTCCAAATCAATCCGGCCAATACAGACATTGAACCAGTTAATTCCGTATTGGACTTGTTCAGCAAAATATATCATGTTGGCAGTTTAACTGCATGCTATCTAAGTGAATATTAAAGTAGTTAATTAATAATGTTAGATCCAACCAAGAAACCCGGATGATAAAGTCTTTATATTAAAATTGAAACATGATGAGGTGTTTTTTGTTTGAAGACCTAATGTTTTTCATGTCTATAGTAATGTCTGTATCAAATAACTGTCCGCTTCGATGATAAATCATAACAAGTGTTCCCAGACGTCCAAAGACAACAATACAATGTTACATACGACCTATATATGAAGTTCATTGTTAAGTCCTTTAAATGAACAAGAATACATTACGTATATATAACACTTTCAGTGCGTCTTCTATTCATCAGTGTTCTTTTATGATATTTAATAAATATATTATATTAAATATTGAGTTACGAGTTTACTTGGCACACTTGTATTAACTATTTATGTATTAACTATGTGTTTCACACGGAAGCCACTCAGTACCAACGAAAGAAATCAAATTACACTCTTTATTAAATTGAACAATATTTGTAAAACGATGTTGAATGGATGAAGTTGTAAATTTAATGGCATCAAATCCATCTTTGGTTGCTTTATGCGCCCAACTATTCGGTTCATTTGAATGCAATTCTTGATGCACCGTCAATTTTGATTGGACAACGCAAATAATTTTATGGCATCAATTCCACAATTGATGCCGTCAGAATATAACGCAAGCGCACACGTAATCAGTTAATTTAATTTTTATTGCCGGAGCAATTGAACATTTCCGGCCATCAAATCACCAAATTATCGAATACAATACAGTTATTACCTAACTTTACAGCAGTTGAACACATAACAGAAATTCCAGGCATCAATCTATCAATCTGATTTGATGGTGGCATAGGAATTATGGCTGCAAATTGTTAAAGAACAATACAATTACCCCCCCCCCCCCTCCTTTTTTTCAATTTGGTATATGAATAATACATGTGCTGAGTAATCCCGTTTAAACTTTCACTGTTTTAAATTCGTGTTATATTGATGTATTTATAAATCAACATTCCGAAGTTTATGTCGAATTTGTTAGAACGAAACACCGATATTTGACTTAAAACAACGTATTTGAACTAACGAACGAGATATTTAGTTAGTATTTTGTCTTTTTTTAGAATGCAATATTTTGCTATTTTGAGTTCCGATTTCCGAAGCCGATAGCGTCAGGTGCAGCAAAATTTATTGCCTGGAACTTTGTTGTATTTTTTTATTTCTGACATCTGTGATAGTTAGCGCTGCTAGTTGAGTTTTAATTCCCCGAGGTTAGACCGCTTAGTCCGCGTAAATTTCAAAATTATCAAAACTCTAAGGTTCTTCCTACCCCAGGTATAGGTGGATCTTAGTCATTTGGTTTCCAGTTAGCATATTTTGGTTTTATTGTTCTGTGCTCTTCATATTTATATACTGTTTGGCATTTTCAATTTTTTGGTAGAGCGCCTCTGATGAGTCTTTAACAGGCGAAACGCGCGTCAGGCGTATCTATATTGCCTGGAACTTTGTTGTATTTTTTTATTTCAAAGAAAACATTATATGAAAATGGTCATAACCTAGTCATTTTTTGTCTTGCGAATCAATGAAGAGATATTAAAATACGACCCAAACATACATTTAATCGTGTCAAAAAATAAGTTGCCATTTAAAGAAATAGTTTGTCACTTCAAATAACGTTACATAATACTAGTATAATTAAATAAAAATTCAACATGATTTGTCACTAGAAAAAAACAAGTTTATTAAATTTTGACAATATGGGATTTGTTTCATTTAATTTGTATGTTGAACTTAAGATTAATTTCATTCAGATATATTAAATATCTGATTTACCAGGAAGACGGCTGGTATGGAAACGTTGATGTGGGACTCCAACCGCGTGTCTAAAACCCAGTATATATATATCGGATGCACTTAGTAGTATCCGGAATATTTTGGTTGTTTCAACTCAGTCCGTATATTGCCTTACGTCTGTCGCTTATTTTTTTCAGCATAAAATTAAACTAAGCTAATATCTTACGGAGTTGGAAATTAAAGATGCCTTAAACAATATTTAAACACATACTGATTAGGTGGGGTATTTTAAATACAAGTACGTGATTTAATTGTTGAGATCGGTATGTTTCTCGTGAATTAATGGTGCGCGCACATTGCGACCTGGTTTACTGTTGTGATACGAAGTAACTCTCCTACCCAAAACATTATACACACAAGTTTAGAAATTAAAGGCATTGTCGGATACACTTTTTGTCTTTATTGATCCTTTGCTAGCATATCCACAGAACCCAGTGTGGTCTGCCCCTCCCTCCCGCCCTGCTTGTTGTTAGAAAATGGCTGAATCCGCCTACCAGAACTGAGTAGATCTTTTCTTTTGACAAATTGTGCGTCTCAGGTTTAATATTCATTTATACGCTGTCGAGCAGATATTTGCAGCTGTATACCTTTAAGACTTTGATATTAGATTTAAAGTTCATGCAACAAAGATTTAAAAAAACTGGGCTAAAGATATTAAATTATTTTAAATAAAAATATATCACTCAGTTTTATACATTTAAAATTGTACTTTTAAGGAGTGGCCATGCAACTTTGATACAGTTGACAATATACTGAAATGGGCTGTCATGCTATGTTTTCCTTTCGTTCTTTTTGTTTATTCGTTTGTTTGTTGGTTGCATGGTTTCGCTTTTGTTTTTGTTGTTTATTTTTCCCCGCGTTTGCTTGCTTTTTTGCCTGTTTATTGTTGAAATACGAGTTCATGTCTAACACGACGTCAGGGTTGACTATAAAATACATATGCTACTGTCTTGCAGTTATAAATACATGCAGTTGAGATTTGATAGACGACGATCGGATTTTACGCCAATCACTGCTGATTTTCGGGCTAAAAATAACGATCTTGTTTTCAGTTGATTATGGTACCTAAGTGACGGAGTGGTTAAGATAGTTGCATTATTATCTAATTTTAATCACGTGCCTGTCAACACGGAGATTGGTTTTCATTGGACACTCCATAAAACCCAAGATAGACGCCATGATATTATAAAAATTGCTAAAAGTGGCGTTAAACCACAACAATATATATAAACATATACGTACCAACTTTTAAATGATGACGAAGCACGGATATTATTAATATCTTCTATAAACGTAGGAAATTGATATTAGAAAGCTAAACAATTTACTTCATGACGCTATTACAAATCTTGCACATTTGACATTTTATAATTGTTATATTTCTTATCATTTTTCTTTATATTTAGTTGTTATTCTATAGATTTGATTGATTGATTAATAGTGTTTAAGGCCCGAGCAGCATTATTTCAGCTATATTCAGGCGATGAACATGAAATGGATGATAAAATGAACATGAAATGATGATGAATGAAAATGGGATGGGACACAAGAAAAATAGGGTTAACGGATTTTAGATTGCCACTGGCAAATGGGAGGATGGATAGGGTCGGGCAATTCAGCCTCCTGTAGCGGGATCGAAATCACTGCTCATAGCGAATACTACAGCAGCGTTCTTTAACGTGCGAGGAACGTGGCATTTTTCCCAACACGGTGCACCAATATGGTTTGCGGTCAGGTTTTCCGTATTATGGCCTGACAACCCAGCTTGCCAGGGGTACCCCATTCAACCACCTGGGGCACACATCCCAGTCGGTCTTTAGGCAAACCGACCTGACACGCCGGTCAGGGTACTGGGCGCTATTTAGTCGCCTTTTACGACAAGCTAGCGCGACTGCGGTCTATTCTTTTGGCCACCCGGATCACGCACGGGGCTGTAATTCTATATATTTGCTTGTTAATATTCAGAAGCGGATTTTTATAACCTAAATTCTGGCAACTAGGTTGGTTCCCAGATTATAACACAGTGTCTCCAGTTGGACACCTTATTATCTGTGTTGCTCATCAGTCATCTAGCCCTCCAATTTGTTAATTGTCGAAGGAATCGAAGGCTGTTTTCAGGGAACTCCGGCTCATTCAAGCAATATAATCTAAATGTAGCTCTTTTCCGAATCCGTTTGTTTAATTACATTGAAAATGTTCCGTCTTATATTTAATGTGTAAACGTAAAATGTGTCAGGAGAGGGGGCGGGAGGCAAGGATCTAGTGTTAATAAAAGAATTCAATTCAAATTTACTGACAAATTAGAAACATCCTTGCAATACTTGATTTGCAGGCACTTTTAGCTCTATTATGGCGTCCATGGTTAAAAAAGCAGTTCCAGGACAAAAACTAGACCTTCGACGGGAATGTTTATGATTGTCAGGTAAGATTGGAGTCGAACATGTATAGTGGCCTTGGCGGCCCAGTGCTATTAACCATCGACTATTATCAGCGGGTGTCAATACTGGCCTGTGAGTTCTAGTTTGACTTCGGAAAGGTTGCTTATACCTAACTAATGGTCAGTCTGGTCGGGCAACAATCGATTATCATACATTTAGACGGTTTTGCTCTTCGCATGGTTCATAATATGTGCCGGAAGTTTGATTTGTGTCGAAATAAGGTGACTGAACTTTAAACACGGTGAAGAAAAAAATGTGGATAAAACTTCATCGATCAAACGACAATGGTATTAATGCGGTGTCAGTGTCATGTTAAAGACGTAAATTCAATTACAAATACTAAAGTGTAATAAAAAAGATACGACATATCACATAAAATATAAACAAATCGGACGGCTTATCTAAAGAAATGGCACACATAAACAGCTTATCTAAAGAAATGGCACAAATAAACAGCAAAATATGCTGTGCAAATTTGGTATGAATCATTATTTCGATTGAAAATTTATAAGCAGAAATATAAGACACGGATAAACCAAGATCACACTATGTAAACACTGTTCTCTATGGCTGAGTATTTCATGTTAACACTGTACTGTTGCCTCATCTCATTTGGAGAGCAATTTATCAGTTATGTTTTCGTCTTGTAACATTGGCTCTCGGTTTTATTCTGTACTATTTGTCATAGTACTATGCTTAAATTATGAAAAGGTATAAGGTATTGACAAAATAGATGTTGCTATCCACAATTATGGAATATTATGCCAAAAACAAAGATAAAAACCCAAACAATTGCAAAATGAGTTGTATTGAAAGATTTAAAGTGATATTGTCAGTCTTGACAGTATTGTAGACGGGCACACTGGTGGTCCGTAGAGAAAGACTTGTGGTTCGTAGTAAAAAACTGGAGGTTGGTAGGGAAGGACTGGTGGTCTTTAGGGAAAGACTGGTGGTCCGTAGGGAAAGACTGGTGGCCTGTAGGAAAAGACTGGTGGCCTGTAGGAAAAGACTGGTGGTATGTAGGAAAAGACTGGTGGTCCTTGTGGTCCGTAGGGAAAGACTGGTTGTCCGTAGGGAAAGGCTGGTGGTCCGTACGGAAAGACTGGTGGTCCGTGATGAAAGACTGGTGGTACGTAGGGGAAAGATTGGTGGTCCGTAGCGACGGACTGTGGTCCGTAGGGAAAGACTGGTGGTCCTCACTGAAAGACAGGTGGTGCGTAGGGAAAGACTGGTGGTCGGTAAGGAAAAACTGGTGGTCCGTTGGGAAATACTGGTGGTGCGTAGGAAAAGACTGGTTGTCAGTAGGTCAAAACTGATGGTCCATAGGGAAAGGCTGATTGTGCGTAGGGAAAGAATGGTGGTCCTTAGGGCAAGACTGTTGGTCCGTATGGAAAGACTGGTGGTCCGTAAGGAATGACTGGTGGTCTGTAGGGAAAGACTGGTGGTCCGTAGGGAAAGACTGATCGTCTGTAGCGAAAGACTGGTTGTCCGCAGGGAAAGACTGGTGGTCCGTGCGAAAAGACTGGTGGTCCGTAAGGAAAGACTGGTGGTCCGTAAGGAAAGACTGGTGGTTCGTAGGGAAAAACTGGTGGTCCGTAGGAACAGACTGTTGGTACGTAGGAAAAGACTGGTGGTCCGAAGTGAAAGACTGGTGGTGTCCATAGGAAAAGACTAGTGGTTCGTAAGGAAAGATTGGTGGTCCGTAGAGAAAGTCTGGTGGTCCGTGTGTTCCGTAGGGAAAGACTGGTCCGTAAGGAAAGACTGGTCCGTAAGGAAAGACTGGTGGTCCGTAGTGAAAGACTGTGGTCGGTGGAGAAAGACTGGTGGTCCGTAGGGAAAGACTGGTGGTCCGTAGCGAAAGACTGGTGGTCCGTAAGGAAAGACTGGTGGTCCGTAAGGAAAGACTGGCGGTCCGTAGGGAAAGACTGATGGTCGGTTAGGTAAGACTGGCGGTCCATGTGGTCCGTAGCGAAAGACTGATGGTCCGTAGGGCAAGACTGATGGAACGTAGCGAAAGACTGGTGGTCCGTAAGAAAAGACTGGTGGTCCGTATAGAAAGACTGGTGGTCCGTAGGGAAAGACTGATGGCCGGTAAGGAAAGACTTGTGGTCAGTGTGGTCCGTAAGGAAAGACTGGTGGTCCGTAGCGACGGACTGTGGTCCGTAGGGAAAGACTGGTGGTCCGCACGGAAAGACAGGTGGTGCGTAGGGAAAGACTGGTGGTCGGTAAGGAAAAACTGGTGTCCGTTGGGAAATACTGGTGTTGCGTAGGAAAAGACTGGTTGTCAGTAGGTCAAGACTGATGGTCCATAGGGAAAGGCTGATTGTGCGTAGGGAAAGAATGGTGGTAGGTAGAGAAAGACTGGTGGTCCTTAGGGCAAGACTGTTGGTCCGTATGGAAAGACTGGTGGTCCGTAAGGAATGACTGGTGGTCTGTAGGGAAAGACTGGTGGTCCGTAGGGAAAGACTGGTGGTCCGTAGCGAAAGCCTGGTGGTCCGTAGGGAAAGACTGGTGGTCCGTAAGGGAAGACTGGTGGTCCGTAGGGAAAGATTGATGGTCGGTAAGGTAAGACTGGTGGTCCGTGTGGTCCGTAGCGAAAGACTGATGGTACGTAGGGCAAGACTGATGGTCTGTAGCGAAAGGATTGGTGGTCCGTAAGAAAAGACTGGTGGTCCGTATAGAAAGACTGGTGGTCCGTAGGGAAAGACTGATGGCCGGTAAGGAAAGACTTGTGGTCAGTGTGGTCCGTAAGGAAAGACTGGTTTTACGTAGGGAAAGACTGGTGGTCCGTAGTGAAAGACTGGTGGTAGTTAGGGAAAGATTGGTGGTCCGTACGGAAAGACTAGTGGTCCGTAGTGAAAGACTGGTGGTCGATGGAGAAAGACTGGGGGTCCGTAGGGGAAAGATTGGTGGTCCGTAGCGACAGACTGTGGTCCGTAGGGAAAGACTGGTAGTCCGCACTGAAAGACAGGTGGTGCGTAGGGAAAGACTGGTGGTCGGTAAGGAAAAACTGGTGGTCCGTTGGGAAATACTGGTGGTGCGTAGGAAAAGACTGGTTGTCAGTAGGTCAAGACTGATGGTCCATAGTTAAAGACTGATTGTGCGTAGGGAAAGAATGGTGGTAGGTAGAGAAAGACTGGTGGTCCTTAGGGCAAGACTGTTGGTCCGTATGGAAAGACTGGTGGTCCGTAAGGAATGACTGGTGGTCTGTAGGGAAAGACTGGTGGTCCGTAGGGAAAGACTGATCGTCTGTAACGAAAGACTGGTTGTCCGCAGGGAAAGACTGGTGGTCCGTGCGAAACACTTTAACATGTTTAATATTATTATGGACATTTTGTAATTACATCTATTGTTAAATGTATTTAATATTGCATTTATTTGTTGATTTTAAAATGCCAAACCCTACAAAAACTGGTTGTTATAGCAGGCCAACATCGAAACTATAAAATATATGCTCATATTGGTAGATCCCCACCTCTGGGTGTTATTACAATAGATCCATACACAGGGGCGTAGCTAGACTAGTTACATTGTGGATTCACTAAATAACTAGGTGGGCGTCCGGGGGGGGGGGGGGCATGCCCTTGAACATTTTGGAAACAATGGTGCAATTTGGTGCATTTTATTGAGTTCTAAGGAGGCTTATTTAGTATTGAATATGGCCAGTTTATTGATTGCATTTTTATTTGTCACAATCATGTGGATTCAACCGCGTACTCGGGTATACGCCCCGACACCAAAACATTTCCATGTACTCGGGTATACGCCCCGACACCAAAACATTTCCATGTACTCGGGTATACGCCCCGACACCAAAACTCATCCGCGTACTCGGGTATACGCCCCGACACCAAAACATTTCCACGTACTCGGGTATACGCCACGACACCAAAACATTTCCACGTACTCGGGTATACGCCCCGACACCAAAACACATCCACGTACTCGGGTATACGCCCCGACACCAAAACTCGTCCGCGTACTATGGTATACGCCCCGACACCAAAACATTTCCACGTACTCGGGTATACGCCCCGACACCAAAACATTTTAACGTACTGGGGTATACGCCCCGACACCAAAACATTTCCACGTACTCGGGTATACGCCCCGACACCAAAACATTTCCACGTACTCGGGTATACGCCCCGACACCAAAACATTTCCACGTACTCGGGTATACGCCCCGACACCAAAACATTTCCACGTACTCGGGTATACGCCCCGACACCAAAACATTTCCACGCACTCGGGTATACGCCCCGACACCAAAACATTTCCACGTACTCGGGTATACGCCCCGACACCAAAACATTTTCAATACACTATTTTAGTTGGTGTTAGAACAGGTCAACAAAAATAAGAGGCTTTATAGACAATGAATCAATAATCTGATTTAAACGTGCAATGAAGACGGCATTGGAACATTTTCCATTAAAGCCCTTTGTTTGTTGATAAGGCTATTTGAGTTTCAAAACTAGAGGCTCCCTTGAGCCTGTAATCGCTCTCCTATTTTGTACTAAAAAACTGACAATTTTGTGGTACATTAAGGGGCAATAACTCCTTCGGTAAGTTATTGGATTAAGATATTTGTATAGCTTGATATGCTGATAGATTACGGGCTTGTGTGTAGCTATTATAATTTTTGAGATATTGATAAAAAAATTTGTTGACCACTACGTTCTTTTTTTAGTAACAGCGACCGTGTTTGTCCATGGATCAACACCCCGGATAAAAATCTGCAACTAGGTACCCTAAGGATGATTGAAGCCAAGTTTGGAAAAAAATTGCCAAGTGGAGATCGGAGAAGGTTTTAACGACGGACGCGTAGTGACAACAAAAAGCTCATCTGGACCATCAGTTCAACTAAAAAGAAAGTGTTCCGATAATAATCTAATAAACATATAGTGGCCAAGTTTAGTTTTAGAGAAGTCTACGTTAATCTAAACCTGTTTTTACAGTAAATTTTTATTCTAGATAACCAAATGCTTTCGAAAAAGACTTTCAAATAAACACTATGTCCAGGTTCTGGAGAGAAGCGATTTGGACATTCAACAACAGACTTGCACAAGGCTCTTTAAATAACTATTAGTTTTATTAAAAGCAGACCGACAGAAAATCCTTCCAACATTCGAATGGCTATAACAGTTTCCGACTACCGTTCTTTAACCGCCTTAAGTTAGCTGTTAGTTATGAAGTAGCGATATAAATATTGCATTTTGTCTGACAGCACTCGAGAAATTATTGAATGACTTGGACCATAGAAACATGCAGGAATCTAAAACCAGAGGCTCTTGAGAGCCTGTATCGCTGACCTGATTTTATAGGCAATGACGATGGTATTTTCCTGAATATTGTAGACGGACGAACACTTAAATTAAACTGTCCGGTAATTTTCAATAAACTTTAAGGAGGACCATACAAACAATATTGCTAGTAAGTTGTGTTTCCATTGGTTAACCGGTTTAAGAGAAGAGGACTTAAAAAAAATTGCCTATAGGGTCCTATGTTAAACTAAGTCCTGCGGTGGCGGCCATTTTGAAATTCCAATTGGCAATAAAAACATAAACTTTAAAGAAGACCATCCAAATAATATTGCCAGTAAGTTTTGTTTACATTGGTTACTCCGTTTCAGAGAAGAAGCCTTTTAAAACTTTTTCCCATAGGGTCCTATGTTAAACTAAGTCCTGGGGTGGTGGCAGTTTTGATTTTCCAATTGGCATAAAAAAATTAAATTATATAAAGGAAAATCTAAACAATATTATTAGTAAGTTTTGTTTCGATTGGTTAACCGGTTTCAGAGAAGAAGCCTTTTAAAACTTTTTCCCATATGGTCCTATGTTAAACTAAGTCCTGCATTGGCGGCCATTTTGATTTTTCAATTGGCATAAAAAAATAAACTTTAAAGAAGACCATCTAAACAATATTGCTAGTAAGTTTTGCTTCCATTGGTTACTCGGTTTCAGAGAAGAAACTTTTTAAAACTTTTTCCCATAGGGTCATATGTTAAACTAAGTATACTGCGGTGGTGGCCATTTTAAAATTCCAATTGGCAATAGAAAACATAAACTTTAAAGAGGACCATCCAAACAATATTGGTAGTAAGTTTTGTTTCGATTGGTTAACCGGTTTCAGAGAAGAACCCTTTTTACCTTTTTTCCCATAGGGTCCAATGTAAAACCAAGTTCTGCGGTGGTGGCCATTTTGAATTTCCGATTGGGATAAAAAAAAAAACACAAACTTTATAGAGGACCATCCAAACAATATTGCCAGTAAGTTTTGTTTCCATTGGTTAACCGGTTTCAGAGAAGCCTTTTAAAACTTTTTCCCATAGGATCCTACGTTAAAATCCTGCCATGGCGGCCATTTTGAATTTCCAATTTTCATTAAAAAAACACAAACTTTATAGAGGACCATTCAAACACTATTGCTTGTAAGTTTTGTGTCCATAGGTTAACCGGTTTCAGAGAAGAAGCCTTTTAAAACATTTTCCCATAGGGTCCTATGTTAAACTAAGTACTGCGGTGGAGGCCATTTTGAATTTCCAATTGGCATAGAAAACATAAACTATATAAAGGACCATCCAAACAATATTGCTAGCAAGTTTTGTTTTGGTTGGTTAACCCGTTTCCGAGAAGATATCATAGGGTCTTGTGTTAAACTAAGTCTTGCGGTGGCGGCCATATTAATTTTTCAATCCAAATAAAAAACATAAACTTTGTAAAGGTCTATTCAAAGAACATTATGGCCAAGTTTGGTTTCAATTGGCCAAGTGATTTCAGAGAAGAAGATTAAAATGTAAAAAGTTTACAGACGACGACGACGCCGACGGACGCACATTGATAACAAAAGCTTTGGGTTTTATTCCAGCGTCAGTCAGCACAAACGGACGTATTTTCTATGACCAAATGAACCCATTCAATTTAAATTCTCTTGGGATTTGCTTTGTAGTGGACTTTTTTGACTATTTGTTTGTTTGAATGGTAATAGGTGTCGCGAACCATGACAGCTGTAGCCGAGAGTTGTAAAGATATTAATATTATGAATTATGTAAAATAAAGTTACATTTCCTTGTTCTTTCTTTTTTTTTACCTGCCCCCTTCCCACCCTTTCTATTTCAGTCATGGTAGCCATGTTGGTGGTCAGCTGTCATGATTTGCACAATTTTGGCAGAGGAAATCTTAAAGATGAAGTGTACAAAGTTGCAAAGCAGTCCTTTCAGGAAGATTTTAAAAAAATCAATTAAAACTGATTAAAAAAAGCAGTTCAAGGGGAATAACTCCTAAACGGTTCATAAGACAATATTGACGCTAAAGTCATTTTTGTAGCTCTCATAGAGCAGAAAAATTAAGCAATGCTAACTTTTTCTCGTTCTAATAATTTTCAAGCTTTGAGGCAAAAATAGCAAAAATTATCGATTTCGACAATTAAAGGACAATAATTCCTGCAAGTCATACAACTTCAACCCAATAGAGTGTTTTGTAGAGCTTTTGATGCTGTAGTAAGAATGTCTGTTCGGTTTTTCTGTATCTGTTATACAGCAAACTGCAATGAAAAACTTTATTTTGACCGCTTGTTCTATTCGCCAAGGTGGCCATGTTGGTTGGTCTGAGGCTAAGATTTGTACAAACTTTGTAGAGGACATTTTACTGATGATGTAGGCAAAGTTTCAAAGCAACCCATTTAGTGGTTTTGGAGGAGATTTTATAAGACTAGAGGCTCTTAATAGCCTGTATCGCCCACCTGACTTACAAAAAAACTTTTAAAGACATGACTTTTCTTGCAAATTTTGATATTAAATGCTAAAAAGTTTATGTAAAGATGCTGTTTCTATGAATGTTGCCATGTTGAATTTACAATCAGCAGTAGGAGAGTTTCTGAGAAGAAGCAGTTTTTATGTTTTTTCACAGGTTAGTATGTTAAGTGATGTTCCATGATGGCAGCAATCTTGTATTTTGGATTGAAACAAAAAACTCAAAATTGGTAGAGGACCATACAATATCACATATCCTAAAATCTGCCAAGCGGTTTGTGAGTAATTTTGAAATCTCAGCCAGTCAGAACGCATTTGCAGCTCTGGCAGCCATGTTAAATTTCCTATCGGGTCGAAGCATACTTAAAATAATAAGATTACTATCTAAGATTCACTTCTGCATTATATGGTTAAATTGTGTGGAACTGAGTTTCAGAGAAAAAGCTGTTTGTATGGTTTTCCCATTGGGACCTATGTTAAGCTGTATTCCACCGTAGTGGCGTTCTTGGAATTTGGATTGCCACAAAAAACTCAAATTTTGTAGAGGACCATCTAAGGTATATTTGTGCAATATTTCAAATCAATCTGCTGGTTTGTAAAAAGAAGATTTTTGAAATTTCAGCCAATCAGAACCCATTAGTTGCCCTGGAAGACATGTTCAATTTGCAATTGGCTCAAAAAACTCAAAATAATAAGATAAATATCCATTAATCATTTCTTCATAATTTGGCTTCATTGTGTGGAACAGTTTCAGAGAAGAAGTTGTTTGTATGTTTTTCACATAGGGTCCAATGTTAAACTTAGTCCTGCGATGGTCGCCATCTTGCATTTTGGATCGGCACAAAAAACTTTGTAGAGGACTATCTAAGGTACGTCATTTCTGCAATATTTCAAATCAATCTGCCAAGCAGTTTATGAGAAGAAGATTTGAATTGCAGCCGATCAAAATGCATTAATAGCCCTGGAAGCCACGTTGAATTTGCAATTGGCTCAAAAAACACAAAACAATAAGATAATTATCCATCCTTCATAAATTGGCTTCATTGTCATATGTCCTGCAATGGCGGTCAGCTTGGATTTTGGATCGGTACAAAAAACTCACTCTTTGTAGAGGACTATCTAATGTACATTTCTGCAATATTTCAAATCAATCTGCCAAGCAGTTTATGAGAAAAAGATTTTTGAATTTCAGCCTATCAGAATGCATTAATGGCCCTGGAAGCCATGTTGAATTTGCAATTGACTCGAAAAACCCAAAACATAAAGATAATTATCCAACCATCATAATTTGGCTTCATTGTGTGGAACAGTTTCAGAGAAGGAGTTGTTTGTATGTTTTTCCCATAGGGTCCTATGTTAAACTATGTCCTGCAATGGTGGCCATCTTGGATTTTTGATCAGCACAAATAACTCAACTTTGTAGAGGACCATCTAAGGTACATTTCTGCAATATTTCAAATCAATCTGCCAAGCAGTTTATGAGAAGATTTTGAAATTCAGCCCAACCATAATGCATTAATGGCTCTGGCAGCCATGTTTAATATTTGCTCACCACCAAAAACTCAAACTTTGTAAAGAACCACCCAAAACACATTCCTGCCAAGTTTGGTTCCAATTGGCCAAGGGGTTTTGAAGAAGAAGATTGAAATGTGAAAAAGTTTACGGTCGACAACTATGACAACGACAACAATTATGCAAAGTGATGAGAATAGCTAACACTGACACTTTGGATCAGGTGAGCTAAAAAGTTAATGACAACAATGGACAACGGCGGATGCCAAGTGATGGCAATAGCTGCTCACATAACCCTTCGGGTCAGGTGACCTAAAAACTTGCAAAAGATATGTGGAAGGGGAATAACTCCCGCAGCCAAACTCCCATAAGACAAGGGTAAAGAGAGAATTACAAGACAGATGTATCAACAAAAATAGCTCCCACAACCAGGAAGAAGGGTAAAAAACCTTGCAGATTACTCTACAAATTAATGCTATTCAATACCAAAAAGCCTGTTTACAATACAAATTTTATTTCTTAATTCTTTTCACAAGTTTGCATTACAAGCTCATTTATAAATTTTAATTTATACTTGAGATATAAAGCTATATTTAATAATACTCTCATGTTACATACTATAAACACTAATAAGAATCGTAACTATTGAACCGTGACCAGTAGCTAATAAATGTAAACATTCACTCAAAATTGCTGCATCATGGTTATATACCCAATGAAATTTATAATTCATATCATAATTGATGTAATGAAAAATATGCCTGATAGGTCCAAAATGAAATATGTAATTTATATTTCATAATTGATTACAATGAAATACTGCTAAAGATCAAAATGTGTGCTTCCCAAGAAAATTGTTAAAAAGTATCGAAATTGGTCTTTACAAAACAGATGCTGATGGCCTCTTGAACCAACATGTACCACAAACAAAATCACCTCAGGGACTGGCAAAAAAGAGGCCCATCCTAAAAAATGACTGAAATTTTCAGCCAAGTATATCAAATAATTTTTGAGTTGATACTTCAAAAATGTCAATGGTGACTACAACAACAAATATTTATGCAAGAATATTTTAAACAAAGCAGAAATGAATATGTTATAAGGGAGGCAACTCTATATATTCAATTCCAACCAAGACTTTAAAAATGAATTTCAAGTTTTTGTTGACATTTTTTCATTTCTTAATAACCATACTGACCAAAAACATTCTTATTGTTCAGACCTTGTGTTCAAGTAAAAAAACTGGAGTGATAACACATTTGGGAAAATTTTGTTGCATGGGAGACAACCTTTGTTAATTCAATACAAAAAAAAATTTATTTTAATTACAAGTTTAATATTGCTGTGTTTACTGAAGTAATATTTAATATTACGTAATCAGTTGTGTTTTATGCTCACTTTTGGCTTACAAGATCATCTCCCAAGACCGAATGAGAAATACACCCATGAAGTAAAATAGGTATGAATCACTTATTGCCAGTTTTCCTACTTGTTACCACTGGATTCCACAAATTATAAAAACTGCCAGTCATGATTCAGCTGAAAAATTGCTGCATGTTGCATACAACTCCATTCAAAGAAAAAATGTACATATACATCAGTTTTTAATGGAACAATACATATATTCTAAAAATTATGTCCAAGTGTATCAAGTTTCAATCATTCTGCTGTAAATTCATTTTATTAACTGTGAAGATTTTTCAACCAATGAAAATCAAGGAAAAACAAAATGACAATGGAAACTAACAGGTGTACTATTCACAATACTTCAACAAGTGCAAGGCATACCTTCTAAAAAATGCTTCAATCTCATTGGATAAAACAACATCATGTGAAAGCCTATAAACACACCCACTGTGTAGAATATATAGTAAAGAATTTTGTTGTATAAAGTTATTCATAACAATATTTTCAAATACAAGGTGACATGATACATTATATACTATGAACGCAAGTTCTATAAACATTTCCCCTCGAGTATAATTTTAGAAGTTTTCCCTTTTTTACAGTGGAAGCTAGCTCATGGTGGGGAATACTTTTAGTCGTCTATCCTATCCACTTCATTGCAACTTTTCAAATATTAAACTAGGCATCATAATATAGAACACACTGGTAAAGTTAATTCTACATGCATATACAATACCCATGCTTTTTTCACCAGTCCGTAGTTAGCTTAAATTGGGTGAAACTTTTATCGTGTCTGCCCTGCCAACTATTTGGAGAAAACCATCTATTTAATTTGCCTAATCATCAGGAGTAAATTTCACAAAAAGTCTTGAGTGTGAAATCTATCGTAAGTTCTGACGTCACAATGGATTTCCCTTTGATCTTCTAACACTTACGAAAGATTTTACACTTACGACTTTTGTGAAATTGACTCCAGACATGCTAGTATAATTTATTGAAAACAAGAAAATGTGTCTCAGCCACACTGATGTCCTGTCTCAGCCACACTGATGTCCTGCTTGGCACATATTGGTAAACACCTGACTTCTTCACTACAAAGTTTTATAAAGATGTGAAGTCATCTTAATATAAAATAATCAAATGTTAGCTGATGTGGTCTGGACGAAAGACTTCACAAATATTCTATTTGTCTCCCAAACTTTTGTTGGAAGACACAGACAACAGAAAAACAGTTATTTTGTGTATTTTACAAAAAAGGATTTCAAAGCATAGCGGACAGGTAAACAGGAGTCTTATTTCACAGGTAAAGTTTTGTTTGTTTGAATATTTCTAGTACACCTTCAGCAATTTTCATTATATTACAGAATCACATTTTTGGGGGTTAAAGCTTGAATACTCTTCTAGAAAATCAGCCAAGATGGAAATGTTTGTCACTAAAGGTTGGAATCTTGTGTTATAACTTCTAACTCATAACCACTGAGAAAAACAATGATCAATATCCCAACTCCCAAAACCCCACATATCCTCACTGGAATTATTTTGAAAGTCGTATTAGCATTAAAATCAGAGCTTAAGATAAATAACTTTTTGTCACTGTTAAAATTCTCCATTCTAGAAAAACTTCCTAGTGCAGTATACATTTTACTTGTGGCGAACTCCCAGGAAAACTGGCAACTTTTGTCCATTAAGGTCAGCCTCATTGATCAACTTAGACCACCCTGCCACCTTTAACCCTGCTTACAACTGGTACTCTCTCCTGGCACAAATGGACCACTTGTTCCATTATTTGAAGTTGAACTCACTTTCAGTAATTTTTAGGTTATATCACAGATTGGAGAAGTAAGCCAGTGTACCCAATAAGATCCCTCAGCTTTATTTTGTTTGTTTGTTTTTTTTTGGTTTATCAATGTGTACCAACACCTTATCTACAACACAAAATTCAAAACAACAACACTGAACATATATATTCAAGATAAAAAATGAACAATTATATTATAAAATTTGAAACTGTGATTTACAAAAAAAAAAACAAGAATTCTTCTTGTTGCTATGCCTTACAGACTTGGAATTGTAAAATTTTATGCTTTTGATTTATATATGATATGTAACCTACAACTCAAGTGGATCTGACTTTTTTCCACCAATCTACACGAATCACATCCTGCCTGACAGTAAAGTGGACATGACGTTTGTTTCTTCACCCATAAAAAAAAAGCGGAGGCATTAATGTTCACTGTTCAGTGATGCCCAATAAGAGTGGACAGGTGTCGGTTGCTGACCGTGGATGGGTAGACAAAGCTAACTCCACTGTAGCTGTTGTGCTCGACTAGCCTGTGGATGCTTTAATTTTGAAATAATACTTTCACATCTTGATTGTCAACTGTTAAATAATACACTGCAATGAAATCAGTTTTGGTAAGAAAATATACACAGAAAGTCAAAGGGGTGTATAATACAGCAATTTGTATGATTCCCAGCCTAAGTTATACAATTCACAAATTAATGGTACAAAGCATCCTCACAAGTCAGGATTTCTGTGTCTACACGTGTCCACGAAACCCTGACAAACCTAGCTAGGAAATTCCTGGGCTAGAAGTCACTATTTTGATTGTCTACATTATACCTGAATGTAGTCAATTAAAAGCTCGCTTTCATTCACGCCTTGGTTAGGGGATATCCCGATATGTAAATAAACCAAACAGATGTGTTGCATAGACCATGTGAAAATCTGTGTATTTTGTACAGTAGTGTTAATATTTTGTTATTACTGCGCTATTTATTAGTTGCGTTACATTTTCTTCCCAGTCAAGAATGAGTAAGAATGACTACTGGCAAACACTTGCCTCATTAGTTGATATTTTGCATGTTTGACGTCATATGAAATTATTCTAGCCCAGGAATTTCCTAGCTAATTTTGTCAGGGTTTTGTAGACACAGAAACCCTGACTTGTGAGGATGGGTACAATGGTACTGAAACTGGAAATATAAAAAAACTTGACAATGAAAGCCATGTAAACCTTTAAAATGTGTGTTACAATAACAACATTGAATTTCTTAAAAAATATAAAATATGACAACAAGGTGACTAAATACAGATCAATCAATCAATCAAAGAAGATATCTTGACATTATTTAATTCTGTAATATATTTGATATAATGAATAACTCGTTCTATAATTAACCAATACCATCTGACCACACAGACCAAATCACGACAATGTCAAGCCACGATGCATATCATTGCGCATAAATAAATCTGCGGCAGTCATGATCAATATAGTTCTTAACATGTACAGTTTTCCCCGTCTTACAGGACCACCCCTTCTATACTGAAAAAGTTACCCCATAAAAGTTGAACAGAATATAAAGATGGTACTAAAAGAAAAGGTGTGCCGAATGTAAAGCTAGTACTTACAGTCAAACCTGTCTTAGCGACCCCCTCCATATAACGACTTCCTGTATTATGCGACTGTATTTATTCCTCCCGAGCATTTTCCGTTTCATTTTACCTCTATATAACGACTCCCTGTCTTACGCGACTAACGACCGTGTTTTCCGTTCGTTTTGACCAAGAAAACCTGTCTAAAACGACTCTCGGGACTGTTAAAATCATTAAGCAATAAATAAAACCTGTCTGACGAAAAGAAGATTTGTCGACCATTGGCATTGACATTGTTGTCAGTTATTAAGGTTCTTCGAAACGGAAAACTAAAGTATGAAGCGATCAAAAACTGTTTTATTATCTTAGAAGCGAAGTTCAGATTGCCCTGTAAAATTTGAATAGTCGTCAATGTCGACATTCGATTTTGTCGCCATTCGGGTTGGAAATGATGATGTTTCTCATAACGGCGTGTTTATTGTATAATCACGCCATTTTGTTTTACAAAGGGAAATAACCAATACAAAACCGGTGTACACTGGTTCTAAACCGACTTGCACTTTCTACATAGAGCTTATTGTTAAAACACAAGGAAACCAGTAAAACCGGTACAGAGAAAAATACAACAACTAAATGGGGGAATAAAGTTGACCTGCGTTAATTCAATCGGAAATTAAAACGCTCATTATTGTTGTATATTTTGTTCTTGCGTTTTTTACATAAAATAAATGTCATATTTTATTGTTTACTTAATAAAACAAACAATACAGGTCTTCAATTAACTCTTTCACATGCTGACATCATGACTTGGTTGATTGGTCTGCAAACATCATGACCTGTGTATAAAGACCCCCTGTCTTATGTGACCTTTTTTACAATTTCCCTTCAAAGGTCGCTTAAGACAGGTTTGACTGTATATGGTATCTGGTGAGAGGTGCTCTTGAGATGGATTACATTAAATCTCCTTTATAAGAGCTCCCATTCTTCAAAAAATTGATGCCTGATCAAAGGGGTAGCAATGGAAAAGATGAAGGCAGTATACAACTGTTGTGTGGCCTTCAGTGAGAGGTGGTCTACAGTGAGGGGTTCTACAGTATTTGTTTTCATTTTTACTTGCTTCACTCATGCTAACCATTTTATGGCAGCTGATCAGAAAACATGATCTAAACTTGATTTGATCAACTTGATTAATACAAGCAACATTCATATAAACCAGAACTAAAAAATTTAACAATGAAAGACTATGAAACTGTTACTTCTTGCAATGAAGAATTTGCATTATCTTGAGTAGACTCATCCTTTTGATCACATGTAGGAACGACAGGAGATACACTATTTTTATCTTCTAATACAGGAGAATCTTTTGCAGGAGTTATATCCTCATGATAATCTCCCTTGTCATTAATGTCTTGTTCTGTACTAAATGCTATTGTATAATTACTTCTGTCCGTTGTCAACCGTTTCACGTTAGTTGATAAACTGTCCATCTCACTATCCACATTTTCTGGCTTTTTTGTAAAGGTTTCATCTGTTGCTATTGGCGACAAGTCGCCTTTACTCATGACTGGCTTGTCTACAGGTTGATTCACATTTTGCTCTTCGAATCCAAATTCTCTATCTATTGTCTCTTGTAGTTTTACATCCCTGTCATCAACGGTTTCACCTTGAGGAACTGGTTCCCTGTCTACTTGGACCTCTTCCACATACACTTTACCAGACACCACCTGCTCCTGAAAAACAGAATAAAAAAATCGATCAAAGACAGAAATGGCAGGATTTCATTAAAAATTAACAGTCGGTTAACAGGAAGTTGGTGAGCAACAGACCTGAAATCGAATCCCACGTTATGGGAGGCCATGCTGGTGCTGCCTACCAAATTTCAAGAGAATGTGATTAGTAGTTGCAGAGAAAACATTCACCATACTATAACCCGGGATTTTCACTCGGTGAAATCCGGCCAAAAATGTTTGTTTGTTGTTTGTTTGATGGTGTTTAATGCCACTTCAGCAATTTTTCAGCTATATCATGGCATTTAGTTTTTTATTGGGGGAGGAAGCTGGAGTACAAGGATAAATCCCAGACATGCACTAGGAAAACTGACAATCTTTTTGTCAATTAAGATTAGAGTAAAGTACATCCTGCCTGTGGTGAGAGTGGAACCAGCTATCTCAGTGTTGACAGACCAAGTGATCAATAGTAGAGACGAACTACCTTAACCACCTTAAAATTGAAATATAATGCTTTAAATTGAATTTACTATGTAGTGAGATAGTTTTCTTGGCACAACAGATATAACTGTATAGGTGGATAGGGGATAACTCTAAGTCTAAAAGTGGGGGGGGGGGGGGGGGGGTGCGGTTGTCTATTATAATATTATGAAAGCCACCCCATAAACATAGTGGATATAACAACATGTTTGGGTGAAACATAAACATGGACTGTTACCATCAATATTAATAGAATTCTTTGTCCTATCTAAAGATAATCATGCCTATTGATTTATCTCATATCCACAATTTACAAACTAGCTGACGACTTGTCCTTGCCCTGAATCTACTTCTAGCTGGACTTGAAACACTCATTCTTTCAATGAATTTAAGAGATTTATACAAACTAATCTTTTTTTATTTAAATGCTACTTTCTGCACTTTGTCAGCTTTATCATCAACATGGCATCCATGTTTCATTGGGTAGAGTAATATTAGAAAAACCTCTCAACCTTCTGACAAAAAGCTGGCAATCCTTGTCAATTAAGGATGAGTATAAACTCACTATGGCAGCTGTAAGGCTAGAGCTTACAAACTCAGTTTTGACAGATCAATAGTAAATGCTTGCTTGTTTGATGTTTAATGCCACTTTCAGCAATTTTTCAGCTATTTCATAGCATCCAGTTTTTTGGTGGGGGAGGAAGCCGGAATACGCAGAGAAAACCCCTGATCTGCGGCAAGAAAACTGGCAATCCTTGTCAATTAAGATTGGAGTTGAGTACACCCTGCCGCAGTGAGACTCGAACCCGCAATCTCAGTGTTGACAGACCACGTGATCAATGGTACCCCCCATTATTAAATAATTAACCAACTAATAATTTTTAAAACAATAATATTGTATTCTTAACTAAACAAACGCAATGATACCTTTATTTAACTGTTTTTTAACTTCCTCAAATTTGCATGTAAACTTTAATAAATTAACAGATTAATTACATTTTAAAATTGAATTAAGTTTAGATTCAAACATTGCAAACAATCTTATAAGCATACTAACTTCATTTAGATTTGTTTGAAGACAAGAGGATCACAACAGCCTGTATCGCTCATCTGATTTATACATGTATAGACATGACGATGGCTTTTCCCATGTTAAACTAAGTCCTATAATTTTCAAATTTGTACTGGCAAAAAAACAAAAACAAAAAAAAGTATCTTTGTTGAGACCATTGAATACATCTTGCTGGATTAATGGTTTCAATGGGTTCAATAGTTTCAGATAGGAAGCTATTTTAACATTTCCTATAGGTTTCTATGTTAGGACTATTCCAGTAAAATTTCGAATTTTTAAAAACATTTATACAACTTTTACATTACTTTACAATGTGAGAAAAAGGCGAAAACCCCCCACCTACATAAAAATAATAGTTTTGTTCCAACCCTGGGTGGGAAATTTTTCTGGAAAAGCCCTTTAATTAATTCCTACAGTTGCAGTCAACATGAAATTTCGATCAAATACGCAAACGTAAACTTTAAAGAGAACCATCCAATAAACATTGACATACAATATGGCTTGAATCTTTGACACTTTCAGAAAAGATGGCATTTGAAAATTATTCCTGTTGAGTCGTCTGTTAAAACTTTGTCTGTGATGGAAATGGTGGATATGTTTACTGTTTTATTGGCATAAAAAATTTGTAGATGACTATCCAATAAATATTCCTAATAACTTTTATTTTGATTTTTTAACTGGTTTCAGAAAAGAGGCCTTTTAAAATGTTTTCCCATAGAATCCTTATTAAAATGAGTCTGTGGTGGTGGCCATTTTGAATTTTCAATTGGCAACAAAAAACCTTATAGAGGACCATCCAAAGAATACTTGTGATAAGTTTTGTTTCAATAGGTTAAACAGTTTCAGAGATGAAGTCTTTTAAAACTTTTTTCCATAAGGTCCTTTGTTAAATTTAGTCCTGATTAACTTTATTTTACCAAATTCCTGCAGATATAAGCTTATGTTAATTGTTTAATAATCCATTAATATCTATTTATTTCATATCAACAAAATTATGTTTGTTTTAATTCGATAAATCAAGGTCAGCTGGTATTAGTTAATTTGCAGTAATTTGACGTGAGGGCATTATCACGTCGTGGTAATGCCCTCTCCAGTAACAAGCAACATAAAACTTTTTTTTTTTAATTTATAAAAAAATATATGTACATCTACAACCCAAATGAGGAAAAAATGTCAAAAGTTTAGAAAACTAACTGTGTATTGCCTAAAAATGACAAACAATGATATACATGTATAATGAGTCCAAACATTCAAATCATACAGCAAGCAGCTACACATACATAATACAGTCTTAAACACATGGTTTCTTAATTCTTCAATAAAATAAATATAATAGTTGCTTATATAGCTGGCATTGTCATGATACTTGACAGCACTCGGGAGAGTGGTATTGCCTTTAACATTGATAATGCCCTCACCTTTGGCTCGGGCATTATCAATGTTTCAGGCAATACCACTCTCCCTTGTGCAGTCAAGATATCATGACAAAGCCCTCTATATAAGCAACTATTATATAAGTATATATAAATACCTGAGGATTGACTATAGGTATAGCAGATTTTGTTTACCTGAGGATTGATTATACTAGGTATAGCAGATTTTGTTTACCCAAAGATTGACTATAGGTATAGCAGATTTTGTTTACCTGATGATTGACTATAGGTATAGCAGATTTTGTTTACCTGAGGATTGATTATACTAGGTATAGCAGATTTTGTTTACCCAAAGATTGACTATAGGTATAGCAGATTTTGTTTACCTGATGATTGACTATAGGTATAGCAGATTTTGTTTACCTGAAGATTGATTATACTAGGTGTAGCAGATTTTGTTTACCTGAGGATTGACTATAGGTATAGCAGATTTTGTTAACCTGACGATTGATTATACTAGGTATAGCAGATTTTGTTTACCTGAGGATTGACTATAGGTATAGCAGATTTTGTTTACCTGAGGATTGACTATAGGTATAGCAGATTTTGTTTACCTGAGGATTGACTATAGGTATAGCAGTTCTTGTTTACCTGAGGATTGACTATAGATATAGCAGATTTTGTTTACCTGAGGATTGACTATAGGTATAGCTGATTTTGTTTACCTGAGGATTGACTACAGGTATAGCAGTTCTTGTTTACCTGAGGATTGACTATAGTTATAGCAGTTCTTGTTTACCAGAGGATTGACTATAGGTATAGCAGTTTTTGTTTACCTGAGGATTGACTATAGGTATAGCAGTTCTTGTTTACCTGAGGATTGACTATAGGTATAGCAGATTTTGTTTACCTGAGGATTGACTATAGGTATAGCAGTTCTTGTTTACCTGAGGATTGACTATAGGTATAGCAGTTCTTGTTTACCTGAGGATTGACTATAGGTATAGCAGATTTTGTTTACCTGAGGATTGACTATAGGTATAGCAGTTCTTGTTTACCTGAGGATTGACTATAGGTATAGCAGTTCTTGTTTACCTGAGGATTGACTATAGGTATAGCAGATTTTGTTTACCTGAGGATTGACTATAGGTATAGCAGATTTTGTTTACCTGAGGATTGACTATAGGTATAGCAGATTTTGTTTACCTGAGGATTGACTATAGGTATAGCAGTTCTTGTTTACCAGAGGATTGACTATAGGTATAGCAGTTCTTGTTTACCTGAGGATTGACTATAGGTATAGCAGTTCTTGTTTACCAGAGGATTGACTATAGGTATAGCAGTTTTTGTTTACCTGAGGATTGACTATAGGTATAGCAGTTCTTGTTTACCTGAGGATTGACTATAGGTATAGCAGTTCTTGTTTACCTGAGGATTGACTATAGGTATAGCAGATTTTGTTTACCTGAGGATTGACTATAGGTATAGCAGATTTTGTTTACCTGAGGATTGACTATAGGTATAGCAGTTCTTGTTTACCTGAGGATTGACTATAGGTATAGCAGATTTTGTTTACCTGAGGATTGACTACAGGTATAGCAGTTCTTGTTTACCTGAGGATTGACTATAGGTATAGCAGATTTTGTTTACCTGAGGATTGACTATAGGTATAGCAGATTTTGTTTACCTGAGGATTGACTATAGGTATAGCAGATTTTGTTTACCCAAAGATTGACTATAGGTATAGCAGTTCTTGTTTACCTGAGGATTGATTATACTAGGTATAGCAGATTTTGTTTACCTGAGGATTGACTATAGGTATAGCAGATTTTGTTTACCTGAGGATTGACTATAGGTATAGCAGATTTTGTTTACCTGAGGATTGACTATAGGTATAGCAGTTCTTGTTTACCTGAGGATTGATTATAGGTATAGCAGATTTTGTTTACCTGAGGATTGACTATAGGTATAGCAGATTTTGTTTACCTGAGGATTGACTATAGGTATATCAGTTCTTGTTTACCTGAGGATTGACTATAGGTATAGCAGATTTTGTTTACCTGAGGATTGACTATAGGTATAGCAGTTCTTGTTTACCTGAGGATTGACTATAGGTATAGCAGTTCTTGTTTACCTGAGGATTTACTATAGGTATAGCAGATTTTGTTTACCTGAGGATTGACTATAGGTATAGCAGATTTTGTTTACCTGAGGATTGACTATAGGTATAGCAGTTCTTGTTTACCTGAGGATTGACTATAGGTATAGCAGATTTTGTTTACCTGAGGATTGACTATAGGTATAGCAGTTCTTGTTTACCTGAGGATTGACTATAGGTATAGCAGATTTTGTTTACCTGAGGATTGACTATAGGTATAGCAGTTCTTGTTTACCTGAGGATTGACTATAGGTATAGCAGATTTTGTTTACCTGAGGATTGACTATAGGTATAGCAGTTCTTGTTTACCTGAGGATTGACTATAGGTATAGCAGATTTTGTTTACCTGAGGATTGACTATAGGTATAGCAGTTCTTGTTTACCTGAGGATTGACTATAGGTATAGCAGATTTTGTTTACCTGAGGATTGACTATAGGTATAGCAGATTTTGTTTACCTGAGGATTGACTATAGGTATAGCAGTTCTTGTTTACCTGAGGATTGACTATAGGTATAGCAGTTCTTGTTTACCTGAGGATTGACTATAGGTATAGCAGTTCTTGTTTACCTGAGGATTGACTATAGGTATAGCAGATTTTGTTTACCTGAGGATTGACTATAGGTATAGCAGTTTTTGTTTACCTGAGGATTGACTATAGGTATAGCAGTTCTTGTTTACCTGAGGATTGACTATAGGTATAGCAGATTTTGTTTACCCAAAGATTGACTATAGGTATAGCAGATTTTGTTTACCTGAGGATTGACTATAGGTATAGCAGTTCTTGTTTACCAGAGGATTGACTATAGGTATAGCAGTTCTTGTTTACCTGAGGATTGACTATAGGTATAGCAGATTTTGTTTACCTGAGGATTGACTATAGGTATAGCAGTTCTTGTTTACCTGAGGATTGACTATAGGTATAGCAGTTCTTGTTTACCTGAGGATTGATTATACTAGGTATAGCAGATTTTGTTTACCCAAAGATTGACTATAGGTATAGCAGATTTTGTTTACCTGATGATTGACTATAGGTATAGCAGATTTTGTTTACCTGAGGATTGACTATAGGTATAGCAGTTCTTGTTTACCTGAGGATTGACTATAGGTATAGCAGTTCTTGTTTACCTGAGGATTGATTATACTAGGTATAGCAGATTTTGTTTACCCAAAGATTGACTATAGGTATAGCAGATTTTGTTTACCTGATGATTGACTATAGGTATAGCAGATTTTGTTTACCTGAGGATTGATTATACTAGGTATAGCAGATTTTGTTTACCCAAAGATTGACTATAGGTATAGCAGATTTTGTTTACCTGATGATTGACTATAGGTATAGCAGATTTTGTTTACCTGAAGATTGATTATACTAGGTGTAGCAGATTTTGTTTACCTGAGGATTGACTATAGGTATAGCAGATTTTGTTAACCTGACGATTGATTATACTAGGTATAGCAGATTTTGTTTACCTGAGGATTGACTATAGGTATAGCAGATTTTGTTTACCCAAAGATTGACTATAGGTATAGCAGATTTTGTTTACCTGAGGATTGACTATAGGTATAGCAGTTCTTGTTTACCTGAGGATTGACTATAGGTATAGCAGATTTTGTTTACCTGAGGATTGACTATAGGTATAGCAGTTCTTGTTTACCTGAGGATTGACTATAGGTATAGCAGATTTTGTTTACCTGAGGATTGACTATAGGTATAGCAGATTTTGTTTACCTGAGGATTGACTATAGGTATAGCAGATTTTGTTTACCTGAGGATTGACTATAGGTATAGCAGATTTTGTTTACCTGAGGATTGACTATAGGTATAGCAGTTCTTGTTTACCTGAGGATTGACTATAGGTATAGCAGTTCTTGTTTACCTGAGGATTGACTATAGGTATAGCAGATTTTGTTTACCTGAGGATTGACTATAGGTATAGCAGTTCTTGTTTACCTGAGGATTGACTATAGGTATAGCAGATTTTGTTTACCTGAGGATTGACTATAGGTATAGCAGTTCTTGTTTACCTGAGGATTGACTATAGGTATAGCAGATTTTGTTTACCTGAGGATTGACTATAGGTATAGCAGTTCTTGTTTACCTGAGGATTGACTATAGGTATAGCAGATTTTGTTTACCTGAGGATTGACTATAGGTATAGCAGATTTTGTTTACCTGAGGATTGATTATACTAGGTATAGCAGATTTTGTTTACCTGAGGATTGACTATAGGTATAGCAGATTTTGTTTACCTGAGGATTGACTATAGGTATAGCAGTTCTTGTTTACCTGAGGATTGATTATACTAGGTATAGCAGATTTTGTTTACCTGAGGATTGACTATAGGTATAGCAGATTTTGTTTACCCAAAGATTGACTATAGGTATAGCAGATTTTGTTTACCTGAGGATTGACTATAGGTATAGCAGTTCTTGTTTACCTGAGGATTGATTATACTAGGTATAGCAGATTTTGTTTACCTGAGGATTGACTATAGGTATAGCAGATTTTGTTTACCTGAGGATTGACTATAGGTATAGCAGTTCTTGTTTACCTGAGGATTGACTATAGGTATAGCAGTTCTTGTTTACCTGAGGATTGATTATAGGTATAGCAGTTCTTGTTTACCTGAGGATTGATTATACTAGGTATAGCAGATTTTGTTTACCTGAGGATTGACTATAGGTATAGCAGATTTTGTTTACCTGAGGATTGACTATAGGTATAGCAGTTCTTGTTTACCTGAGGATTGATTATACTAGGTATAGCAGATTTTGTTTACCTGAGGATTGACTATAGGTATAGCAGATTTTGTTTACCTGAGGATTGACTATAGGTATAGCAGTTCTTGTTTACCTGAGGATTGATTATAGGTATAGCAGTTCTTGTTTACCTGAGGATTGATTATACTAGGTATAGCAGATTTTGTTTACCTGAGGATTGACTATAGGTATAGCAGATTTTGTTTACCTGAGGATTGACTATAGGTATAGCAGTTCTTGTTTACCTGAGGATTGACTATAGGTATAGCAGATTTTGTTTACCTGAGGATTGACTATAGGTATAGCAGTTCTGGTTTACCTGAGGATTGATTATACTAGGTATAGCAGATTTTGTTTACCTGAGGATTGACTATAGGTATAGCAGATTTTGTTTACCTGAGGATTGACTATAGGTATAGCAGATTTTGTTTACCTGAGGATTGACTATAGGTATAGCAGATTTTGTTTACCTGAGGATTGACTATAGGTATAGCAGTTCTTGTTTACCTGAGGATTGACTATAGGTATAGCAGATTTTGTTTACCTGAGGATTGACTATAGGAATAGCAGTTCTTGTTTACCTGAGGATTGACTATAGGTATAGCAGATTTTGTTTACCTGAGGATTGACTATAGGTATAGCAGATTTTGTTTACCTGAGGATTGACTATAGGTATAGCAGTTCTTGTTTACCTGAAGATTGACTATAGGTATAGCAGATTTTGTTTACATGAGGATTGACTATAGGTATAGCAGTTCTTGTTTACCTGAGGATTGACTATAGGTATAGCAGATTTTGTTTACCTGAGGATTGACTATAGGTATAGCAGATTTTGTTTACCTGAGGATTGACTATAGGTATAGCAGTTCTTGTTTACCTGAGGATTGACTATAGGTATCAGTGGTTTCCTTTGAAGCCGGTAGCCGGCTATATTGCCGTGTATTTTTGTATTTTGACCGGCTACTTTTTTGCCAAATTTATGTTACCTATTGCTAAAAAAAATTATGAATGAAAATTTATTCTTAATGATGTAGAGAAATCGGCAGCTGAAGTTTGTTTTTCTCGTAGCGTGTTCGTTTTTTTAATGGTGCTCTCGGCGAGGTCCGCGTTCGATGCAAAACATAATAATTTACGGAATTTCTTTGTGTCTACACCGGTATAGCTTTACCGGAAACGCATGTAAAACTATACCGGTGTTGATACAACGGGTGTACAGCAATGATAAACGGGTTGCTGGAAAAATTACAGACTATTTTACTAAAAGAACGAAACTCACCGATGGTAAGAAAGGATGGTAATATGTCTTTTACCTTTTACGAAGTTGCAAATAATGATAATTTTGAAACCTGTGTTTGGATAAATTAATTCTAGCATATTGAAACCACATGTAAGTCAGTCCATACCAGTCTTAGTGACCTGTTATAATTTTACTTTTTCTAAATTTGATATTAGTCTATTACTGTCTATTTAATAAATTATTTTAACGATACATTTTTTGAGTCATGAAAATTCCAGATGCAAATAAAAAATTTTTCAAAATTAATTTAATAACTTGCTGTTGAACAGATATTAATTTAAAGTAAAACATATATAATTTGGAAAATCAATATATATGATTTCAAAAAGAGGAATGTTAATGACTTGTGAAACTAGTTACCCGTAGTCCTGGCCACCTCCTACAGGTTCTGGTACCATTATATTTAACATATTTTTCATGAAAATTTAATGCATTTTAAAATCATTAATTTTTTTAAATAATTAAAATAATGCTGCCAGGAGAGGTGTCCACATCACATTCAAAATAGCTTAAAACCATTTTCGGCCGGGGGGCTTCGCCCCCCCGGGTTCCCCCTGTAGGGGCGCTGCCCCTTAACCCCGCTGGGGGCCTTGGGCGGCCCCCAGACCCCCTGCCTTCTACTTTAGTGATTCAGCCTTTTACTCTAAAAGGTGTGGAGAACCCTGAGGTATAGCAGATTTTGTTTACCTGAGGATTGACTATAGGTATAGCAGATTTTGTTTACCTGAGGATTGACTATAGGTATAGCAGTTCTTGTTTACCTGAGGATTGACTATAGGTATAGCAGATTTTGTTTACCTGAGGATTGACTATAGGTATAGCAGATTTTGTTTACCTGAGGATTGACTATAGGTATAGCAGTTTTTGTTTACCTGAGGATTGACTATAGGTATAGCAGTTCTTGTTTACCTGAGGATTGACTATAGGTATAGCAGATTTTGTTTACCTGAGGATTGACTATAGGTATAGCAGTTCTTGTTTACCTGAGGATTGACTATAGGTATAGCAGTTCTTGTTTACCTGAGGATTGACTATAGGTATAGCAGTTCTTGTTTACCTGAGGATTGACTATAGGTATAGCAGTTCTTGTTTACCTGAGGATTGACTATAGGTATAGCAGATTTTGTTTACCTGAGGATTGACTATAGGTATAGCAGTTCTTGTTTACCTGAGGATTGACTATAGGTATAGCAGATTTTGTTTACCTGAGGATTGACTATAGGTATAGCAGTTCTTGTTTACCTGAGGATTGACTATAGGTATAGCAGATTTTGTTTAACTGAGGATTGACTATAGGTATAGCAGATTTTGTTTACCTGAGGATTGACTATAGGTATAGCAGATTTTGTTTACCTGAGGATTGACTATAGGTATAGCAGATTTTGTTTACCTGAGGATTGACTATAGGTATAGCAGATTTTGTTTACCTGAGGATTGACTATAGGTATAGCAGTTCTTGTTTACCTGAGGATTGACTATAGGTATAGCAGATTTTGTTTACCCAAAGATTGACTATAGGTATAGCAGATTTTGTTTACCTGAGGATTGACTATAGGTAAAGCAGTTCTTGTTTACCTGAGGATTGACTATAGGTATAGCAGATTTTGTTTACCTGAGAATTGACTATAGGTATAGCAGTTCTTGTTTACCTGAGGATTGACTATAGGTATAGCAGATTTTGTTTACCTGAAGATTGACTATAGGTATAGCAGATTTTGTTTACCCAAAGATTGACTATAGGTATAGCAGATTTTGTTTACCTGAGGATTGACTATAGGTATAGCAGTTCTTGTTTACCTGAGGATTGACTATAGGTATAGCAGATTTTGTTTACCTGAGGATTGACTATAGGTATAGCAGTTCTTGTTTACCTGAGGATTGACTATAGGTATAGCAGATTTTGTTTACCTGAGGATTGACTATAGGTATAGCAGATTTTGTTTACCTGAGGATTGACTATAGGTATAGCAGATTTTGTTTACCTGAGGATTGACTATAGGTATAGCAGATTTTGTTTACCTGAGGATTGACTATAGGTATAGCAGTTCTTGTTTACCTGAGGATTGACTATAGGTATAGCAGTTCTTGTTTACCTGAGGATTGACTATAGGTATAGCAGATTTTGTTTACCTGAGGATTGACTATAGGTATAGCAGTTCTTGTTTACCTGAGGATTGACTATAGGTATAGCAGATTTTGTTTACCTGAGGATTGACTATAGGTATAGCAGTTCTTGTTTACCTGAGGATTGACTATAGGTATAGCAGATTTTGTTTACCTGAGGATTGACTATAGGTATAGCAGTTCTTGTTTACCTGAGGATTGACTATAGGTATAGCAGATTTTGTTTACCTGAGGATTGACTATAGGTATAGCAGATTTTGTTTACCTGAGGATTGATTATACTAGGTATAGCAGATTTTGTTTACCTGAGGATTGACTATAGGTATAGCAGATTTTGTTTACCTGAGGATTGACTATAGGTATAGCAGTTCTTGTTTACCTGAGGATTGATTATACTAGGTATAGCAGATTTTGTTTACCTGAGGATTGACTATAGGTATAGCAGATTTTGTTTACCCAAAGATTGACTATAGGTATAGCAGATTTTGTTTACCTGAGGATTGACTATAGGTATAGCAGTTCTTGTTTACCTGAGGATTGATTATACTAGGTATAGCAGATTTTGTTTACCTGAGGATTGACTATAGGTATAGCAGATTTTGTTTACCTGAGGATTGACTATAGGTATAGCAGTTCTTGTTTACCTGAGGATTGACTATAGGTATAGCAGTTCTTGTTTACCTGAGGATTGATTATAGGTATAGCAGTTCTTGTTTACCTGAGGATTGATTATACTAGGTATAGCAGATTTTGTTTACCTGAGGATTGACTATAGGTATAGCAGATTTTGTTTACCTGAGGATTGACTATAGGTATAGCAGTTCTTGTTTACCTGAGGATTGATTATACTAGGTATAGCAGATTTTGTTTACCTGAGGATTGACTATAGGTATAGCAGATTTTGTTTACCTGAGGATTGACTATAGGTATAGCAGTTCTTGTTTACCTGAGGATTGATTATAGGTATAGCAGTTCTTGTTTACCTGAGGATTGATTATACTAGGTATAGCAGATTTTGTTTACCTGAGGATTGACTATAGGTATAGCAGATTTTGTTTACCTGAGGATTGACTATAGGTATAGCAGTTCTTGTTTACCTGAGGATTGACTATAGGTATAGCAGATTTTGTTTACCTGAGGATTGACTATAGGTATAGCAGTTCTGGTTTACCTGAGGATTGATTATACTAGGTATAGCAGATTTTGTTTACCTGAGGATTGACTATAGGTATAGCAGATTTTGTTTACCTGAGGATTGACTATAGGTATAGCAGATTTTGTTTACCTGAGGATTGACTATAGGTATAGCAGATTTTGTTTACCTGAGGATTGACTATAGGTATAGCAGTTCTTGTTTACCTGAGGATTGACTATAGGTATAGCAGATTTTGTTTACCTGAGGATTGACTATAGGAATAGCAGTTCTTGTTTACCTGAGGATTGACTATAGGTATAGCAGATTTTGTTTACCTGAGGATTGACTATAGGTATAGCAGATTTTGTTTACCTGAGGATTGACTATAGGTATAGCAGTTCTTGTTTACCTGAAGATTGACTATAGGTATAGCAGATTTTGTTTACATGAGGATTGACTATAGGTATAGCAGTTCTTGTTTACCTGAGGATTGACTATAGGTATAGCAGATTTTGTTTACCTGAGGATTGACTATAGGAATAGCAGTTCTTGTTTACCTGAGGATTGACTATAGGTATAGCAGATTTTGTTTACCTGAGGATTGACTATAGGTATAGCAGATTTTGTTTACCTGAGGATTGACTATAGGTATAGCAGTTCTTGTTTACCTGAAGATTGACTATAGGTATAGCAGATTTTGTTTACATGAGGATTGACTATAGGTATAGCAGTTCTTGTTTACCTGAGGATTGACTATAGGTATAGCAGATTTTGTTTACCTGAGGATTGACTATAGGTATAGCAGATTTTGTTTACCTGAGGATTGACTATAGGTATAGCAGTTCTTGTTTACCTGAGGATTGACTATAGGTATCAGTGGTTTCCTTTGAAGCCGGTAGCCGGCTATATTGCCGTGTATTTTTGTATTTTGACCGGCTACTTTTTTGCCAAATTTATGTTACCTATTGCTAAAAAAAATTATGAATGAAAATTTATTCTTAATGATGTAGAGAAATCGGCAGCTGAAGTTTGTTTTTCTCGTAGCGTGTTCGTTTTTTTAATGGTGCTCTCGGCGAGGTCCGCGTTCGATGCAAAACATAATAATTTACGGAATTTCTTTGTGTCTACACCGGTATAGCTTTACCGGAAACGCATGTAAAACTATACCGGTGTTGATACAACGGGTGTACAGCAATGATAAACGGGTTGCTGGAAAAATTACAGACTATTTTACTAAAAGAACGAAACTCACCGATGGTAAGAAAGGATGGTAATATGTCTTTTACCTTTTACGAAGTTGCAAATAATGATAATTTTGAAACCTGTGTTTGGATAAATTAATTCTAGCATATTGAAACCACATGTAAGTCAGTCCATACCAGTCTTAGTGACCTGTTATAATTTTACTTTTTCTAAATTTGATATTAGTCTATTACTGTCTATTTAATAAATTATTTTAACGATACATTTTTTGAGTCATGAAAATTCCAGATGCAAATAAAAAATTTTTCAAAATTAATTTAATAACTTGCTGTTGAACAGATATTAATTTAAAGTAAAACATATATAATTTGGAAAATCAATATATATGATTTCAAAAAGAGGAATGTTAATGACTTGTGAAACTAGTTACCCGTAGTCCTGGCCACCTCCTACAGGTTCTGGTACCATTATATTTAACATATTTTTCATGAAAATTTAATGCATTTTAAAATCATTAATTTTTTTAAATAATTAAAATAATGCTGCCAGGAGAGGTGTCCACATCACATTCAAAATAGCTTAAAACCATTTTCGGCCGGGGGGCTTTGCCCCCCTGGTTCCCCCTGTAGGGGCGCTGCCCCTTAACCCCGCTGGGGGCCTTGGGCGGCCCCCAGACCCCCTGCCTTCTACTTTAGTGATTCAGCCTTTTACTCTAAAAGGTGTGGAGAACCCTGAGGTATAGCAGATTTTGTTTACCTGAGGATTGACTATAGGTATAGCAGATTTTGTTTACCTGAGGATTGACTATAGGTATAGCAGTTCTTGTTTACCTGAGGATTGACTATAGGTATAGCAGATTTTGTTTACCTGAGGATTGACTATAGGTATAGCAGATTTTGTTTACCTGAGGATTGACTATAGGTATAGCAGTTTTTGTTTACCTGAGGATTGACTATAGGTATAGCAGTTCTTGTTTACCTGAGGATTGACTATAGGTATAGCAGATTTTGTTTACCTGAGGATTGATTATAGGTATAGCAGATTTTGTTTACCTGAGGATTGACTATAGGTATAGCAGATTTTGTTCGCTTAGGTGGAGATCTTTTCTTTATCTGGGGGTACTGTAGCTCTGGTGGGTAATAGGTCGTACCATGTCTATAAACCTCTTGTAATTGATTCTGAAAGTAAAGTTCAATGAATAAAGGTTACGGATCACAGCATATTAGAAACAGTTAAACCAAAGAACATAATCACTCCATAATGACAATGTCTTAATCACCAAGTTGTTTTTTAGTATATGTAGATTCTTTACAGCAATATCATCCTGCTCCGTGATGAATATGACATTAGGTTTAATCAAAAGTTACACAGTATCGACCTGACAAACATTCTTGCATGTCTGAATATTGTTTTATGTAACTTTCAGCTTTATAATGGTGTTGAGTTTTTATTGGGGACGGAAATGAGAGTACCAGGTAAAAACCTTTGACCTACGGCAAGCAAAATGGCAACCGTCATTAATAATACACTGAATAATTAAAACTTTTTATAAATATGGTGCACTATATGATATTTGATATTACTTTGAAGACGGAACATTACATACTTACAAGCTTTTGACATTTTATGCACAGAGTCATACATCATTGTTTTGACTTTTTATGCAAAAAATTAATGCAAATAATTAACTACAACACAACCTTTGTACTTTTAATATCTAATATCTATATATATATATATATAATAATATCATAAAATCATAAACATGATCTTCTTTGCTTTTAAAAAAAAGACTGTTTAATGTACAAATGTATACTTGATATTATGCAAAAACAAGCATGGCTAACCAACAGCAGAGTTGTGTGGCAGGCAAGTGCTATATTCAATCATAGCTTATATGTATTTCTGATACTAATTTATTATTTTTAGGACGTCATGACAGGAATTAAAAACTTGACCTACCTTCCCAATTTATTTAATGTGTAACCATATATTTTAGTGCAAAAAATAAAAGTAACTTGACACTATGTCAACATGAGTAAACAGAGTCCATAACTAAAGAATATAAACCAATAAAAATATAAAAAAGAGGGACATATTTTAATTAAACAAGGTATATATACTTACCGGAGAAGTGACTGCTGGAATGGGTGGCGGTGGAGCTACCGACACCGGAGGTGGTGAAGGAAAGCCCTGGAGTGGAGCAACTGGATATGGGGCTGGTGCTGGCCCTCCAAATATGACCCCTGTGTTGATAAACTGTGGTGGTATAATTGGGACACCACCTGCCATGGACACTGGTGGTGGTCTGAATAATCTCTGTGGGGGTGCATTAGGTATTGCAGTAGAAACTGCAATAGATATGGTATTATTCTTATTTGTAAATAAACATGAACATTTCTTAATATGTCAAATCCTTAAACTTCAGAAAAATGTGAGCCTTTTATACTACAAGCCATTGAGGATGTTCAATAAATAAGTGTACTGTAAAAGAAATGTTCCAAAAATAGACAAAACCAAGAAGATGCACAGAATGTAGCTCCAATACCTAAGAAGCTTTTTTAAAAACTGTACCAGTTGATAATGGAGTTAAGTAATTTGCAATAAAGCATTACCTTTTAAGGTGGCCATCTTGAACCTCAGTTTTGACACGTATATCTTCAATGTTAGATTACTAAAGTGGCCATCTTGAACCACAGTGTTGACAAGTTAAATGTTAGATTACTAACTATCTAAATCACTCAGCCCCAAAATGTATAACATACAAATTAACATTACAGTTGAGTCACCGGTGTAGGCCCATTCGGAATATGGACACATTACGTCACTTTCATTTTCACTATCTCGGACGATTGTTGCTCCACCAAAAGAATTATATCGTTAAAAAGAAATTCCAGCAATCCAAAAAAACCCACAAATGTAAGCATTTTATTATTATTTACTCCTCATATTATGAATATAAACTGCATTTCATGAATTTATTGTAATTTAACGAAATGTATTGAAAATGTCAACAATGCAACATTCTTTCTGACCTATTTTCTGATACAACTGACCTTATGTTTAATTATCCATAATATCCATAATATTGTTTGTTCTATTGCGTAAGTCACACATTTTGTAATGATTAACTTGATATATTATTATCAAATGAATGTTTTTTACGGATTCACTAGTTTTGGCTTTGTAAGTAGTTCCATTATCGTCTGTCAATGTGTACTTTCATTTTACCTGTGTGGTCACGTGATTGTGTTTTTTTTGTTTGTGGGAGTAAATAAAGGAAAGATTTTATAGTAGAATTCATTTATCTTGTGTCAGAAACAAACTTTATTTATGTTTTTGATTTTTGCAACAAAACTTGATAAACAAAAAAAAGTTTTGAATTAAAAAAAGAACAAGAAAAAACAAAACAAATAAAAACAAACAAATAAAGTACAACAAACATTGTATTTTTCTCTTTTTTTTCAGGCCATGCCTCCCAAGAAGAAAAAAGAAAATTACACAAAAGAAATGGTCAGAGAAGCTATTGATGTGTCAGAAATAAGATCATTTCCATCAGACATGCTGCAAAGATTCACAATATGCCATAAAGTACTTTGAGAAAAAGACTAAATCACCCCAAAGGAGCTGCTGTTGTCATGGGAGGACCAACTATTTTAACTGCTTTTGAAGAAGCTCCGCTGGCTGATCATTGTGTGAAAATGGCAGAGTGAGGATATAGTTACACTAGATTGCAAGTGATTGAATTAGCATCCAACATGTCTACAGCCAAAGACAGGAACATTCAACCTACCAAGCACTGGTTCTATGGTTTTCTTAAGAGGAATCCAATGGTAAAGATGATAAAACAAAAGAAAAGGGAAACTGTGAGAAACCGTATAACACCAGAAATAATAACAACCTACCTTGATGGTCTGAAACTGATTCTCAATAAATATAATCTAATCAATCAACCTGCCAAAATTTTGAATGTAGATGAGACAGGAATATCTCTTGATCACTCACCACCCAAAGTTCTCTCAAGATATGGAACTCAGCCACACTCTGTTACATCAGGAAGATCAAGTACAACAACACTTGTTTCAGCAGTCAATGCCTTAGGTCAGACCTTACCACCATATATAATTTATTAAGGCCAAAGATTAACTGCAGAACTGGTTTCCAATGGTATGGATGGAACAAAATACAACACATCAAGTAATGGCTGGCTCACAACAGAAATTTTAATGATTTCTTCAAGAACCACTTTCTTCTTTCTTGTCCATATAACTTAAAGACCCCTAGTGCTTCTTTATGATGGTCATGCAACACACATTACAACAGAGATAATTGAAAGTCTGATGTTCATTTGTTTGTTCTGCCATGGTAGATATGCATTACAACCACTTGATGTTCCTGTATTTGGTCTCTTAAAAAAAAAGTCTTAACACAGAAATGCACATGCAATGTAATCCAAATTCTGTCATAACTAAAGATCTCCTTCCAGATGTATTATTTCAACCTTATACAGAAGCTCCATGACAGTTACAAACATTATGTCTGGATTCAGAAAAACTGGTATTTTTCCATTTGACTCGGAGATTGTCAAGCCGAACCTTTTGATCCTATCACCTCAACAATAGAAAAACCAACATGTACATAAAGCAGGAAAGAAAGGAAAGAACAACAACTATTAGTTTACTGTTTAAGGAAAAGGAAACTACATTTGAGTAAAAACAACAAATCAAAACTGCAACTAAAGAAACAAACAGGAAAAAATGTAAAACCTGTGTACCACCTTAAGGAGCAGCGATTACAGAGCAGACATTCATTGACTTGATTACTAATTCTACCAAAGAAATCTCCAAGATGAAATGGAAAAACAACTAGGCTGTACTAGCACAAGTGTGGATCTTGAACTAGCGAAGAAAAAACTCGAATTCCAGACACCATATGCCCCACAGACAAAGAAACTATCCACCCAGTACAACGGTAAAAGCAAAAAGTCAGCAACAAATAAGGGAAAAGGACTTGCAAAAAAAATCTATAACTGTCAGGGAAGATCAAATCTAGAATGAAGAAATGGAGGACAATGTCAAATGTTGCATTTGCGCAGGTATTCAACCAAAAGACCCCAATTTTGCTGTTGCAATTTCATTTGTATCATGGCGCAGTGTGACAAATGTGATGGGTGGGTTAACCTGAAGTATTGTAGCAGAGTCACCAGTGTATCAGAGACTTACTCATTTCACTGTGAAGCAAAAACTGTTCAAAATACTGTTTTTATGGTTCATGTTTATTGTTTTTGATTGCCAGAAATTTAAATACTAGAAATTAGTGACTATTTGATAACAGAAATTGCAGTGTTTTGTGATGGTTGTAATTTATAAGTTCAAAATTAGTTTAGAAAATTTGTTTTTATTGCATTTTACTTCCAAAACCTTTCTTTGTTTTTCCCAATTGAAAAAGTAAACAAAATCTGTCCTTTAATACCTTCCAATAAAGAGTTTGTCTGCACATGCGCCCACTAACAGGACATAGGAATGTTACATAAAACAAGGTCATGCAAATTGGGAGACAAAATAAGATTACTGGAAAATGACTTTACAACTTTTCGTCCATATTGCATGATAGATCTAATTTTAAAGAATACATGACAGTCAGATCAAGAAGTTTTCTTCTTAAATTTATCAGAAAATTAAGGTAAGAAGTCGTAAGTGCGACCACACCCCGGACTACTCTGTAAGTATATCAGTAACTTCAATCTGCAATTGATTAATAAGTAAAACAACAACAGGTGAAAGCCTACCTGGTATAGGATAGGGTATTGGGGCTCTCAGTATTGGCTGTTGGAACTGTGGATTTCTTATCTCTTTATTTGAGTAGCCTGAAAAAAATCAAGATATACCTGAATAATGATATATGTAAACATTCCATAACATGGCAAGTGAGTTTAGGTTAACCCACCACTAGCCCCACCTACTCTAAAAAAAAAAAAAACCAAGCACCCAAAAAGGACAAATGAAGACAGTTTCAGTATCTTTCATATAGTGTCCTCCAGAAGAAATAATTTCATGTTTATCTATATTATTTCCCCCCCCCCCCCAAGCATGAGTCTCCCCAAATAACAGTGAACACAGAACTACAAAATGCTGAACTATAGCCACATAATACAAAAATGCTGGACTCTCATCCAACTTTTTCTGGGGTGAGGGGCGATTTTATTTTTAGTTTTGGGCCATTTATAAGGAAATACTAGCAAAGACCATGATTTGTTTCTCCTTAAAAATACAGAATTCAATAGAAACTTAAAGTAACCTAAAATTGCATATTGCAGAACCAAAATCAGACTTATACACTGGAAAGTTCTGCAATTTACGTTCACGATATTTTTTCAAAATGTGATTTCAGAAATACACAAAAAAAAATTGGGGCAGGCATGGATCAGAATCTAGGATTTTTTTATTAAGGCCTACTGCTTAACAATCTACCTAGTGCTTGTTAATTAGGGGTGGGTGATAGGGATAAGGAAAGTAGTTACCCAAAACTTGCTTGTATGACATATACATTGTACCATAAAACATTAAATCCATTATTGATCTATTATTCATTGTTAATATAAATTTTCCAACTAATTATTTGTGACAAATTTTCTCTTAAAAATATAAGTGAGATGGTATCCGCCGACCCTGAGGTCAAAGTTCAAGGTCAAAGGTCATCAACCATGATATGTTTGTTACACATTGCCTTGGTCAAAGGTCATCAACCATGATATGTTTGTTACACATCGCCTTGATGTTATCTACCCACATACTAAATACCAAAAGCCTACCTCAAAAGATGAAGTTATAGCCCGGACACAATTAGTTTAGGACGGACGGACAGACTGATCACTATAGGGCATCTGCCACTAAGTGGCAGGGCCCTAATAAACAATAATATTACATATGGTTTATGATTCTTACATTTTCATTGGATTATTTAGTCATGTGGTCCCCCAAAATATTCTGTGTATATATTCTATTTCTAAAGCATATTTAAGGCTTGTTACTATTTTTAAAGCATATTTAAGGCATGTTACTATTTATAAAGCATATTTAAGGCTTGTTTCTAAAAATAGATCCGGATATACTCTTCCGACTCATTATTCTAAATTTAAATAAATAGAGAAAAATTCATATGTAATATAACAATTAAGGACTTTTTACTCTGTCAATACGTAGTTATATGGACCTGTAGAAAAATATTGACCTCCGACTTCGTCCTCGGTCAATATTTTCCTCCACGGTCCATATAACTACGTATTGACCTCGTAAAAAGTCCATATTTGATAAATATTTAATGGGATTAATTTGATATAACAAAGAACACACATAAATAAATGTCATAAATTGCTGTTACTTGGTTGTCATGCATACAGGTACATGTACACAAAACATGTTTATTGATTGAAAGGGCTTAGTGCTAGTTTGTGTACACAACGCTTAACACTAATTAAGGCCTCTATAGGTGAAGCAGTTGATGTATTAATGTATGACTTTAAATTATGTAATGATTCCTGTATCTTCTGCGATTATTACAGGTAAATTTTATAACTGGCTGATAAAGTGGGGTTAAAGTTAGTTGATTAACTAAAGCAAATGTTCGGAAAAACTGCAAGTGTCCAGTTTGGAGACGCCGCCCATATTGTGAAGAAAATTTACATTGAATAAAAGTCCATTTTGAAGGGAAAACCAGTTTTCTAAGAGTCAGGGTGCCGTTTCATAAAACGATCGTTAGCTTAACGTGCACGTTATCCCATTTAAATTGCATGGGATAACGAGCACGTTAATTAGCGATCGCTTTATGAAACGGCACCCTGGTGTAGACATAAGTGCACTCTTAAGAGTTACGACAGTTTCACTAATAAATATTAGTTACGAGTTACGATAAAAGTTTATCAAAAAGTTACGAGTGTTTATAGGCACCCATAACTTGAAAATTGTTGATTTAATAAATGGCAATGTTGTTTGCTGCACTCTTTCAACAAGAAAGATGTATAAAACCACAAAGAATATTTCAAGACCATACCAACCCGCTAGACTTTCTTTGCAACACCTAAGTTATTGAATGCTACAGAATGCCTAGAGAATATCTATGTGACAATCTATGGGTGGATATTGATTACACATGTGAAAGAAGTCACCCAATTCCACCTATAGTTAAAGTAAATGTGCTTTACAATTTATCTACTTTCTGTTTCACTTTCCTTATAGTCAATAATATATTATGAGGATGTCATCAAGGGTGTGCTTAATTTAGATACATCGGTGCACCATGAGTGTCCCACTTTTTCTGCTATAATATTCATTAATAAGTGTTTAATTAAAACAAAAGTTACAATGACAGTACAATAAACAGGTAATGCATAGTAACACACAATTGTTCATATGTTAATAATTTACTGCAAACAACATATGACACTTGTATTGCTCACCATAAACACAAATAAATGTAATACATCTATTTGATTCAGTTTATTAATTGTGTGATTATATGGCTCTGTTGGTAATTACTACCTGTAACTGTTTTAGCATTTTGCATTGTATAGACATGATAAACTAGTCCTGACTTTTATTTGACTGCGTAGTGGCTTATCATGCGTAACTGAAACACTGTGTTGACTTTTTAAACTGTCACATAGCTGTTTACCCCATCTGACTGACATCAGTATTCCGTCAGTGGCTTACCATGCTTATACGCATTTTGAGGACTTTGTCTGTACTACACATGCATGTATTTAAAATAGCTACACAAGCATTGGTTTTGACTCTAGATGGTGCTACTTTTGTTCTACTGTTGGTAACTTTCAGTTAAATACTTTAAAGTCTTATGTGTCTCTTGTCTAGGTAACTTTGAAGTTTTTTTTTCTTCTTAGGCACATCACAATCACTATCGTCGCTCTTATAATGCTTTGCCAATGGTCTGCCATGCGTTTTATGTATAATATCATTTACATGTACGTCGCCAGTGTGCTTTTAACCACGATCAGATCCATATACAAGATTCCTTTTAACACAGATGCAACAATTTCGGGTGCAACTACTATCTTTTTACGGATTTATGTAAAATAATGACAATCCCTACAAGTAAACAGCTCTGATGTCATATATACAGAAAAATATCTGACACCATTGGCAAAACAATAAATGATTTAGTTAAACTCCTCTCTGTGTCAGATTGTTTCTCTTTATGTCTCATTCACATGAATTCTATTAAGAATATTGATGATTCAGATCAGTAACCTGGATTCTCAATACTGATAGGTTTTGACTCGTGTAGAGATGGACATATCAGTTCTGTAGTATATGGAATCAATATTTTAAACAAATCAATTTTTCTTAAATATATATTTATTTTTATTATAACAGGTTTGACTCAAAACTGGTCAGTTGACAGCTCTAATAAAAATGCTGGACAATTAATTAAGGAAGATTTCAAATTTCTGAACAGGTCTTATGATATATAACATGGTTTGAGTCAGTTTACACCTAATAAACTGCTAAGCGGTTTATGGATGGTCTAAAAAGACTCATACCAGGTTATAAAGTATAATCTGTTAAGAAATTTGAACTCTTTGTTTTAATTAAATTAATTTGTAAATCTTGACAATGTTAATGGTAAATCATCGATGACTTCATGGATCTATTTGAATTTTAACGGTGTAAGAATAGGTCATGTGACAACACAAGTTATATCATATAGTATGGTTGCTGAATTTGAATAAGCCAATCAGATTTCAGCTAACAAAGCAAATTAAATTATTAAAATTTACCTTTTGGAATTTCAGGAGGGAAAAAAGGAGGATTTTCAGGAGGCAGCTGCTCTGGGTTTCTCTGCCTCTGGGATGAGTAACGTTTTGATCTTCCGGAATCCTGTTTAGATGAGGCCTTATATTTTTCAGGCTGTCCTTGAGGTTGTCTCTTTCCTCTCTGTTCTCCTATAAAATAATTTTATATACAAAGAAATTTAGCTTTTTTCCCACCTGTGAACAAAAGATATCATATGTCCACCATCTTTAATCTAAAGGAACGGCTTACTCCTCTGGAGCACCTGAGATCACAAATGGTTTTTTTCGGTTTGTGTTACTGGTTCCCTGTTTTTAGTGGTTTTGGTTCTGTTTCATGTTGTGAATGCTGGTCTCAGTTCATCTTTTGATTTTTAACTTTTCTTGCTATTTTGTGTTGTTGCTACTTTCCAGTCCTATTTTGTAAATACATGAAGTCTTGTAACAAAGCACAAAAACATCATCTCTAATCAACAGTAGCTGGACAAGGTAGAAAAGACTAGGTGTCAGAGATTTATCGGTCTTGTCCTACGACCACTGTTTGATTCTACTTCTCACTAATTTGATAAAAAAATGTGGGGCAGTTCTGTTGGAAGATATCAAGAAATAGAGTTATCAACCATGAAAGTAATCTCTAGTGTACACTTTTTGCATAAATGTATTTGTTTTGATGTTGGAGGTTTTTACAACAAAACATGGGGTTTACTCAAGATGCCATATAACATGAGATCAAAGTTCCATGAACAATTAATCTCCATTTGAAGCTATTCTATTAAAAGGAGTATTGCCAGGAAACTTTGCATCAGTAAAGAAAATAAGAGAAATGTAAATAAATTATCTTGGTTGTAAGTCTAAATTTGATCTATTTTACCATGCCATCTTGGATCTAATTCTGAACTTCCATCCCACCCTCCACTTCAGCTTTAATGGAACAGTCCTAATAAAAGATACCAAATATATATATATATGTTAACTGGAACAGCCCTTACCTTTTTCAACTATGTCTGTCATCTTGGTGTTAGTTTGAGCTTCACTATCTATATGCATATGACTCATTCCTTCCTGTACAGCATTCAAGACGGAATCCTGAACACGTGTTTTACCCAAAGTTCTTGCACGTCTTTCTTTTAAATAAGATTTGCGCTCCCCAGTACTGGATTGAACAATTACATTTTCAGCTTTTACATTCTTCTCATCAATGACTTCAGGATGCTGTGATTGTATATCCTCTCCTAATGTAGATGGTGTAAAAACCTCCGTCTGAATAGGCTGCACCTGTTCATCAACACCTTCATAATTTACTTCTTCAACTACAGGATCGTCATAATAGTTTTGCATTTGTTCATTATCAACATAATGTTCTGTGTTATACATATTGTTTAAACGAGCTTCTTTCTTTTTCTGAAATCTTGGGGGAATTTTTCTTTCTGTTTCAAATGACCTCCTGGGAGCACCTCCTCGCCCCCTTTCAGGTCTAGATCTTCCACTGCCTGCATAACGTTGATTTCTAAATTCTCGTCTTGGGGGATCATTTCTGTATCCACGGTTACTGTATCTACCACTTCTCTGGTCATAATTTCCTGCAGAATCATTCCTATATTCTCTATAGTTACGATTTTCATATCTTGGTGCCCTATTTTCATATTCTCTCCAAGACGATTTTTCATAACTTCGATTTGAATCCTGATTTCTTTCATAATTTTGATCAGAATCCTGATTCCTGTTATAACTCCGATTAGATTCCTGGTTTCTATCATAGTTTCTATTTGTATCCCGACCTCTGCTGTATCCCCGATTTGATTCCCCCCTTCTACTGTAGCGTCGATTAGAAGAATCTTGATTCCTCGTTCTATAGGACTGATTTTCTTCATACCGACTGTTCCATTGATCAAACTTTTCCGGCTGTTTCTCCTCGTCGTGTTCTTCCCTATTAAATGAATGAGGAGCTTCTCTGTCTTCCTCTTTCTTTTGCAATTCTTCTGATTTTCCACGAAAGTATCGATCCCTATTTCTGTTGTATTCATTTTTTCTTTCAACTAAATAACTGTCATCTCTTGATGTTCCTTGAACAAAATCACTAAGCTGAGGTTTATCTTCTAATCTTGGTCTCCTGTAGAAACAGAAAATAAAGAGACTTTTACAATCAAATTATTCCAACTCTTTTAAGTGGAAGGTGTCTGTTGTTCAATTACGCTACAGCGAATATGGATAAACTCCAGCTCAGGTGTAATTTGATTTGTCTACTAATATATACGTACCATAGCCAATCCACAAATGTCCACTTTACATGGTTCATACACATGTTTTGTCCAACATTCCATGACTACATGTATTCAAGAACTTCGTGACTGTAATTCATGGCTACTTCTAGTATGATAGTGTCAATGACACAGAATATGACATAAAATTGCAGTAGAAACAAACTGGGTGCCATTCCTTAAATGATACCCTATGTTTCAAGTTGTTTTTGATGTAATAACAGATTCAATAAATTAATAAATTAAGTGGTCTGCATCAAAATAATGAAACTTGTTGGCTGTGGTGAAATCTGCTAATACTGTTTATTTACAAATGTCGTTGGATTTTATGACTTTTATGATGACTTTTTATCATAATTTTTGTTGCAATGACATGTCAAGACCATGAATTTGTTTGTTAACACCAAAACTATTCAAGGATATCATGACCTGTATGAGCCTAGAGTCTATTATCAAACTGTAAGCATAATAGTAAACATAATTGTCCGTTTTTTTTTCCAGTGGATTATGATACATGTCCTACCTTTAATTATCAATTTGTCCAAATTTTTTTTACAATATCCATCTGTCCAAGGCATGATATATTTAAATGTATAAGATTTAAAAGCCAGACTGTTTGTCCAACTTGTGCTGGCTCACACTCTGAATGGGTAAAAAGGGCAAAATAGGCCCTTAGCTGTAAGGTTTCAAAACTCAATTTGGTATATTAATACTGCTGACGACCATAGATCATAACAAGTGTGGACTGTGAGCACGCTCACAAAGGGATACCCCCCGCTTCGCTTCAAGTCCAATTATCTCCCCTGAATAATAACCGACAGCGATGAAAATTCTTCATGCACATCTACATATGATGTACTTCCTTCATGTAAAGTTTCATCAAAATCTGTCAAGCGGTTTAGGAGGAGTTGCGCTTAGGAGGTCCCGCACTGAATACTATATTTAAAAAGTCTAAGTCCAATTATCTCCCCTGAATAATGTCCGACAGCGATGAAAATTCTTCATGCACATCTACATATGATGTACTTCCTTCATGTAAAGTTTCATCAAAACCTGTCAAGCGGTTTAGGAGGAGTTGCGCTTACGAGGTCCCGCACTGAATACTATATTTAAAAAGTCTAAGTCCAATTATCTCCCCTGAATAATATCTGACAGCGACGAAAATTCTTCATGCACATCTACATATGATGTACTTCCTTCATGTAAAGTTTCATCAAAATCTGTCAAGCGGTTTAGGAGGAGTTGCGCTTAGGAGGTCCCGCACTGAATACTATATTTAAAAAGTCTAAGTCCAATTATCTCCCCTGAATAATGTCAGACAGCGATGAAAATTCTTCATGCATATCTACATATGATGTACTTCCTTCATGTAAAGTTTCATCAAAACCAGTCAAGCGGTTTAGGAGGAGTTGCGCTTACGAGGTCCCGCACTGAATACTATATTTAAAAAGTCTAAGTCCAATTATCTCCCCTGAATAATATCTGACAGCGACGAAAATTCTTCATGCACATCTACATATGATGTACTTCCTTCATGTAAAGTTTCATCAAAACCTGTTTGTTAACACCAAAACTATTCAAGGATATCATGACCTGTATGAGCCTAGAGTCTATTATCAAACTGTAAGCATAATAGTAAACATAATTGTCCGTTTTTTTTTCCAGTGGATTATGATACATGTCCTACCTTTAATTATCAATTTGTCCAAATTTTTTTTACAATATCCATCTGTCCAAGGCATGATATATTTAAATGTATAAGATTTAAAAGCCAGACTGTTTGTCCAACTTGTGCTGGCTCACACTCTGAATGGGTAAAAAGGGCAAAATAGGCCCTTAGCTGTAAGGTTTCAAAACTCAATTTGGTATATTAATACTGCTGACGACCATAGATCATAACAAGTGTGGACTGTGAGCACGCTCACAAAGGGATACCCCCCGCTTCGCTTCAAGTCCAATTATCTCCCCTGAATAATAACCGACAGCGATGAAAATTCTTCATGCACATCTACATATGATGTACTTCCTTCATGTAAAGTTTCATCAAAATCTGTCAAGCGGTTTAGGAGGAGTTGCGCTTAGGAGGTCCCGCACTGAATACTATATTTAAAAAGTCTAAGTCCAATTATCTCCCCTGAATAATGTCCGACAGCGATGAAAATTCTTCATGCACATCTACATATGATGTACTTCCTTCATGTAAAGTTTCATCAAAACCTGTCAAGCGGTTTAGGAGGAGTTGCGCTTACGAGGTCCCGCACTGAATACTATATTTAAAAAGTCTAAGTCCAATTATCTCCCCTGAATAATATCTGACAGCGACGAAAATTCTTCATGCACATCTACATATGATGTACTTCCTTCATGTAAAGTTTCATCAAAATCTGTCAAGCGGTTTAGGAGGAGTTGCGCTTAGGAGGTCCCGCACTGAATACTATATTTAAAAAGTCTAAGTCCAATTATCTCCCCTGAATAATGTCAGACAGCGATGAAAATTCTTCATGCATATCTACATATGATGTACTTCCTTCATGTAAAGTTTCATCAAAACCAGTCAAGCGGTTTAGGAGGAGTTGCGCTTACGAGGTCCCGCACTGAATACTATATTTAAAAAGTCTAAGTCCAATTATCTCCCCTGAATAATATCTGACAGCGACGAAAATTCTTCATGCACATCTACATATGATGTACTTCCTTCATGTAAAGTTTCATCAAAATCTGTCAAGCGGTTTAGGAGGAGTTGCGCTTACGAGGTCCCGCACTGAATACTATATTTTTAAAGTCTAAGTCCAATTATCTCCCCTGAATATCCGACAGCGACCAAAATTCTTCATGAATATCTACATATGATGTACTTCCTTCATGTAAAGTTTCATCAAAATCTGTCAAGCGGTTTAGGAGGAGAAGCGCTTACGAGGGATGTGGACAGACAGACAGACAGACAGACACACAGACAGACTGACGGACAGACAGACAGACAGACAGGGTGATTCCTATATACCCCCCCAAACTAGTTTGCGGGGGTATAATTAACTTACAAATAGGTTTGAAATGCAGCTGATTAAATTAAAATTACTTTTTTATTTTTTAACCCTGACCTATATCAGTTTAACTGGCAATCCTCTGTGTTAATAGGCAGGTGATAGTTCAGATGACTTTAAACCTTAACATGGCCAATGTGGCCCTATGTGGCTTCTTAAAATGATAAAATTGTTACATACTCATTCACCAGGTTTTTAACAAAAATCCTGGTTGTTAGATTGGGGAATGGCGGCATGCGGGCAATCAGGTGGGCAGCGTCAAACAGAGGGTTTGTGGTCAATTACTTCAGTTTGGATAAACCAATCTTGCTGAAACTTTGGACATAGCAAGCTTACATGAAGACCTAGCTTGAGATTGGATTTGGGGCCAGTCGGGTCAAGGTTAAGGTCTCTGTTACTAAACTAGAATAACAGTTTCTGCTTAGTCTACTACAAAAATTGTTAAATCATTGAAAACCTGGTTTCATGGCATGGCCAAGTTTCTTGTTTTTCTATTTAAATTATGTCTTATAATATTTGAAAGTTCACTTTTTAGCATAGTTGAAACATACTGTTAATTATCATGTCCAATTTTTTTTTTTACAATTTGTCCAAGCCGTCCAGGCTAATATGAGAATATATGGTTTTGGAGAATGCCATTTCATAATCCATAAATATCACTATATTTATTTTTAATTGCTGGATAACATATTTTCATTAAATTATTTTATTGAACAGACTTCACAATTTGACATAATTTCTTTACCAATCAGATTAAGTATCATTTGACCATAAGCCTTTCTATTCAATAGTACTAATTTTCAGTACAACAAAACAATTAGAAAACAATTAATTTGTAATAAATCCTGTCATACAAACACATTAAAATCATGTTTTACCTCGGTCCACCCCCTCGTCTAGGTGGTGCATCTGGGGGTTTGTCTGATAACCTGATGTCATAACCATACAATGTAATCAATTCTTCTCTGGACTTTGGACCCTGCATATAATCTGCATACTTGTCATGGGACCATCTACCCTCGTCTTGCCACAGTTTCTTCCTTGGACGTCTGTAATATTACATCATTTCTTTAAAACATGTTGCACAAATATGAAGCATAAAAAGTTTTATTAAGCTGTCTATACAAACTAGTACAACAGGATTTTTCAAAAGAGTTATGTTTGGTATAAATACTTTTGACTGACAATATTATAAGCTGTCTCTAAAATATGGGTGACCTTTCAAAGAAATTTTACACCCTGAAGATGAGTAATCATTATATACTGAAACAAGTGCAGTATATTTTATTATTAACTGTCCTAATTTACTTTGAATATTTACCCCAAACATGTATCAGTAAGCCATAAAAAAAACTTTATGCAAGCACATGACTAAAATTTAAATTAAAAAAATTACAATTGTTACTTCAAAGGTGAGAAAAAAATGTGCTGCCTTTGATCATAATGTCCAGTCAGAAGACACTGACATAAACCGACGACCAATAGAATGGCCATTACATCTTTGTTGCATCAGATTTTCAAATTTTTAACGATGAACTTACTTATCGTCTTCAACACCATCCTCTCCAAGTCTGAGGTCATGTTCGTAGAATGCACCCTGTCTGGGGATAAAGGCAGGATTTTTTCTATCCTCGTCGTCATCTAATTTCTGGTTTTCTGGCTGCTCCTATTGAAGTAAATATATATCTTCCTACAACTGGCATTAATTCAGCAATTTGTCCATGTAGTGTCACGTAAATTTAATGACACAAAGCAAAATTATTAAGACTTGTCTAGTGAATGTTTTATTTTTTTGAGTGATATTTTACAGGGGTTCAACATTTTCTATTTTTTGTGTCATATTTAACACATGTCCAATTTTTAAATTTTTTCATGTGCTAATTCACATCTGTTTAACTTAACATGGTAATATTTGACATTTTGTGTTTTCGCTCTTCTAAAATTGCATGATAGAAGTGTAAATGGCAGCAACTGGCTTACAATTCCATCTTGATCATATAAGTGGTTAACTAAATGGTGATACATATAGACATAAAGCATTTTATCTACACAGATTCTTTATTTGTCACATGTTGATTATGTGGACAAATCATATTGCAATTACAGAATTAACAAAATGCCTGATAATATGCATAAATAAAGTGCAACACTATAAAAAATATAGGGCATTTAATGTGATATTAAATGATACTCTTGCCACGTTGCATTGTTTTTAATATTCATGAACACATTTTACTGAATTCAAATCAGCCTATAGGAACAGCTGATCATGATAACAATTTTTACCTTGACCTTGGGCCTATAAAAACAAGTGTGGACTGTGAGCACGCTCACAAAGGAATATCCCCGCTTCCCTTTCAAGTCCAATTATCTACCGTTAATGATATCCAAGGTCAATAAAAATCCTTCATGCACATCTACATATAATGTGTTTCCTTTATGCTAAGTTTCATTAAATTTCATCAAGCGGTTTAGGAGGAGTTGCACTTACAAGGGATGTGGACAGACGTACAGACAGACAGGGTGATTCCTATATACCCCTCCAAACAAGTTTGCGGGGGGTATAATAAATTCGAATTGGCACAACCCAAAAACTACAAATGGGATTGTGCAGAAAATTCATCTTGATCTTCATTTTACAGTAATTAACAGCTGGGCAAAATTTAAACAAAATCTGTTGACATGTTTTCAGGTTATCATCTGTAAATCACCAACTCATGAGCAAAAAAACAATTGAATTGGCATAAGTCAAAAACTACAAATTCGATTGTGCTGAAAATTGAACTTGGTCTTCATTTTATTGTACGGCTGTGCAAAGTTTAAACCACAGAGGCACGGACAGACAGACAGACACTCGTATCCATACAGAGGGTATAACATAATACCTTGCCACTTTGTGTGGCGGGGTATCAAAATGAAAAAAAAATCAAAATCTTTTCCTAGAAGTACAAACATCTTGCATAATAAAATAGGTTAAAGATTTAAAATAGTCAGAAAAGTAAAATGTACCCCTAGGACATAAAGGTGTAAGGGCCAAAACAATATCAACACAAGTCTCCCCATCTCCCCAAAATGAACACAAACCTCCCCGTCTCCACTTTGCCTTTCTTCACCAACTTCATCTTCCACTATAACATCCTCATCTTCGTATTCCTCTTCGTCCTCATCTTCTTCCTCTGTTTCTTCTTCAGATTCTTCTTCCTCCTAAATGTACAATACATAATTAATAGCTATCAAAGACCGTAATGTCATCAAAGACTAACGTCATCAAAGACCCTAACATCATCAAAGTCATCAAAGACCGTAACGTCATCAAAGACCGCAACGTCATCAAAGACTGTAAAGTCATCAAAGACCGTAACGTCATCAAAGACTGTAAAGTCATCAAAAACCCTAACGTCATCAAAGACCGTAACCTCATCAAAGACCGTAAAGTCATCAAAGACCGTAACCTCATCAAATTAATATATATGACACACTTTTTGTTCTACCCAATCTCCGCAGTGGCACTCAAATTTTTAGTACAAACAATTATGATATTGACAAGCTTTATCACTAGAATTTCAAAAAGAGAGGTAACATCCAGTTAATGTCATCATCTGTCCAGAATACTGGGAATAGAAAAACATTTCACCAGTTGTACCACTTATTTTCTTTTTTAGCTAAGTGGCTTTGTATGTGTTGTATCCTGAGCCATCACAGTATACATAGCGAATCAGACTAGTTACAATACTAGGCTTTTGACTAATTTGAAAATGTAACGCATAAAGGTGTAATTTCAAGATAAAATATCGCAAACAGTTATGCCTTTATGATAATAGTTGGTAGCTCCGACATCGTGTCTTCACCTCGGTATATTTTATATGTTGGAACCTTGAATCATCACATAAAAAAACCAGAAAAAAGTTGATAAAATCCCCTTAGTTTACAGAAATACAAATAACATGATTATATCATGTGACAATCTATTTTTAGCAAACCTCTTCTTCTTCTTCTCCGTTTTCTTCGTTGGCACTTTCATAGTCTGATACCTCTATTTCTGTAAAAAAACAATGTGTGAATGATTAAAATTGATCACCATGGTGATCAATTTTAATCATTCACGTTATAACACTGAAGTAATATAAACAACTGCAAATTCCGACAATCAAAAGTAATAAAAAGTAAGGTATCAAACCGATAATTGAAGTCACAGTTAAATTTTAGTTTTCCACCAAGAAATACGGCTTTACTACATCCAGCTATTGCTTATTAATGGTATTAATTAAATATATTTTTAACTTCAAGTCAATGTTAATACTTTTGAACAAAAAAAAGTTAGTTACACAAATAGTATTTCCGATGTTTGCCGAACATTACCAAAGTCTGCTCCATTGAAAAACAATGGACATCTGGGACACCAAATATGATCATGTGGTCAATTGTGGTCCTGATACCTTAAATGGTATCAACCAACATTTTTGGTGATGTTCCAAAGGCTCAAACAATGACATCTATAAATAATTGTTGGTTTTCGAAGCAACCCTCTAAACTCGCCTAACACAAACATTATTTTTAAGATTTAAAAAAATTTGTTTCAGCATGCTGACTGTTATACTACCTATATGTGTCATTTATGTGTTTGCCTGCCTACGTACCCGATACTATTAAAAATGCCAGTATGGAAACTGCAAGAGCAATTATTTATAGATGGCCTATCAAAAATTGTGTTGCATACATGTTTGTTTAGTTGTGTAATTGATGTACATGTATTTAAAAGGTCCCATTTCAGTTCATCTTTCTCAAGTTTTGGGAAATATGCCTATACATGCACAAAGACTTGCTCAAAGTTTATGACAAATCTATGGCAAGAGAATGCATAGAACTACATACATTTGGAAAAAGTGGACTATTTAAAATTAGTGAGAGATGCCCATTGTAGAGGGTTCGGTACTGTGTGTACAATTTGTATCTCTAAATAAAGTGCTGGCAGAGAATGTATGTCAAATTGATTGAATGGAAGAATGAAAGGTTTTTATAACGAGTGATGGTGAAAATTTTCTCAAATCTAACATACACCGCCATAACACCATCATTTCCTAGTGATAATTTCAATCAAGTAACGTTTCTGGGACTGGATTGGCAAGACACAAATTGTTTGGTGTGATTCAATTTCTGGTTGTCACAAATGAACTTTTGAATCCTTTTCCAAAGAAACAATCAAAGTGCACGAAAATAGGTTCTGTCAGTCTTGACTGCCAAAAATTGCCTGGGTCCAAAATTTTTGTTCTTGTTGATGGTCCCCATGATTGGCCTAAAAACGGCCATCATTGGTTCACTTTATTCATTTTTGCTTTGGTCTTAGATGTATCTAAGAACAGTTCTGCTACTGGTTTCCATTTTAATTTATAAACTAGAGGCTCCCAGGAGCCTGTATCGCTCACCTGAACCTGAAACCAAACAACCCTTTTTTATCCAGCTTTTCTTTGCTATAAGGAATTGCCCAACACTTCTGCAAAAATCATTAATTTTGACCTTTTAAGGGAAATAACTCCTATAAGGAGGATCTTTTGATGGTTAGAGGGAGAAGGGAGGTTCACTTCAAATTTGCTGTACCTGTTATACTTTTTTAACTATCAGTCGAAAACTCTCTCGACCCCCCCCCCCCCCCTTTTTTCATTTTTTCTATTTTAATCCAACGTAGCTATGTAGGTAGTCAGGTGTCATGATTTGCACAATTTTGGTAGAGGACATCCTAAAGATGATGTGTGCAATTTTTCAAAGCAGTCCTTTCATTGGTTTAAGAGGAGAAGATTTTTTAAAATCAAGTAAAATTGATTAAAAAAATGTTCAAGGAGAATAATTCCTAAACGGTCCATCAGACAATCTTGACCCTAAAGTCATTTTTGTAGCCCTCATAGAGCAGAACAATTAAGCAATGCTAACTTTTTCTCTAGTTCTAATAATTTTCAAGATTTTGAGGCAAAAATGGCAAAAATCATCAATTTTGACAATTAAAGGGCAATAACTCCTATAAGGAGTCATCATACAACTTCAACCCAATAGAGTGTTTCTTAGAGCTTTTGATGCAGATGAAGGCATGTCTCTTCGGTTTTCCTGTATCTGTTACACTTTTTTAAATATAAGCCAAAAACTGTATTTTACCGCCCCCCCCCCCATCCTATTTTTAGCCATGGTGGCCATGTTGGTTAATCTGCAGTCATGGTTGGTGCAAACTTGGTTGAGGACATTTGACAGATGATGTGTACAAAGTTTCAAAGCAGTACTTTCAGTTGTTTCAGAGGAGAAGATTTTAAAAAATCAATTAAAACCGATTAAAAAAACAGTTCAAGGGGAATAACTCTTAATCGGTTAATCAGACAATCTTGACCTTTCAGTCATTTTTGTAGCCCTCATAGAGCAGAACAATTAAGCAATGCTAACTTTTTCTCTAGTTCTAATAATTTTCAAGATTTTGAGGCGAAAATGGCAAAAATCATCAATTTTGACAATTAAAGGGCAATAACTCCTATAAGGAGTCATCATACAACTTCAACCCAATGGAGTGTTTCTTAGAGCTTTTGATGCAGATGAAGGCATGTCTCTTCGGTTTTCCTGTATCTGTTACACTTTTTTAAATATAAGCCAAAAACTGTATTTTACTGCCCCCCCCCCCCCCCCAAATCCTATTTTTAGCCATGGTGGCCATGTTGGTTAATCTGCAGTCATGGTTGGTGCAAACTTGGTTGAGGACATTTGACAGATGATGTGTACAAAGTTTCAAAGCAGTACTTTCAGTTGTTTCAGAGGAGAAGATTTTAAAAAATCAATTAAAACCGATTAAAAAAAACAGTTTAAGGGGAATAACTCTTAAACGGTTAATCAGACAATCTTGACCCTTAAGTCATTTTTGTAGCCCTCATAGAGCAGAACAATTAATCAATGCTAACTTTTTCTCTAGTTCTAATAATTTTCAAGATTTCGAGGCAAAAATCATCAATTTTGACAATTAAAGGGCAATAACTCCTACAAGGAGTCATCATACAACTTTGACCCAATGGAGTGTTTTGTAGAGCTTTAGATGCTGAAGAAGGAAAGACTCTTCGGTTTTCCTGTATCTGTTATACTTTTTGAACTATAAGCAAAAAACTGTATTTTGACCCCTCTGTTCTATTTTTAGCAATGGCGGCCATGTTGGTTGGTCTGAGGCCATGATTTGGGCAAACTTGGTAGAGGGCATTTTACTGATGATGTATGCAAAGTTTCAAAGCAATCCCTTCAGTGGTTTTGGAGGAGAAGATTTTTGAAGAAAAGTTAACGACGACGACGACGACGACGGACGCCAAGTGATGGCAATAGCTCACATGACCCTTCGGGTCAAGTGTGCTAAAAATGAAACCAGATTATATGCATGTATTGACAATGAAGTTGATATGGTTAATCGTTGCTTTAACCCCTCTTTACTAATTAGAAGGATCTCACTTAATCCGAGATGAAATGGATAGTGACACTGAAGATAATTTTACTATGAACAGAGGATGCAAAAGGGTCTTTCATCATTTTAGTTAACTTGTAAAGAGTAATTCAGTTAAAAAAATAAAAACGTTAACTTTTGAATATGCTTAAGATTGTTCTCATGATTTAAGATTAAATTTAAGAATTGTATAGGCCCAGCAGAAATTGTGTATGACTGGCAGAAAAGCTAGTTGTGCCAGTCCCATGACTAACAGGCCAAAAACAGTTTTCTTGGACTCCAAACAATATGGAGCAGCCTTACAAAACACTATAAAATAATCAATGAACCAGAAAAAGGCTTTTGTTTTTTGTTTGAATGGTGTTTAATGCCACTTTCAGCAATTTTTCAGCTATATCATGGCGTCCAGTGTTTATTGGGGGAGGAAGCCGGAGTACCCAGAGAAAACCCCCAACCTTTGGTTGGAAAACTGACAATCCTTGTCAATTAAGATTGGAGTCGAGAGCACTTGCCTGCAGTGAGACTCGAACCCGCAATCTCAGTGTTGACAGACCACGTGATCAATAGTAGACCAACTACTTTAACCACTCGGCCAGAGTCCCCCCAGAGATAAGCAACAAAATACACTACATACCTCCCTCTTTAGTTTCACCTTCACTTTCCTGAAAATATACAAGGTACATGCAAGTACAGATATGAACATGTTAAGATATGGTAAATGCTATATGCACAACTTGCACATCTCATCAAGCCTGATGGTCCATTGAAACGAAAAAAAACTAGAGGCTCTTAAGAGCCTGTATCGCTCACCTGACTTACAAAAAAACTTTTAAGAGACATTACTTTTCTTACAAATTTTGATATTAAATGCTAAAGAGATTACATGATGATGCTGTTTCTATGAATGTTGCCATATATTTCAAATCAATCTGCCAAACAGTTTATGAGACGAAGAATTTTGAAATTCAGCCAATCAGAACGCATTAGTGGCCCTGGAAGCCATGTTGAATTTGTAATTGGCTCGAAAAACTCAGGTAACTATCCAACCTTCATTTCTTCATAATTTGGCTTCATTGTGTGGAACTGTTTCCAAAAAGAAGTTGTTTGTATGTTTTTCCCATAAGGTCCTATCTTAAACTAAGTCCTGCGATGGTGGCCATCTTGGATTTTGGATCGGCACTAAAAACTCAAACTTTGTAGAGGACCATCTAAGGTACATATCTGCAATATTTCGAATCAATCAGGCAAACGGTTTATGAGAAGAAAAATTTTGAAATTCAGCCAATCAGAACGCGTTAGTGGCCCTGGAAGCCATGTTGAATTTGCAATAACCTGGAAAAAACTCAAATTATTAAGTTAACTATCCAACCTTCATTTCTTCATAATTTGGCTTCATTGTGTGGAACAGTTTCTGAAAGGAAGTTGTTTGCATGTTTTTCCCATAGGGTCCTATGTTAAACTATGTCCTGCTATGGTGGCCATCTTGGATTTTGGATTGGCACAAAAAACTTAACCTTTGTAGAGGACCATCTAAGGTACATTTCTGCAATATTGCAAATCAATCTGACAAGCGGTTTGTGAGGAGAAGATTTTTGAAATTCAGCCAATCAGAACTCATTAAAGGCTGTGGCAGCCATGTTTAATATTTGATCAGCACCAAAAACTCAAACTTTGTAAAGAACCACCCAATGAACATTCCTGCCATGTTTGGTTCCAATTGGCCAAGTGGTTTTGGAAAAGAAGATTGAAATGTGAAAAGTTTACGGACGACGACGGACGCAAAGTGATGAGAATAGCTCACACTGACCCTATGGGTCAGGTGACTTAAAAACAATAAAAAAATCAACACTTACACCTGTGAAAAAACACCGAATAGGTCTCAAAATTTACGATGTTATGTTAGTATAGAATTTAAAATAAGAAACATTAATGATCATGATGATAATATGATATTTTAATGTGAAATAAATCACCGTGTGGTTGTACATTTGTTATGTTGTTTTGGGTCGCAGCTGGCTCTCAGTATATACTTTATTAAAATCCATGACTTATTGTGATTAGTTGCATGTGATGCATAGATGACATGGTGTGATGCCAGCTGTCAACAATTACAAAAAAAATTAATGAAAATAAGGCATTGGCTTTTTGTTTGTTTGAATGGTGTTTAATGACACTTTCTGTGATTTTTCAGCTATATCATGGAATCCAGATTTAATTGGGGGTGGGGGGGGGGAGATAAGTAACAGGTATAAATGCAGCCTTAATCCGTAGCATCAGAAGTACTTCTTTAGCTCAATTAATCATGCCGATGATTTTCCCAACAATGGTCCTGCGAGCAACAACTACTGTATCTAGAAATGGTGTCTGGAGGTGGACAATTTGTTTGGTGATCAATTATAAAACGGACCTGCGTGATTCTCTGGATGGTCCTGGCGTCAAAAAGATAAAGGGGAAGAGTGTTATGTAATGGGTAAAAATTTATGCAGCCTTAATTGTTAGCATTAGTGAAGTACTTCTTTAAAATAAATTTTAACAATTTGTTTATTACATGTACATTGTACATGTATATTTCCACTTTCAACAGGGTGTGGAACTTCAAAGGAAAGGTATCTGAATCCTATGGGTACTTTATGCCTAAACGAAAAAAAATGAAAATGTGAAACATTTAACAATAACAGACGATGGAAAAATTTTGAATGGAAAAAGCCCATGTTAGCTTAATGTGAGCTACAAATTGCTACTAAATGTAGTATATTGCATGCTAATATCATGAATCACAACAAATAAAATTAATAAGAGCCCAAAATTTTTTTAAAACCCTGTCCCCACCAACACCCTCCTTTATTCTGGATGTTGCATCTGGATATGCAATGCATTTTTTAGACTCTAAACTCCAGATTTTTCAATGTCAAATTGTAGACATTATCCAATCAAAACATACAATACATAAATGTTGCATAAGAATTAGTTTTATATGACGGCTGTATGTGTACATGAAATTATAATAATTATTTATAAATTCTCGCCCTATTATTCTATCTATTCTTCAACTCTACTGGTCAACAAATTATTAAAATGTGTCAATTGTCAATAAAAATGTGACAAATATATCTGACATTGATTATTTATTTGTTTATTTCACACATATATATGTGGTATCTTTACCAAAATGTGTTAATGAATGTTTGTATAGAAGGAATATATATATATGGAAAATGTCAACCATAAACTGAGGAGTAACACAGAATCAATATGGAATACTGAACATTTTGTTTTCGATACATCTTTACTACCAAAAGTATTAAGTGAGCAGTGATACATGTAAATACTACATATCAAAAACAAAATGTCCCTTATTCCCTCTATCTACTGATATAGTAAATTCTGTGATAAATGCTAGGCCAAATTTTACTTCCATTGTAATCCAATGTTAGTTTTGTGATTTGTCAGATCGGCAAAAAAAAAAAAAAAAAGAAAAAAAAAAGAAACAAGTGTGGACACAGAAAAATGTCTCGCCTGCATTACGCATCAGTAACGAAAATAAATTTCGTCAAAAGCATTACGTAAATAGCATTAGTTATCAGCAGCAGCCTGTATAAATATTGTCACCATACCATGCATAGATACAGAGGAACTGTCCTAATACAAAAACTTTAACATAGTCGCTGGACCGTGAAATTGAGGTCAAGGTCAGGTGACGCCTACCAGACAGTCATGTACTATTCAACAGCAACCTATATACCAAATATTGTCATCCTAACATGCGTAGTTACAGGGGAACAGTTGTAACCCAAAAACTTTAACATAGTCGCTGGACCGTGAAATTGAGGTCAAGGTCAGGAGACACCTACCAGACAGTCATGTACTATTCATCAGCAACCTATATACCAAATATGGTCATCCTACCATGCATAGTTACAGAGAAACTGCTGTAACCCAAAAACTTTAACGTAGTCGCTGGACCGTGAAAATGAGTTCAAGGTCAGGTGACACCTACCAGACAGTCATGTACTAGTCATCATGGCAACCTATATACCAAATATTGTCATCCTACCATACGTAGTTACAGAGGAACTGCCGTAACCCAAAAACTTTAACGTAGTCACTGGACCGTGAAATAGAGGTCAAGGTCAGGTGACACCTACCAGACAGTCATCTACTAGTCATCAGCAACCTATATACCAAATATTGTCATCCTACCATGCGTAGTTACAGAGGAACTGCCGTAACCCAAAAACTTTAACATAGTCACTGGACCGTGAAATTGAGGTCAAGGTCAGGTGACATCTACCAGACAGTCATGTACTAGTCATCAGCAACCTATATACCAAATATTGTCATCCTACCATGCGTGGTTACAGAGGAACTGTCGTAACCCAAAAACTTTTAACGTTGTCGCTGGACCGTAAAATTGAGGTCAAGGTCAGGTGACACCTACCAGACAGTCATGTACTAGTCATCAGCAACCTATACACCAAATATTGTCATCCTACCATGCGTAGTTACGGAGGAACTGCCGTAACCCAAAAACTTTAACGTAGGCGCCGGACCGTGAAATTGAGGTCAAGGTCAAGTGACAAGTGACTGACTGGCAAGTACTCATCATAAGCTACCTCTGTACCAAATTTGATGGACCTAGGGCTTGGGCTTACAAATATATGAAGCAAGATGTCAAGTGTTTACGCCGCCGCCGGATTCCCATACATATGTCTCGCCTCCAGCGACTTTCGTCGCAGGCGAGACAAAAACGAGGTATGATTATTAGTTCTAATAAATGCCAGTAGGTTGTTACTGACTTAATCTGCAATTTGTCTACTGACCAAATAAATTCTGTCTTATATGTCACTATGTTGTTTCTGACTTATCGGTAATTTACCTCACTACACGATAAATTTTGGGATAAAGGCCAGTATGTTGTAACCGACTTTATCAGTAATCAACCTACTGACCCGATAAATTCAGTGATATTTTATGCCAGTATGTTGTTGGGACTTAATACACGGTACTCATCAAAGGGAAAACGTACAAACATGATTAATTCAGAACAGTTATGTGTTACATAGTAGCATACAGACAATGGACCACATATGATTCATTGTATGTCTGGTGAATACCATACTAGTATAATTTAAAACACATACCGGTAAATTATAGCAATCAAATTCTTTTCATGCACAAATTTGTCTCAAATTTTAGGATCCAGCACACACTGCATGACTGATTGATTGGATGTTTGCTTTACGTCAAGCGAGCAGTATTTCAGCTATATTCAGGACAAGAACAAGTAAACAAACAATTAATCAACGGGAAAACAGGCTGGGATGGGACACAGTGAACACAATTTAGATTGCCACTGGAAAAGTATGGAGTTTTGGGAAGGGTGGAGAATTTAGCCTTTTGCAGCAGCTACAAGGAGCCTACTCTTTTCAAAATCTACAAAAGAGTTCTTTATTGTGCAAGGAGCATGGCACTCTCCAAACACGTTACACATTACGGTCTGTGGCCAGGATTTCTGTATTATGACCTTACAACCATCCAACGAGAGGGTCTCCCCTATCCGCCACCAGGGGACGTGCTGGGCTGCTCTGTGGGTAGAGCACTGGGAACTCTCCCAGTATGATCCAAACACAAACTGCTTGAAGTCAAGCTCAAACTTGCAACCTCTGCATTCACATGCTCAAAGATCAATTAAGGCTCAATCTTTAAAAAAAATATGATTTCTCATTACTCCTCTTTTAAAGATAACTAGTATATGGTGCCTGGGTGACATACCATTACAGGTCATCTCAGATTGACCTTTTGTATTGGTCAATCAAAAATTAGCTTCAGCAACATCTTGGGTTGAGGAAAACTCTGGCAATTACAAAAATGTACCGTAGTACTAACAGATTTTGGTGCCCATTTGAAAAATTAAATTTCAGAAAAAACTTTGCATTGGCATATCAGTCAAGACTGCCTACTGTATATTAACCACATGTGTGTGGAAGTAAACATGAAATAGAGACAACTGAAGTTGTGCAGTTCTCATTTTAACAATACACTGTTTTTACATCTGAACCAGTACAGTCTTCACGAAATCTTGTCAGAGAATTTGGTCCACCAATTTCCCCAGCCATACTGGACCGAAGCACCTTTTGCCGGACCAAATTTGTCTGATGTTGCCATTGGTCACATTTAACTACATTAAATACATGTAGATACAGACATAAACATCATACATAAAAGTCATTGTAAACATCATAATATTCATAACTGTGTTTATCTGGGCAAATGTGCCAAAAAATATAAATAAAATAACATTTTATTACACCCAGAAATAATTCACAAAGCTGTACTGTAAGCAACTGCTTTATGGGACACCCATCTACAGAAATTACCATGGGTTCTTTATTCTTTCAATTTCAGTTACTTGTATTGTGTATATTTATCAAAGCCAATGATTAAAATAAAATATATGGGTAAAGCCAAAAAGGTGCTCCTTGTTGGTCAATATAACACCATTTGATCCCCTAATGCATTTTGAAAAGGTTAACAGTATAGTATCAACTGGAACTTTTATGCATGCCTCAATGATATAAAGATGCAGTGATTTTTACATTCATTCCCTATTTTCAACAATATTTGCCTTGTTATTGACATTTGTCAAACGATTATCTGTACGTTTAACAGTTCAGAAGCGTGACATAGAAACCCAATGTTACTAAAGGAGACACTAGTGTTCATTATATGCTCATATAAACACAGATTGTAGGTTGCAACTGTAGAAAAATGGTGAAGGCAAATGAATTTATCCTTATTTTATGTCAAGAGTTGCACTTTCATCGGCTAGACAACATTTCAAAAGAGGTTCAGTAAGTAATGTTGACCTCACTAAAAATAACTAAAAATAACGTCCGGGTTTTCCCTGAATTGCATCATGCTCTTTGGTAAAACGCGGGTAATGAAACAAGTTTATGCGCAGGTACAACGTGGCTATTTAAGAAACAGGTTTCGGTATTTTCGTATTCCATTTTATTCGTCAGTTTGAACAGTAAGTATGCTTGTCAAAATATGGTATAAAGTACTGATTTTCTTTACATTTATTTCTTGTACGAAAATAGCCATATTTACAGTGAAAAATTAATTTTCTCTTCATAAAAAGCTGGCAAAGATTACTTTACTTAAAATTTAACTTTCAAAATGCATGTAGCCCACCGACTTTGAACATGTGAAGCTCTTATTCTATATGGCCGTTATTTGACAAATTCTGTTCATATGGTCAATATAACATTCTCGGTAGAAATGGTGCCTATATAGTAAGAATTTAACGATTGTGGTCTTTGTACTCTAAATTGGAGCTTTCACATATTGTAGGCCAGAAAAATAAGTTCAGTGATACACCATTAAAGAACTATCCACGATTTATTCAGGGTGTTAGTTGACATGTGAAAACACTGTCAAATAACCATAGTTTCACAAAGCGTTTTGTTGACACTTAAGGCAACAAATTTTGGATGTTTGAATTTATAATTTTATCTTTTCAGATGCAGACTTCAGAATTAGCCATATGAACAGAAGAAAGACAATGAAGCCATATGAACAGAAGAAAGACAATGAAGTTTAATAAATTTTATTATAAGCTCTGTCGTCAAAATATTTTAATTATACCCCCACACTTTTAATCAGTTGGTGATACATAGGAATCACCTTGTCCGTCCATCAATTTGTTAGATTTTCGTCACCATCATCTGGGAAACCACCAGTTGAATTTATTTCAGATTTGGTATGAAGCTTTATACTGATAATGCATGTTTTGTAAGTGATTTTGCTTCATGCTTGATTACAGATTCCTGTATCATTACATAGCCATTTTTCACTTTATCGAATGACGGTGAACATTTTCAGCTTCCTCTGAATGATTAATTTTAAAATAAGTATGCAGGTTTTAAGTTGGTGGGAAACATGTCAGCATTTTATGAAGTGGCAGGATATCAACTTCTTGTTTCACAGGACCTGGAACAAGTCCGATTATACTAAGGCAACCCAAAATCAAGTAACCTGTACATGTATTTTCTTAATATTTTCTCATTTTTTGCTGGACAAACATGAACATTGACTCTTGTATGCTTACATCAATGATGTATATCTTCAAATCAACTAAATTTGGCAAATATTTTGTGCTCAAATTTTTTTACTGATTTTCATGTTTTTTCTTGTATTGACATTTTGTCAATATAACCTACTTGAAGTAAGATTTTTCAGCATTTTACTAAGCAATAACTGTTAGGTGGACTTGAAAATAAACAGATGTTGCTTGGACCATGTAGATATGAGATCCTCAATGTAATATAACCAAAAAACAGTCATAACTTGTAGTTATTGGTCAATGTAACTTACAGTTCAGACAAAGTATCAAGGTTAGACAAAAGATGCTTCTTATTTTGATGGTCCATTTAGTTTACACTGATTTTACCCAACTTTAGAAACTGGATGATGTCATGGTTAAGTAAAACAAAATTAAAGCATTGAAACTATCAAAAAAGGCTTGTTGTCAAAATAACTTCCAAAAAATGCTGAATTAACTTAACAATAGTAAATATGTTCGTAATAGATTAATTCCAAATATTTTACTTACAGAACGAAGTTAATGTTCCAATTGGTGCTTGTTAATGCATACAAGTTGAGTACATGATAATGCCAAAAAACCTTTATTTTGACATCAATAACACACTTATTTTGATTACAGGGCTAACATTTTTTATTATCAATGAGGAATTAAAAAGTGGGTACATGATATATACTTGATAAAAGATGATATGTTCAGGAAGTTTGGTCAATTTTCATCAATTCATTCAGCAATAATTTTAAACAAAAGATTTACTTTATTGTCAATATAACTTACAAGATATGGGTAAAAAAAGATAAATTTCACAAGAAACCTCAGTATGTATAGGTTTAATTACAAGGTTGATGCATAGAAACAAATTGTTGAAAACAAAATATTTAGATGTCATTTTGTTTTAGCATGTTTTATTTTTTTATCCAAAAGTCACACTTTCCTGACCACCTTTTTGGCTTTACCCATATTCTAAAAGAATGTTTGAGTTTCAAACCCATTTAAAGGTTTATCAACAGTTACGATTTTTCATCAAAGGCCATTGTAGTCTACTTTTTTCTTATTTCTCACAGTTGGTAATTAGATGTATCCCGAAATAAATAATGGCACGTAATCCATTTGTGGAAGAATTTGATATTGAGACATATGGGTTTCATTTTCAATCATGTTTGTATATTTTTGATGCTTAGAAATATTTTTATTGAGTCATAAAAATGTGTGTTACGTATGTAACTTTTAGTGTCCACATGAAGGGCTAAACCAAAATTAACATTATGAATACTCCTATAAGAAGTACAGTCTTAGAAAGTCATTTCCTAGCAGGTATTGAAAGGTTTTAAGCATGAAACATTATCAGTTTCATTATCTGAAGTCAAGTGCAGGTATAATTATAATTTTCTACCAAAGCTAAATTTTGTCGTCAGAAAGTTACGAACGTAACTATACCTGTTAATTGGAAATGATACCACACTATAGCGTGAATAGGTTTTTGATTCTATTAATAGACAAGGTGGTTTCCGCAATTTCGCATTTGTCTCAACTTGTGCACAATAAAGCGTGACGTAATTCACACTTTTCCTGTCGTGTCCGCATGATGGAGATGGGTGACGAACGTAACGAAGTACGGAATTTCAACAATTTTTAGTTAACTTATGAAGCAGATATAATTTAAGAATACTGTAGCATTCATTATTGCTTTTGTCAAGTTTAAATGGATTTTACGACATTTTTATGCATTGATCTTTTGTTTATTAGGATCATTTGCATTGCTTTCTTCAGTAATGATGTGTATAGTCCGATGTTACGAACATAACGCATTGTCGTTTAAAACAGCTGCTGAACCAAAAATAGTAGTCTTGAGACATTTAAACTATTGTAAAGTGTGTTGTTGTTTTGATTTTGAACGGTGACCTAATCACAATTAATATTAAAACTAAATAGTTGCCTTTTATTACGACGACGAAAGAAAATTTGTGTCTAATGTTACGAACGTTGTTTGAACTCATGAATAAAGACTTAAGACAATAGTTATACACAGTAATGTATGAGTAATGGTTAAATCTAACGATAGCCATGTTGTATTAATTAAGAACGAATTAGCCGAAATCAGAGCTACACACAGAAAAGATATTGTTCTGTTCATTACATACGACCCCATATTTGACCCCAATGAAAAAAATATTATTGGTGTCCATGTTCTAAACAAACATTCACTATTTTCTTTCAATTCCCATAAAATCTTGTGAAGAAAATAACAGAAAGTGTTTTTTTTTAGTTTTGAGCCAGATAATAAATTCTTCCTCTTGTTGATTTCACAAGAACACTTTTCAGAAATCTAAAATGAAAATGTACAATCACTTGAGCGTTTGTAAGTAACGGTGTCTAAATTTGTATGGACTTAATTAAATCCCAGGATTTGAGTTTTCTCAAATTAAGACAGGAGTTCAGTTGTGTTTTAGTTCAAAATATTACTAAACACAAGGAAACAGCAATATGATTACATATATGTATAAAATGAGTGGTACTTGGACACAGTGTAACCAACAGAACGGACAAATGGTGGTATGTAAAAAATCAAAATTGTAAGTGACACGAGACACAATTTATCTATCCACCTAGGTTTTCTAAAACTGAAAATATAGTACTTTAAGAAAACAACCACATATTATATAAAAAAAGACATATTTTTTTTCTTTTAATGTCACACTTTGTGTCCTAATATTGAATTCTTCCACATTTGCAAAATGTTTAACGTTTCAAAAAGGAGTTAAATATGCAAGATCTTTGCAATTTTTATTGATTTTACATATTTACTCAAAAGGTGGAAGTCTGTGTGAATCACTACAACCAGATATACGAGTATTTTCTGTGAACCAAGCATCAGAGCAACTTGAACTTCGACTATAACAATGTCGGACATCTAGACCGATGAAGAACGATTTTTTGCCAGTCAAAGCGTTATCATATCGGTTTTGTCCATCGGACCGAAGCATTTCGCGAAGACTGCCAGTATCTCGATGGGGATGAACATTTTCATTGGATAATAATATACTAGTTTACTTGTAATGGGATGTTGTTATATCTTAAAAAAAAAGACATACTAGTATCAGTTACACAAGAATGATGAGTTAGAATTGTTTTAGGCCAAGCTAAAGTGCAATACATGTTATTACATTAAAACGACGAATGACACTAATCACATGTAAACAATTTATAGATTTCCCGTTAAACTATCAATATTGGCACCATTTAGGCTTTACGTTGGACTGATATCATTTTATAAAATTGTCGTACTTTCTAGCTACTGGATGTTTCTCCAACATTTCTGTTACATACACATGTAACAACACTGTAGGGTTCCAAATAGTACCATGCCTTTCATAAACAAAAAAAAAAAAAAAAAAAAAAATGAACAACCACTGACTATAATAAATATATACAAGTGTGGACACAGAAAAACGTCTCGCCTGAATTCCGCATCAGTAACGAAAATAAATTTCGTCATAAGCATTACGTAAATAGCATTAATTATGAGCAGCGGCCTGTATACCAATTATTGTCACCATACTATGCATAGTTACAGAGGAACTGTCCTAATACAAAAACTTTAACGAAGTCGCTGAACCGTTAAATTGAGGTCAAGGTCAGGTGACACCTACCAGACAATCATTTACTATTCATCAGCAACCTATATACCAAATATTGTCATCCTACCATGCTTAGTTACAGGGGAACAGCAGTAACCTAAAAACTTTAACGTAGTCACTGGACCGTGAAATTGAGGTCAAGGTCAAATGGCACCTACCAGACAGTCATGTACTATTCATCAGCAACCTATATACCAAATATTGTCATCCTACCATGTGTAGTTACAGAGGAACTGTCGTAACCCAAAAACTTTAACGTAGTCGCTGGACCGTGAAATTGAGGTCAAGGTCAGGTGACACCTACCAGACAGTCATGTACTTGTCATCAGCAACCTATACACCAAATATTGTCATCCTACCATGCGTAGTTACAGAGGAACTGTCGTAACCCAAAAACTTTAACGTAGTCGCTGGACCGTGAAATTGAGGTCAAGGTCATGTGACACCTACCAGACAGTCATGTACTAGTCATCAGCAACCTATACACCAAATATTGTCATCCTACCATGCGTAGTTACAGAGGAACTGTCGTAACCCAAAAACTTTAACGTAGTCGCTGGACCGTGAAATTGAGGTCAAGGTCAGGTGACACCTACCAGACAGTCATGTACTAGTCATCAGCAACCTATATACCAAATATTGTCATCCTACCATGCGTGGTTACAGAGGAACTGTCGTAACCCAAAAACTTTAACGTAGTCGCTGGACCGTGAAATTGAGGTCAAGGTCAGGTGACACCTCCAGACAGTCATGTACTAGTCATCAGCAACCTATACACCAAATATTGTCATCCTACCATGCGTAGTTACAGAGGAACTGTCGTAACCCAAAAACTTTAACGTAGCCGCTGGACCGTGAAATTGAGGTCAAGGTCAGGTGACAGGTGACTGACTGGCAAGTACTCATCATAAGCTACCTCTGGACCAAATTTGATGGACCTAGGGCTTGGGCTTACAAAGATATGAAGCAAGATGTCAAGTGTTTACGCCGCCACCGCCGCCGCCGCCGCCGCCGGATTCCCATACATATGTCTCGCCTCCAGCGACTTTCGTCGCAGGCGAGACAAAAAATATACTAATATTAATAATTCTGCCAATGAAACTGCAAATACAGTAAATGTAACTGAACTTGAATGTAAAAAATCCCAGAAACACAGATTTAAATGGCTGACTCTGATCCCCAAAGGAATAAAGATCTTTGTTTAATTCAAAGTGTCCTGAAGAGGATGGTTTGTTTGAATGATGTTTAACGCCACTTTTTATTTGGGGAGGAAGTCGGAGTACCCAGAGAAAACACAGACCTTCAGTAGAAAAACTGGCAATACTAGTCAATTAAGATGAAAGCCGAGTGCACCCTGCCTGCAGTGTGACTCAAACCCGCAATCTCAGTGTTGCCAGACCACACGATCAATATATAGTAAACAAACTACCTTAACCACACTGCCACGGAGGCCCCTGAGAGAGGATCATTCAAACACTAAAGTTAGAGAAATTTCATGGTGCAACAACCCAATTTTCTCTGAGAATCTAGAGTGTTTCAGAGTGTTGTTCTCTATCACCACTTAAAAACTAGAGGCAACTACGAGCCTGGATCGCTCATCTGAACAACTCCAATGATGCTTTGCATTTCTTTGAAGTCTCGAGAATTCTCTGATGTTAACAATAAACTGTTAAAAATCGATCAAAGACAGAAATGGCAGGATTTCGTTAAACAGGAAGTAGGTGAGCGACAGACCTGAAATTGAATCCCATGTTATGGGAGGCCATGCTGATGCTGCATACCAAATTTCAAGAGAATGTGATCAGTAGTTGCTGAGAAAACTGTTACGAAAAATAATTTTCCGACCAGAAGCCGCTCGCCAGACATTCACCATACTATAACCCGGATTTTCACTCTGTGAAATCCACCCAAAAATGAAAGTGATATGTCGAAAAGTAGGTTAGTGGTGGAAATGATAATAGAAATGGACACAAATTAGCTTGATTGAAGTAAAGATTATTTTCATATAGAAAAATATCTAGAGAAGACATTTATATATAGTTGAACCACACAAAATTTGTTATATCATAGTGATATAGTGAAATGTGCCAAATGAGACCATTGTCGCAAAATCCGCTGCTTTGCCTATGTACAGCACACTCTCAAAGTCTAAAAATGCATTGGCAGTTATTTTGTTGCCTTTTTTAAAAACAGCCCCTTGTTCTTTAGGCTTTTCATTTGGGAAAATTTATCGATGTTTTTCTTGAAATTGGGAAAAAAGTAATGGTCTTACACTTATAAAATATGGAAAACAACAGTAAGCATACAATAAAATAACTAAATTGATCTTTTGTTAGATATATTAATTTGACTTGTGAGATGATCAAACATCGGATGACTGCAGAAACTTCCATTTTGTTTCGTTTTATATTATCAAGATGCTGGAATTATATGGATTTATTTTGAGTAATTTAAATTATTAAGGATAAAGTATCAATGAAAAACCAGAAAAAAAAGCATTACAATAGAATAAATAATTTTTTTTTGTAAATAAGTTGCTAGAATTATAAATGAATTCGAAGTACATGAAAAACTAGTAAAAAATTTCAACACTGTGAATCCTATAAAAATAGTATGTATTTTATGTAAAATGCACTTTTACAAGTATGTAAACATATTTAAAATAAAAAAATGAAAATGACTGCTGAAATACTAATTATTATTATGTTTAAATCAATGCAATACTCGTTCAACACTGGCAGCATCGTATTGTGCAATTTCCGGCACAGAGTTCATATCTGCTCCGGAATTTTTCTAAACTTCTTTTGCTTTGAACTGGTTTCCGATCATATTTTGCCGCTGCGCATGTTTGTAGAAGGTAAAAGTCAGACAGCAATCAGCTTACACTGTTTTGTTATGGCGCGAAAACACAATAAACACAGAGTTACAAAAATAAGATTTCTTATTAAAATAGGAACAAAATTGAAAGGCAAGTCGCTCTCCAACGGAAGCCATGAATAATATAGACCATGATCGCCTGTTCTTATGGTTTTCTGTTGGGATTTTTGTCATAAATTGGGGAAATATCTAGACAAAATTTGGGAAATTTGCTCCAAGGGACACAACCGAAATTCGGAGGCAAATTCAAGCTAACTTTTCTGTATCACTGCGTGGACAGAAGAGGATTCTGGAACTAGCTGACCACATGGTTTAACAGTTGTGTAGTCATGTATGCAGGGATATACACTAACTTTTTTATAATGGTTGCCACCTGGTCTCCTAACTTAACAAATTTTGGCGCCCAGTGAAAAAGTTAGGCGCCCACATTTTTTCATATTTTTATAATAAAAAAGAATACACTTCCATAAATTAAAACTGTTCAATAAAATGATAGGATAGAACCAGAAGTAAAAAAAGACCATTGCGAAACAAATAATATTATGTAGTTAACAAAAAAAATGCACTATTAAAAGAATTTAATGATTTAAATTTACTTTTTTGAAAGTTACTGCCAAAGTACTAATTTGTATTTTGTATAAATTGCAATACTCATTTCAACACTAGCCGCATCGCAATTGCAATCTCCGGCCCGTAGTTCATACCCAATCCGGAAATTTTCGTATATTCTTTCGCTTGAACTGGTTTCCGGTATTGTTTTTACTACGCTTTATGTACAAAGTAAAAGCCAGAAGGGACCAGCTAACACTGTGTGGCGCGTAAACAGGATAAACAATGACGCAGAAAGAAAAATATTTAAGATTTCTTACCAATATTTGAAATAAAATTGAACGGAGACATACCGCTACTGCTCAGAATGACAGGGCAAAATTCGTGGAAACGGATATCAACCAAATCATCACAGATCGCCACCTGGACGATCGAAAAGCAAACTTTACTCGCCCATGCAAATATTTAGTCGCCTTGGGCGACTGTTAGTGTAAATCCCTGTCAGGGATTTTCCTACCTTTTTTCAAATGGGGCCTGGGCCCCTGTTAATTGGGAAAATTACGACGTAAACTCCACAATTGGGAAAAGTCTTAAATATGAATAAAGTAAAAAAATTGCTTTTAAATATAAATGTTTTTAACGAAAATGTTTCTTGTTTGTTAATAAGTCATGAATGATAAGATGGAATCTATAAGCCTGACCAGAAAACTGACTAATTCAAATCAGTTTTCATAAATATTTTGGAAAAAGTTACCAAAATTTACATATGTAGCCAACTGTGCTGACATCATACTCAAAGAGAAAAACTTCCAGGAATCTTTTTGGAATTAATTAGAAACTGAGTTTCAAACATCAGATTTTACTTTCACTTTCACTCTTGTTTGTTCTGGGGTCTAAATAAATGACTGGATAAGAACTAAATCAGATATACTAAACTCTAAAAATGTGCATTGCATTGGCTTTTAGTTTACCCTGATTCGTATGCTAATCTAATGACAAGGGTCGGTAGCGAAGGTTCGGTTGAATGCCGATAATGGATGGGTCTAGAGGTGCAAGAAAACTCACGATTTTCTATTCACCAAGGCTCTGGTCAATATTTAATTTCGTAAAAACAAAATTTCCTAGTTTTGATACACTGCGTCATCGTTCCCCTTCGGTAGTATTTCACGTTGTGTAATGCCATTTTTGAACGTTACTGCAGGGTCACCCTTCATTCCAAATGTATTCCTCCTACTTATTCTTTACTAAACAATGCTATTTAAACCAAAAAACAGCCTATAGTACTGGACATCGTAAATAAAAGTAATTTGTGTTATTTGCGGCATACAATTATCTTTCATATTACTTAACAAAGTTCCGCGACTTACCAAATCTAAGGCTTTTTTATATCGTACCAGAATCTCCGTTTGGTATAAAACAAGCAAGCTCTAATATAAAACTGGTTGCCGTTAAGACTAAAGATACCGGGAACAGTAATTATAAACCACTGTTCGCGAAGTAATCAGATTTTGATTTTCTTTGTAATATTTCGGTTTAGCGTGATTGAATTTATTTTTAGAATCCGGATTTCAAAACCTTCTGAATTGGGAATTTTCACTTTCATAATTGGGAAAAAATATGGGTTTTTGTCGTTGGGAATGCAGTGCTTGAAATTAGGATTTGCAACTCACTTGCCCGAATCCTGAACTTTTGGATTTTCTCCTATATATTCAATATAAATTTTATCAAAATTTCACTTGCCCGAAAGGATTTTTACTGGCCAGGGGCCAGCGGACTTGTGCTAATTTCGCAGACTGGGAATGGGGCCGATATTCGGCCAGGCAGGAAAATCCCTGCCTGTGTATGTCAGTATATATTGTCTTTTTTTTTTGGTTAATTATCAAATTGTTAAAAAAAAATCTGTTCTTGTGCCAGTTTTGATTTATTTACAACAAATGCCTAAAAATATTTAAGCAGTGTGGGAAACGGCCACTAGCCAAGTCGCCGAAATCGAGTTGAGAAGAATTTTGGCAAGTTAAGTTCATCTGCAACTGAAATTTTGAGGCAAGTTCAAGAAAAAATTTACAAGTCATGCTTTCCAAATGATAAATGTATCTTAAAAGAGTGTGTTCGGTGTATTTTCAATGTTAATTCAAGAATCTTTTAATTTTAAGATCTTTATTTACCCTGTGTAAATGTTAAATGGTGTTGGCTGTTGTTGACAAACTTTGAAAACCTACTTCCCAAATATGGCTAGTAGATTATTAATTCCGCGAGTACTACTGTATTATTTTAGCCAGAATGGTGAGCTGAACACAAATTTTGTTTCCCACACTGTTCAAGGTTTCAATTTCCTCACATAAGGTTCTACATTGATACTGCCAATGTAGTAGTGACAAACAACAACTCGATGTGCGACTTTTGACTGTCTACACTCAAAACTTTAGGTGCAACTCTGTGAGACGCTCTACACCACCATTTATTGGTATACTGTAGGAAATAAATACCAATGACTATACACATGTAGCTATACAGCTATGTGGGTCAAGCCCTGGAAACTCTTACCCGGGTTTATTTTGTGCAATGGTACTAGATGTTTTTTGTACAATATATTTGATCACTTCATCATACATGACTCCCTTTATATATAATGTCAATTACAATTGCCTCCTTCTTTTGACCACACCTCCCCCTAATAAAAGTGAAAGCCAGCCATAATATATATCGCATAAATATGCTGAAGGCAATAACTGAATTGAATATTGATAAATCTGGACACTTCCGTCCTTGTTTTAATGGATGATTTACAAAATTTCTTTCTACTTTCTAAACAAATTTTACAGTAAATTCACGTGAAACTGAAACGAACAACTTGTTGTAGCACATACAGATTTTTACGCTCAAATTATCAATATATTAATGTTTTCAACAATAAAGGTAATAAAACTAACACATTCAGACGGTCGAGGTTTCCTTGGACTCTGGCTGCTACTTGTTTCCGTACTTTCTTCGTCGCTTTCGCCTTCTGAATGCGGTCTTCGCCTTCTGTCGGCCATTTTTCTTTCTAAATTTGTGTCGACACGAGATGCAGATTTACCTCCCCTTCCACGCCAGTAGTACTGTGAAAAATTATAATATATTATATTGTCATTAAATCAAGATTTAAATGATTTGTGACAGCAAACAGATAATACACAAATAAAAAAATTGACAAAATAGAATATGAGACTCAGTTACAATGACTGATGATTTAGACTGATTGGTCGAAAAGTTGTGGGTTTAGTATTTTTATTAAACATTCCATGTCGGGATTTTGGGCTAAAACTTTGAAATGTGTTAATAAAGGACCTGTATACTTTTTATTTTTATCACAGTATAAAAAGAAATGAGCTTCATCGTCAATTTTAATCTGAATACAGTAATTACACATACGGATTTCCCGAGGAACTTTTTTCTATCTCCCTTTCTCAATGCATTTCTAGGATCATATGATATCAGATAATCTAAATTTTGTTATAAGTTTTTAATGATTTATATAGAAATATTTTATTTTTACTTTTAAACTTGGATTTTTATCAGTGTCTATATTAGAAAAGTGTCGATGCAGTTCACTGTAATATAACTTTTTAGCGAAGTTACATCTGGTCCATCAAATTATTTGTGTCTTTAATAACATCCTTACTATACGAGATCCAGGACTATGACTTTTCTGAATCCATACATGCCGAGGAATATCTGTCCGAAAACCAAGTTTTCGTATTATGTAAGTCATTATCGTATAAATTACGCTTCCTTGTGTAAAATGCGTTCTCAACAAGATGCCTATCGGTTCAAGGATGTTTCTGCAATAAGTGGAAATGTTCTTTTGAAAAACTTTTGAATAGTTGTAATGAATATATAGTGCAGAATATACTTATACAAATGTGTCTGAAAATACCATTGTAAATGGTTGTTTAGATACTGATATAAGCTTTTTTAAAAATAATCTTGCATTATCTAAAGCAAAAAGGGGTAAAGCACCGCGTGTAGACTTCATTCCGGTTGAGTTGTATAATAATGATACTGTTGTGAAGCCGTACATGCATTTGATACTGGTACGGCGGAAGCCGTACCTGCCGTACCGGCTGCTACGCCTATGTATTTGAGGCGAGAGGAGAGTCAAAAGACACCAATAAAAAAGAAAAATATGAACAATTTTTTTTAATTTCTGATAATTATAGGTACGGCATGCAATCTGTTGACAGAGAATTTAGGTTATAACGAGATGGCTAAAACTGTAGCTAGGTCAACAAGCAGAGCTTTGAGCCTACTATTTGTTAAGAGTTATAGTTCTGGAGGGGGGGGGGGGGCTTCCGATTCAATATCTTTACCAAACATTTTTGACATCTTGGTCAGGTCAGTAATATCGTATGGTGCCGCAATCTGGAGAACCAGAGATTTTTCTTGCATTTGTGATGTCCAGCACAGGGCGATCAGATTTGTTTATAAATGGGTATGGGGAAGTAGACTCCAAATGATGCCCTTAATGGGCATATGGGTTGGTCACCACCAGGTGATAAGCTATGGATCTGTGTAACAAGAAATTGGAGTAGATTATATGGTATGGTAATTGATAGAATCAATAGTAAAGTATTTAAATGGAGTTATAGATATGCTGTTAATAAGAAGAATAATTGGTGTTATAGACTTATTACTAAATTTAGAGAGTGTAATTTTAACAATTTTATAGATTTTAATAATATCTTCCAACTAGTCATGTATATCTATTGGAACACATTTTATTTGATAAATATAAAATAGACTGGCAGCAGAGAATTTCCACACAAGATATTGGTAGTAAATTCAGAACATACAAACTTTTTAAACATAGATTTGATACAGAAGAATATCTCTGTCATTCAAATGTGACAATTAGACATAGAAGTGCTTATGCTAAATTAAGATGTGTGGTTCCCCTTTAAAATAGAAACAGGTAGATACCAAAATAAAAGTTTACTAAATAACACTTGTTTTTATGTCACGATGAGGTAGAAGAATGATGAACAACATGTGACAATTTAATGTCCATAATATGCAGATTTACGTGTTAACATGTTCAGTGAGGCATTCAAATTAAATGTAAATTTTAATGTGTTAAATGATATTGAGAAATTAATTTTTCTGTTTAGCGTTAAAATGTGTTTTAGTTTGGTTGCCAAAACCTGCTATAATATTTTATGTAGGAGAAATGCTTTTATATACTCATAATCTTTTTTATATATGTATATATATTGTTGTAAATATTAACTTAAACTTGATATGTTATTAATAATAGTCTTTCATAATTCTTTTTAGAATGGCACTTGTCATGCTTGTATTTGTTTATCTTTTAATTCTGGAATGTCTTTTACTTTAACTTGTATATATGAAATTCAAGTGGTAAGACTTTAATAAAATATTGAATCTGAATCTTACAAGACCTTTCCTTTTCTTAAACTTTCACAACTCATAAAGCAATTACTTAGGGGGAAAAGACGTATGCCCCTGTAGCGCAAGAAACTCTTATAGTCTTGCTACAGATATACAAGACTTATACATGTTAATCAATACTGATGACCACAGCGGGATAGCTTTGAATAAAAAATGGGGTTATTTCCCGGCATAACAATAAAATGCAAGTTGTTTCTTAAATTTGTTTTATCATCAACATACCCAAGTAACATAATTGCGTGATTTGCAGGAATTAATGTTTCAGAATGTTTCGGATCACTTTAATATGTAAAATCATTTATGAAAAAAAAAAAAAAAAACTGGTGTGATGTTGTACAGCTAAGATTGCGTACCAAATTGTGCAATATGTACAGATTTTAAATTTTGTTGCTAAAGCCAGAATAGAAAAATTGCATAACTATGTATATGATAAAATGTTTATGTATAACTTTTATCAGTTGTTGCACAGTGAAAAACCAAGCAAAATTGAAGTATCGTAGAAATACACACATAGTGTTTTTAAACAAAATCTCTAAACAAATTTAGTAAACCTGTCTGTGTGATTACGCAATGATATTCAGTTTCATTTTAGTATTGGGAATGTTTAATGGGTCTCGACCCAGAGAGCTGCTCAACGCGTCCCCAGTTAGCGGATAGCAGAGTCCTTTCGTTAGGGCTGTAAGGTAATAATACGGAAGGCCTAACCACAGACCATACTGGTAACATGTTTAGAGAGTGTCACGTTCCTACGCGATAAAGACCCAATTTTTGTCTACGAAAATGAACAGGATTGTTGCAGCCACGTTTGTATATACACATACTCCATACCTTTCAAGTGACAGTCCAAATGTTCTGCCTTTTAGTCCAGGATGATTTATTCTTTGTGAACTTTTTCTTGTCTGATGTTGAGAAATGTTTAAATGAACCAATATAGTATTCCATGTTTTATAATGTTCCTGTCAATGCATTACACAAACATCTGATATAACGAAGCAGCAATAATTCATCTATAGCTTGCAAGTGTGTTATTTTTGCTAATTAACACACTTTTAATTTTAAATATTACCAATAAGTCTATTTCTAATTTCTATTAGGAACTAAGTTTGTTTGTTTGTTTGATGGTGTTTAACGCCACTTTCAGCAATTTTTCAGCTATATTATGGCGTCCAGTTTTTATTGGGGGAGGAAGCCGGAGTACCCGGAGAAAACCCCCGACCTGCGGTAGGAAAACTGGCAATCCTTGTCAATTAAGATTGGAGTCGAGTATATTAGGAACTAAGACAATTCTTTTTAAAGCAGAAAAGTTACATCAGTCTACATGGCAGTAATAATTTTTATAGGGGTAGTAAAAAGTAATTGTTTTATTTTGTCTTTTTAAACATGTTAAAGAATGGGATATTTGACCAGCCTCAGAAATGTTATTTATGCTACATGTTAATGGTGTCAAGGTTTTGTTGAAACTCACCTATGAAATAAACCATTAGGGGCGGATACAGGATTTTTGAAAGGGGGGGGGCGTAAAAGGGGGATATCGGAAAAAGAGGGCCACGAAGTGGTCCTCCCGCGCCTCGCAGAGGCGCATTTACGGCAGGGGTAGTACCGTTAATGCATAAATTTATGGCGAGGACGAGCGGGGATTACATTTTTGCATTTGGCGCTGGTTGTTACCCTCCCTGTTCTCTCTCTTTTTTTCCTTTCCTTTTTTTTTATTTTAAAGGGGGGGGGCGTACGCCCCTTACGCCCCCCCCCTAGATCCGCCACTGACCATTACCTTTATAGATTATTTACGTTTTTTGAAACGAGATGCGTTTTCTCGTCCATATCTCATCGAAGGGCGACAGCCCTGAGATGAGATGACGAGAAAATGCATCGCTGTATTGTAACATTGTGATGTCACAGTGTTTACTTAACGACGTGTCCAGCGAGATGAGATGGCCCATCTCACGCTAGTAGAGTGAGATGGAATAATACCGCACACAATCAAACAGATCAAAGGAAAATACTGCAAAATAGCGATAACTACAGATTATCATCAATCGTTCATAATTGTTCATCGACTCATATAATTATTTAAAAAAATTAATATTAATATAAACCACACACAAAAGATGTCATTTTACCGAACGCATAATTAATTGGTGATAACAGTTTTATTAATACCTTCTATATAAACAGTCGATATTTGCTCGTGGCACAATCTTGTTTAGATAGAAAATAATATAGCCTTAATTGTCCACCCCTGTTTTTAATTTATTTTTTGTGTTTTATTTTTTTTTTTGCTTACAATATTAATTTAGATTGATATTAAAACAATTAATATTTAAGTGTGTGGAAAAATACATATATCTGTTATAAAACATGCATTAAAGTTTCTATGAATGCGCTCTGTAAACACATCTTTTGAACAAAGTTCTGGACAATGATACCTGTAAGGTGAGGGAAAAAGGGGATGGGTTCTAGGGGGAGGGAGAAAGAGGGTGAGTTCTAGGGGGAAGGAAAAATGGAATGGGTTCTAAGGGGAGGGAAAAGGGGGCTGGGTTCTAGGGGAGGGAAAAGGGGGTGGGTTCTAGGGGAGATGAAATGCGGTTGGGATATGGGGGTGAAAGGGTGGGTTGGGGATAGGGATTGCTTATTTGGTTGGAAAGGGAGGTTTGGGTGGATTGCGGTTTAAAGGGGGTGTTGATGTAGAAAAGAGATTGGGTTATTGGAGTGGAAAGGTTTGGATTCTGGATAAACGTTAGATAATAAGAGGGATTAGGTAAAGTCAGGGCAGTGAAGCAGATAATATGGGAATGTGGCGGCGGCGTCAACACTAGGACATTTTGCTTTATATCTTTTAAGGGGATGCAGGACACTTTCACTGAAAATAATTTGTCAATGAATTTTCTTTAAAATTCGCCAAATAGTTAGTTTTTTATACAAGTTATCATAATTCAAAATAAAAAATAGGGGTTTCAGAGCTTATTTTCGAGGGGTTGAGCACTGAAATTTTTAAATTTTCATATAGATTATACAGAGAAGAGAATAAAAAAGCACTAAAATAAAAGATTACAAAAATTATGTCCAATGAAATTTTCAGAATTTTTGATATAATGTCAAGCAATCGGTATACATTTTAGTGATGGAAAGAAAAATAGGGGTCTCTGAGTTAAATTTTTGTCAATCGGGTAAAAACTAGTGAAAAAGTGCTAAAAATGGTAATTTTTTTGTCAAAATTACCTCCCTTGTCGAGAATTTCTTTTTCATTATTTTTGCCAATACCAAACTCATTTAAACGAAAACCTTTTATTTCAACCATTAATAAATTGAAGTAATAATATAGGTACATGACTTTCATTATTATTTTAAATTTTATTGAAATTAAGAAAGTAATAATGAAAGAAATTATTATTTAATTTACCATAAATGTTCTATCTATTTTGAAATTTTCACAAAAAATGGTGGATGGTGTCCTGCATCCCTTTAAGCTTACGCCCTAGGTTCATCAAATTTGGTCCCGTGGAATAGTACATGACTGTCTAGTAGGTGTCACCTGGCCTTAACCACAATTTCACGGTCCAAGGACAACGTTAAAAGTTTTTTGGATTAGGGCAGTTCATCTGTAACCATGCAAGGTAGGAAGAAAATATAGGTATAAAGGTTGCTGATGAATAGTACATGACTGACTGGTAGGTGTCGTCTGACCTTGACCTCAATTTCACGGTCCAGTGACTACGTTAAAATTTTGGTATTAAATGATAACAATTTAATGCTATTTACGCTTATGACGTAATTTCTTTCGTTACTGATGCGGAATGAAGGCGAGACATTATTCTGTGTCCATACTTGTTATATATTGCCGTAGCACAGACATATGTTATGTGAGGACAAGGGGGTCTTTTTGTAGTAGCAGATTTTCATAACAAAGTAATTATTAACACATTATTGCTTTACCGAAGCATTATTCCCAATGATAAAATGTAGCTGTATATTTTCATTGTAACATCGCACAACACCGGTCTTTCCCCAAAGAAGTATATTAAGAACCTATCAATTAATCTATGTGGTTTTCTTATTAAAATTGCATTATGTCGTTTTATCTTGTATCTCTCTATTGCAATTATGTACAATACAGTCCAACAATGCATCACCGATACATAGTAGTTTATATATAAATGGAAGTACTCGTAAATGTATTTAATTAAAAAGACAATTATGCTTACACTGATTAAAGAACATAAATCTAAAATAAATGTATTAGCTGATCCTTTACATCAGTTGCACACATATATTTTCATACAAATATGTTAAGTGCGTTCTTCCAAGTTTTTTCCTTTCCCAAATCATAAAACAATTACATCGGGGGAAAAGACAGATAGAAAATTTATTTAACACGCATATTATTAAGGCTTATCTGTAGCAAGACTAAAAGTGTTCTATACGCCACGCGGCAATACAATTTCTATCTATCTTTTCCCCGATGCAATTCTTTGACGAGTCGTCAAAGTTTAAGAAAAAGAAAGGTCTTGTAAGAACGAATGTAACACAAGGAATCGTAATCTCCGCGGCGTAACGAACACCTAGTCTTGCTAGAGATAAGGCTTATGCATGTTAATACTGATGACCACAGCGGGATAGCTTTGAATGAAAAACTTGGGGTTATTTCTCTTCATGTGTTACACAGAACGAGGTTTTCTTTCAGTAGTGGGTCACAGTAATATCTAATGTATTTAGTCTTGCATAATACAATAAAGATTGTATTTATATATTTTCAATGGGGTTTCTTCCTAATTCTAGACGAGTAGCAAGATTATATGTTGATCCTTTGATTCCAAGTATATATTTACAAAAGATAAATGAACTTTTTCGAAAGTGGATTTGTCAATAAAAGGAAGTGGGTCAACAGGGTTATTTGTGTTCCTTATTGAACGAAGTTTCGCTCTAAAGAATGGAAGATGGTTTTTTCGTTCATAGATATAAACATTATATGCAAAAATTGGTTTAATTAGTGCATCGAACATGTTTCTGATAATATAATAATATCAGCAAATAGTAAATTACAAATTTTTGACCCAACTTAAATTTAAGTGGTTTACAAGTATCATCATAGATGGACTGATGAATCCCAATAGATTTAACGTACAAGCTTTAGAGAACATTAAAAATGAAATATTAAACTTCGAAATGAATGAATATAAAAAAAGTGAAGATGGAGGAAGAAACCTTAAAAAATATGTTTACTGAAATTTAAGACAAATGACTTCAACTATAATTAAAATTTTTGCAATTTACGGTTTCAGTCTAGTCGTTATAGCTTTTAAGTTACAGAGCAAAAACTAAACATTTCTATAAAAATTTTGATTATAAGTACACATGCGAGAAATAACAGTCCGAAAACCAAGTTTTCGTGTTATGCAAGTCATTAATTATCCTATAAATTACGATTCCTTGTGTTACATTCGTTCTTACAAGACCTTTCTTTTTCTTAAACTTTGACGACTCGTCAAAGAATTGCATCGGGGAAAAGATAGATAGAAATTGTATTGCCGCGTGGCGTATAGAACACTTTTAGTCTTGCTACAGATAAGCCTTAATAATATGCGTGTTAATTAATACTGATAACCACAACGGAATAGCTTTAAAAAAATGTGGGGTTATTTCTCGGCATGCTTACTCTTTTATAATAATAGAATGGAATTGTCTCCTAATGTTTTCTTATCAAAATAACCAAGTAAAACAGTTGTGTGATTTGCATGAATGAATGTTTCAGAATGTTTAGGATTATTACTTAAACACATTTTGTTTTCTGAAAAAATAATGTTCTTTTGACAAAAAAGGTTTTAAAAAACTTCGAAACAAATTATTGATATCATTCAGTGAAATAACTGGTGCAATGTTGTACAGCTAAGATTGGGTACCAACTGTGCAATATGTAAAGATTTTTAAAAACTTTGTAGCTTAAGCCAGAATAGAAATATTGCATAACTATGTACATGTATATGATAAAATGTTTATTTATAACTGTTATCAGTTGTAGCATAGTGAACAGCCAAGTAAAAGTAAAGTTTCCTAGACATAAACAAAAAAGTGTTTTTAAACAAAATTTCTAAACAATTGTAGTTAACGTTTGCGTGTGAAAACACAACATTATTCAATTTCATTGTATAGTACTGGGGATGTTTCCTTTGTTATCGGATAGCAGAGGGCCTTACGTGGGATCAGTGAGGTATAATAATACGGAAGGCCTAGCCACAGACCATAGTGGTAACATATTAAGAGACTACTGTCACGTTTTCCTAACAGTTACCAAAACGTCTAGCTTCGTTTTAGGGCCACATTTCGATTTTTATTTGTCAATTTGTCGACTTTAATATAGGAAAATTCGAACTTTATTCTTGGAAATTCGAACTTTGATCGTTATGGAAAATCAGTGTCTTAAATACGATCTGTCATTTTCGCTGAGTCATAGGTAGTGTTTCCTATTCCCGGATTTGACTTTTCCCTAGACATGACAATGAGTAACTCGACGGGTGTCTAATTAGAAGCAGGCACTGCTTACTTGTCCGGAGCACCTGAGTACACCCATGGTTTTTATTGTGTTCGGGTTACTCTCTTTCTGTGTTTTATGTTTTTGGTTTTTGTGTTGTGTTTGTCTATATCCAGATTTGTAACTGTCCCTTGACTTTTAAGCTAATGTTATTCGGTCGGTTTTCTTTGCTATTTTTTTACTCTTGTGAATTATCAACTTTAATCTGGCACGTGCTTTAACCTTAGAAATTCCAAGTTTATTCTCGGAATAATCAACCTTAATCTTGGAAATTCCAATTTTATTCTGGGAATTATCAACTTTAATCTTGGAATTATCAACTTAAGTCTTGAAAATTCCAAATTTAACCTTTGAAATTCCAAGTTTAATTTTGAAAATTCCAACTTTATTCTTGGAATTATCAACTAAGTAAAAATTAATACTCAACTTAATATTGCAGGACATACATTTTATGTGCCAGTTGTATGAGGTTTTTATGTTACTTAGCAATAATTATAGTGTCAAAGTCCAAGACAAGACAAGACAAGACAAGATAAAGTTTTATTTAAAGTCGGTACAATAACAACACATAACATAAGCTCTAAAGAGCTTTTTAACCGACATACAGTACAAATAAGGCTTAATGACAAGCTGCATATACATACATGCAACATACATTAGCCACCCACATGACATACTAAATTACATTTGCAACATACCTTAGCCACATACATAAATACACACTACTGACGTATTACATTCATACAACATACATTAGCCATAGCCTCTTACTCTATGTGAAAAAAACACAGAGGTTAATAAGAGGTTAATTTTAACTTTTCGTGTGGAGGTTTCGACCTTGAATACACAGACTCCTATAAATACTTAGGATTATGGTTCAACGAATATCTCAACATGGACAAAGCAGTACGAGAGCTAGCTAAATCAGCGAGTAGGTCACTTGGGGCACTTTTCGGTAAATTCATCTCGGCGGGAGGAATGACCTGGTCAGTCTACTCAAAACTTTACACTTCGATGGTCGAACCAATTTTATTCTACGGAAGTGGAATTTGGGGGATTAAATCATACAGTGTAATCAACAATGTCCAAAATAAGGCAGCAAAATATTTCCTTGCTGTAGGAACGCGAACGTCAAATACAGCTGTACGTGGTGATCTAGGACTTACAACCTGCTTCAATAAACAGAAACTTTCGTGTATTAGACTAAAGTGCAAGTTAGTTCGTGCAAACGAGGACAGACTTATATCAAAAGTGACCTGCTGGGCTAAACGGCGAAAAAAAGCTGGCATTGTACTGTTGACAAACTAATTTCGCAAATTGATGCAACTGATATCATTCAATAACACTACTATAGGTATCAAATGTGTCACGCAAATCATTAAAGAAAGACTGTGCGAAATTGAAAAACAGAATTCTCTAGTGAAATCTATAATGACAGGAAAAATCCGAATGGAAACAAACTTAGGACTTATCGTCTCTATAAAGAAACTGTTGAACTAGAACAATATATTCAGTGCCAAATACCACGAAACGTAAGGCGAAAAATGACACTATTTTGGAGCGGTGCGCTACCTATAGCTGCTGAGACGGGACGATACTCCAGACCGCAAACACCACTTGACAGAGACTCTGTACTTTATGCAACATGAACGTTATTGAAGACGAAAAGGATTTTTTAATCGACTGTCGCTTATATTCAGACATTAGATATGAACTTTTTCAAAAAGCTGCGGAACAAATTGATGGATTTTGTATGATGGACTCAGATCGTAAATTCATAGAACTTTTGAAGTATAGTCAGGTCCAAATATCTGTTGCTTTTACTTTGCATAATTTTTTCAGAGAAGAAAGCGTTTTCTGTGATATTTCACCCTTTGCATTTTAAATTAACATATATATTTTACAAATTATTTCAAGAAACCTCTTACTCGTGATTAATTTTTAAATTATGTACTTACACTTACATTTTAGACACCTAATTGTCCTTATTTTAATTTATATGAATGAAAGAAGCTTACAAATCCTCTCTTTTATTTTTTGTTGTTGATTATTTCTTACATCTTTTTTATGAATGTGTTTTATTGTATATATAGTGTCTCCTAAGTCTGTACAGGCTGGATATTGATCTTTTATTGCATTTTTTTCGATTGTATGGTACGTTATTTGTTGATCAATATGTGACACTTTAAAAATAAAATATTATAATAATAATAATAATAATAATAATAATAATATTTATTAGTGTAAACACAATTACAATAAATGGTTATAACTCAAATAACAAACAAATAAAAAAAAAACTATCCAATAAACCAAATCTAGTCTTCTGGAGTGACGGTGATATTTTTAATTGATTAATCAATTAAAGCTTTAAGTAATATTAATGAGCTACTGTTTAAAATATGACGCAACTTATTAATTGTAATGGAAGTTATATTTATTTTTGTTATAAGTTCTTGTCTGTAACTGGTATAGGTTGGACAATAAATAAAAAAAGTGTTCCTCATTTTCAATTTGAGAAGTAGTAGTATTATATTATTTAATAAGATAACATTATATGGAATCCATCGTTGGGCCTAACAAAAAGAAAAAAAGTTACAAACTATATTAGAGAATTTCACTAATATTGCTATTGTAATGTCCAGAATGTGTATCAAAGTTAGTTATAGTCATAATGGTCCCATATAAACTTCGTTTTCACTCTATATTTCATACGAAACAAACAATTATACGCATTTTCAGCAGTTCTTTTCCGGAAACTGTTATTAAACAATGTGGTTACTTATACGTTTTAATCGATACAACTATATTAATTAATATTTTGACGTTGAATTGCCGCAAAATTCCAAAATTCCAAAATTTCATACATTATCAGAAAATGGCAAATAATGCTGAAGAAGATTATGAACAGCTACAGTATCAGCAGGTTTTACAGAAAATCCACCATATCTGCTCAGATCTCTTCACATTGTGACCAACCGGCATGATATTATGGCATTAATTTATTCATTAGTCCTCGCTGTGATATGCCAGATTGATATTGTTTTTCCCCCATTTTGTTGGAACAAGCGCAGGGCTCGCTATGAAACATCATCGAACAAGAAAAAATAGAACAAGATAAAAACTATTTAATAAGTCATTGTATGACATTAAATAGTTTTCATCTTGTTCTATTTTTGTATATATCAATCAAACAAATTATCAAAATTTTAATAAATATACTATCAAATATACAGTTGGTGATTACGATAAACCAAATATTTAACATTGGATTTTCCGTATGGGGTATCTGCAATGTTGTGGGGAAATCCTCTCAATTTAAACCCCGAAAGCAGTTGCTTGTGTAAGTTGAAATGTTAGACTACTGTCGCATTCTTATAAAAGAATAGGGGAACTGGTATGTAAAATGTCTTTTATTACTAAATATTTGTAAGCGTGTGTCTACCTCAACATGCAAGCGGAAAGAGAGAAAGTGGCATGCAAGTGAAATTTTATATACCAAATATAATATTTACAAAACCATTGCGAAACACCCCAGTGTCTCCGGAATGATTAATATACTGAAATGAGTTTCTCAACAGCCATACAATTACCAAATATATAACACTACATTAGTGACAAATAAAAAAATATATGCCGTGTGGCAAAAATGACCAAAAATTTTGGGTGAAAAAATCAGCACTGAATGAAACAAACAAAATGTTTAACCTCCCCCTTTTTAAAAAAAAAAACTCTATTTTCCAGGCTCTTATAAATGTTCCCCCAAATATAAAAGATTTTGAATCAATAATGTTTCTATTTTTCAATTTTGCTATTTTTAGAACCCCAACATCTAATCAGATGCATCCGCGTCAGTTCCGGCCTTATTGCAGGCAGGGTGTGATAGACTCCAACCTTTAATTGCCAGTTTTCCTGTCGATGGTTGGAGGTTTTCACCAGGTACTACTCCCAAATTAAAAACTGGATGCCATGCGGATGGTATACATGTAGCAGCTGAAAAATGGTTAAAAGTGGCACTAACAACAAATAAAAAAATAGACTTATGGAAAAAGCCACATCCACCTTAGCTGTAGGCAGAGTCTAGGTTCACATATACATTTTTATTTTAGCGACTTAAAGCAGCTCTTCATTACACAAATATGAAAATATGTCAACAACAGTCGGCTCAGTTAGATGTCACATGTACAAAACAGTTGGTAGCCTCCATTTCAGAGACAGCATGGAAACAGTGTCAAAAGTTTGCTGAAGATATGGAGTTATTTGCAAAGTAGGTTTCAGTGGATTTTGTAATAAAAGAACATGATTTTATTGCCACTTGTAATAATTTAAAATTGGGTTATCCCAGCTCACTATTTAATAAGGCTGTTAGGAATTCATTTTTCTTACAGTTTCTTAAAAAGAGACACTTTTAGGTAAAGGTAAAACATTCTCAAAAACATGATGTAGTTTTTAAAAAAATATTTTAAGTAAACCACCTTAACATTGTTTTGAATTGGTGGAATTTGGAAGGAATTTTATTGCCACTGGTGGAGTAGTTCAGAAATGTACATAGCTTATCTGTCAGTGGTAACATGGTATATATTTCCTGCAAATGATGGCAAATGGGAGCAGTTCAGATAAAATGATTATCGTTTAAGATATAAATTACATCTTAAGAATCGATGTATGTACAGTATTGCTCAAAGTGTTTTGTAACATTGGGAGACATTGAAATTTGCCATATCATATACATGCATGACATGTAAAATCTGCTGTTTTTGCATATATATCACGGAGAGCTCTCTTATGCTTCCAGCAAGTCTAAAATATTTAAAAGACAGAACAAATCACCATAAATTAATAAAAGTGGAGTGACAGAAGACTGCATAAACTATAATAATATGGCAGGTTGAATCAATTAAGGGGGATCTATATCTCTATTTTTATTTACATGTATGTGTCTACAATGTACATGTTTGTATTCAACATACAATTTTTATGATTATTAAAGAGCATGTCAATTATTATTTTAACAGACATGCTAAAAGGACAACAGTAAATGCAGATGATATCAAAATGCTAACAAGAAGATCTACAAAACTGGTAAGAGTTACATGTATAAAAAAGAAAGGGTACCTCACTGACTGAGTAAGGGCCTCAGTGGCTGAGTGGATAAGGTAGTTCGTCTACTATTGATCATGTGGTCTGTCAACACTGAGATTGCGGGTTCAGGTCTCATTGCGGTCAGGGTGTACTCGACTCCAATCGACATTAACGAGGATTGCCAGTTTTCTTAAGAAGGTTATGGTTGTGTCCGGGTACTCCGGCTTTTAAAATTTTATCAGATGGTGTTCTTAGACCCATATTGCAGTATTATTAAATTTTAATTATCAAGGTGATTTAAGGTATCCGGACCACAATTTACCATGTGATCATATTTGATGTCCCGGTTGTCCGTAGTTCTTCAATAGAACAGACCTCGGTAATGATTGGCAAACTTCGGAAATACTACTTTTTACTCTAAACTAGATTTGTTTTTAACGTTGACTCAAAGTAAAACAGTATATAAATATTACATGTCTGACAGGGTGACAGTAAAATTGTCAACTTGAGGAAGTACTGTCAACCGAGGCGAAAGCCGAGGTTGACAGTATTTTCGAAAGTTGAAAATTTTACTGTCACCCTGTCAGACATGTAATATTTATATACTGTTTTACTTTGAGTCAACGTTAAAAACAAATCTAGTTTAGAGTGACAGACATGTAACATTTATTTTATAATACCGAAAAACTATTCAAACCATGAACAACTTTATTCAAGCAATTTAACAATAAAAGTAAACTAACAGTATCTTTAATCTACCTCGTTTGTAGTAGAAAAACGTTTGTTGCTTGACATTATTGTCGTCTGTATTTTGTTGTATTTGACTAGTAATTTTACTGTATTCAAAAATTTACTTGAAGACCTGCATTTTTTCTTTCTTTCAGTAAAGTGAATATCAATTGCTTGATATAATAACAAACATTTTGAAAATTTCATTTGACAGAATTGTGTAAATCAAGTATTGTAGTGTTTTTCATTGTTTTCTCTGTAAAGTACTATCTACATGTATAAGAAACTTTGAAATTTTGGCTCTCAACCCCAAGGAAATAAGCTTTGATATCAGTAGTTTTTTAATTTAAAATATGATTATTTGTAATATAAACTATTATTTGGCAAGTGTGGACAAACTTTATTGACCCAATATTTTCATGGTAAGTGTTCTGGCCCCCCTGGTTTCCCATGGATTGTTGCAATTAATGAAAGTGGACAGTAATAAACTTTATACGATAAGTTTATTAAAGTCATGAAGTTTAGATATGTAATTTTTTAGTTATAATTTATCAGAAATAGGTTCACCTTTATGTAAAGAAGAACGTTTGTTTCTTATTTGAGGTTTATGCTTATTTTTTTAATATTTACTAACTGCATGTGCACTTTTGCCCGATTCTTGTAGATACAAAAATGGACATAACTAACCTGTCATAGATAAAGAGGGCTGGCTTTCTTCCCCCATAAAAACTGGATAAGGGTCCTCGGTGGCTTAGTGGTTAAGGTAGTTCGTCTACTATTGATCATGCAGTCTGTCAACACTGAGATTGTGGGTTCGAGCCTCAATGGGGGCAGGTTGCGCTGGACTCTAATCTTAATTTACAAGGATTGCCAGTTTTCCTACTAAAGGTTGGGGTTTTCTCCAGGTACTCCGGCTTCCTCCCTCAGTAAAAACTACATGATATAGCTGAAATATTGCTGAAAGTGGCATTAAACAACATTTAAACCAAGAAATAAAATAAAAACTGGATGTACCTTTACCATGTTTACTGGGTTGAAAAATTTCTGAAAGTGACTGATAATTACTAGGCTATGATTTTTACAGTCACAGTGTTTTTTTTATCCCATGAGTCAATACAAAAAACATATCTCAAAAAATTTTTAAAAGTAACCTTGTAATTATAAGCATGCCTACTTTGCCATAAAAATTTTTAATTTCTTTAAGATTTACTAATCTTTATTATAGCACCAATACATTTCAAATGTGCATGAGAAACTAAATGAAAGCAAACAGGATGGGAAAAAACAGAAAAAAAGTCGCAAAAAAGCAGGGACATCATCGACAGCTACTAGTATCACCATGGAAACAGACGAGGAGTCCAATATGTAATTTATATGTTTGTTACAAAGTAAGGGTTACTTAAATAAAACCTCAAAGTTTCAGCAGTTTATCACAACAGATGTTTAATATACAATTATGTAGCTCCTGTGATAGAAGGAGGGTTTGCTGTTTGAAATCAGAGAGAAACATTGAAATATTTTTTTATAGCAAACACAGAAGCCAAATATTTATTTTTTTTTTTATAATACCACTGCCTTATACTCCTCGCATGTTAAGTTAATCTTTGATCCATTAAAAATTGTCTATTTATAATTTTTATGCTTATAAAACTGTTTAAGTTTGTGAGTTGATTTTGTTACTAGTTTGATGTAAACAGTTAATCTTGCTTTATTGTGTGTTTCAGAACATAAGCAACCAATGTTTAACCTACCACCTAACATGTCACACCCAACTCCAACATTTGAATGTGTTTTCTCCTAATTCTCTGACTTCATCCTACAGTAAAAATCAAGGTATTGCTAATAATTGCAGTAGTAGTTTAAACCCCATTTTAGACAAATTATGAAAAACCCTTCTTTTTTGTCGTACTGTATGTGTATTTCTGCCACGGTTAAAAAATTCTGTATTTTTTGTTGTTGCTTTGAATAGAAAAATGTATATGGTATTACATTGTATTAAATCAGCGTTATATTTAATAAATTTGGAATCATTGTAAATACATGTACAGTTTGTATTTCTACATTCAGTAGGTGAAGAAATCATTATGCAACAAGTTTGTTTACAGTCATTACGTAATATGTACACCTGTGCACATACACACCACATACATAAACTACCCTACAAACAAACAAATCTTCCTTTAACCCAATAACTTTTATTCATTTATGATCTTTAGAGACAGTAAAATGTACGAAATGCTCATATATCTTACTTTTAAAAACTTTACAGAAAATATGTTAGAATGACTTCCGGCTATCACGATTGGAAATAAAAGAAACAACAACAAAAGATAAATATTTAATTGATATAAAACACACCATTCTGAAAAACTTTATTGATAAATACAATATACAATTCATGTAAAACATTACAATTCAAAAAGGGTAACAGAAAGTGACAAAGTACAAAAGAATGTGAATGAAATTCCAAACTTCCGGTCCATACGATCTCCTGAAATACAAAAAAATATCCGATTATTATACAAATTGACAACATTTTGGGCGAATATTCTATTCTATACGCCGATATATCCAATGTTCCGATATCCTAATTCCCGATAAAAAATACATAGGAGGAATAGGAAATGGTTTGGTGTTTTGAAATTCTATCCCATTTGCCGATATATCCAATTGGCCGATATCCGATTTCGTGGAGTCTACTGTAATAAATTCAAAATACATTCAATATACAATCAGTCTGTTCACAATTTTTTATGTTCACACAACACTTCAACCATAATGAAATAATATATACACAAGACAAAAATGAGAAATGGGTGCTAACACTAAAGCCTTGTGGTGCTGAATGAAACAGATCGTGCAAGCGCCTGAATATCTACCCTCTATGGGAGACAACCCAAAAGAAATTAATTTCACTCCAATTCACTACCTTCAAACGATTGAAATTATATTTTTTGTACTTCTGATAAAATCTTAGTTACTTTTGCTTGATGATAGGGTCTATGTTGGGTGATGTTACCTTAATGTTATAAATAATTATTATATGTACTATTATGTTTCTTTTGTTAACTGATATTTTTCATTTCTTGTTGTGTTTTACTTGACCCATATGGGTAAAAAATGTATAACAAAATACAATCACTGATATACAACATTGTTATGAAAACAATGTAAATTTAAACCTGTGTTTTGTATGAAAATATTAATTTACTTTTTATTGAGTAAAATGTTAATAAAAACTTGTTTTTGTATGATAAAATATGAGAAGACATTTCTAAGTTGTGTGTCCTATCTATCCTGTATTACTGTGGTGTCACCCCCACCACAATGTGGAGTTTGGGACGTGGACCACAATGTGGAGCCAGTGACATGGACCACAATGTGGATCTGGGGATGTGGACCACAATGTGGAGCCAATGACATGGACCACAATGTGGAGCTGGGGATATGGACCACAATATGGAGCTGGGAATGTGGACCACAATGTGGATCTGGGGACGTGGACCACAATGTGGAGCCAGGGACATGGACCACAATGTGGAGCTGGGGACATGGACCACAATATGTAGCTGGGGATGTGAACCACAATGTGGAGCTGGGGATGTGGACCACAATGTAGAGCCAGGGACATGGACCACAATGTGGATCTGGGGACGTGGACCAGAATGTGGAGCCAGGGACATGGACCACAATGTGGATCTGGGGACGTGGACCAGAATGTGGAGCCAGGGACATGGACCACAATGTGGAGCTGGTGACATGGACCACAATATGGAGTTGGGGACGTGGACAACAATGTGGAGCCAGGGACATGGACCACAATGTGGAGCTGGGGACATGGACCACAATGTGGAGCTGGGGACATGGACCACAATGTGGAGCTGGGGAGGTGGACCACAATGTTGTTTTGTTTGTTTGATGGTGTTTAACGCCACTTTCAGCAAATTTTTAGCTATATCATGGCGTCCAGTTTTTATTGGGGGACGAAGCCGGAGTACCCGGATAAAACCCCCGACCTGCGGTGGGAAAACTGGCAATCCTTGTCAATTAAGATTGGAGTCGAGTACACCCTGCCTGCAGTGAGAATCGAACCCGCAATCTCAGTGTTTACAGACCACGTGATCAACAGTAGACGAACTACCTTGACCACTTGGCCACCGAGGCCCCCGACCACAATGTTGAGCCAGGGACATGGACCACAATGTGTAGTCAGGACATGGACCACAATGTGTAGTCAGGACATGGACCACAATGTGGAGCGAGGACATGGACCATAATTTGGAACCAGCGACATGGATCACAATGTGGAGCCGGTGACATGGACCACAATGTGGAGCTGGGGACGTGGACCAGAATGTGGAGCTGGGGACGCAGACCACAATGTGGAGCTGGGGACATGGACCACAATGTGGAGCTGGGGACATGGACCACAATGTTGAGCCAGGGACTTCGACCATAATGTGGAGCAGTTGACATGGACCACAATGTGAAGTCAATACAAGGACCACAATGTGGAGCGAGGACATGGACCACAATTTGGAACCAGCGACATGGATCACAATGTGGAGCCGGGAACATGGACCACAGTGTTGAGCTGGGACATGGACCACAATGTGGAGCCAGGGAAATGGACCACCACAATATGGAGCCAGGGACATGGACCACAATGTGGAGTGAGGACATGTACCACAATGTGGAGCAGGACATGAACCACAATGTTGAGCAGGGGACATGGAGCACACCGTGGATGGAGGACAAAGACCCCAATGTGAACTGGGGATATGAACCACAATGTGGAGCAGGGACATGAACCACAATGTGGAGTGAGGACACGGACTGCTCCATGTGGAGCGGAAACATGGAATTACTGGGCATCTGTTTTCCCTTTTAAGTGCTCTAAAGTGCTCTGAAGTCTATATATTCCTGGTAAGATTTTTTTAGCATAAAATTAAACGTTCGCATCAGTTTGAAAAATGGCACTGATTGGTAATTTTGTGGGAGTTTGAAGCCATTAAAATGTAAATTAAATGGAGAATTGTCGTTCAAACGATTCTCACATCAACATTTTAAATTTTTATGAAATTTTTATGTAGTAAAGTATCAGTTGATTAAACCCCATATGCCGGATCATATGAAATGTTGATGCACCAGAAGGGAAATGTTCCGCTCCTTTTCATACCCCATACTTTTCCAGTGGCAGTTAAGATTTTTATACCCCACGCAACGAAGTTGCCGAAGGTATAATCTTTTTGACCCGTCCGTCCGTCAGTCCGTATGCTGTCGTCGCGGGTGCAGGTCAACTCGTACCTCGACCAACTCGTACCCTACCAACTCGTACCTCTACCAACTCGTACCTTTGCATTTAATATAGTTAATTTAGTACGTTATTAAAAATATATGTTGTATATTAGATAACAAATAAATATAGTAAATTTAGTACGTTAATAATAATAATAATAATAATATATGTTGTATATTAGACTCATTTTTACAAATATTTTATTTTGCGAACATATTACACTTTTTTAAACAATTAATTACAAAGAAAAGGACCCAATTATTATTTTTAATTGTCCTATAATCACGACCGCATATTTTTCTTGTGTACTTAATAATTTTAAGTTTTTAGTCAAAATTTGCATTTTCCAGTTTGCAAACAGATTACGCTTTTTCAACAATTAATTACATAGAAAGGGATCCAATTATTATTTTTAATTGTCCTTTAATAACGACCGCTTATTTTTCTTATGTACTTTATAATTTCAAGTTTTTACTCAAAAAAATCCAAAGCCACACATTAATAAATAATAATAAATATTAAAAGTTTATATTTTTAGTTTAACATAATTTCAGCCATTTATTATATTGTGTCCTTTTTCATTCTACCACATAATGCAAAGGTACGAGTTGGTAAAGGTACGAGTTGGTAGGGTACGAGTTGGTCGAGGTACGAGTTGACTAGTATCCGTCGTCGCCTGGGTAGCGCTCTCATTTCTTAATGGATTTTAGCGACACTTTGGGAAATTGTTACTTATAGTAGGAGGGGATTGATTTTCAGGGAATTTCATCAAGGGGGACCATATTTTTGGGAGGGGGGCTTGGTCAACTTTCATGTACAGTTATATTCAATGTTGTCTCCTGGATAGCGCTTTCATTTCTTCATGGATTTTCATGAAACTTTAATATACCAATTTAAATACAAAATACCACCTTGATGTAATGGGGTATCGTGAGCTTGCTCACTAAGGTTCTTTATTAATCAATTAATCAATCAATCAATCAAATTGTTTATTTTGATAGGAAAGAGCTTCCTTTCATTTTTGGTAAAATATAGATTTTTCGTTATCAATTTATGCTGGGACTAGTATAACATGATTTATAGGTTCCTGATTTATCGAAATTAAAGGTTCATAAAAAGGTTTCGTTACAAAAGAGGGTACTTTTAGTTTTCAGACTAACTATAAGTGCGGAGCATTGTTTATATTGTTGCATGGTGTGATTATGTCTCATTAGTGCAGCTATAATTATGCTGTGATATAAATAGCTCTTGATGTAATCTTCTGACGGGCGTATCATGCGGTCATTGACAAAATCTCGCGCACGAGATTCGCTGAGAACTAGGGCGGGGGAGAGGGGGATAAGGAACAAAAACACAATTGTTGAAGACCTCTTTTTCCCTCTTTGTTTATATTAACATAAAGTCAATTAAAAAAAATTCCACCTTCGTTTCTGGAACGCCATTTGGGGGTCTGAAAGTTCCATACCTCTTCTAAACTATATCCAAATTTCAGAAAACTGTAATACCTCAAACTTTTTTTAAAGCTCTGGAAGCATCCCTATCTTCATCGATGAAGTCCGAGAGACCCCGAAAACAGGAAATTGGCAATTATTCCACTAGACTAAATTACTCCTAATCCATTATATTTCATCAAATGTTTAATTTTAAAATTTTTTTCAAAGATCCTTCTTTCCAATAAGCCCCAAAAGTAGAACCAAAACAAGAAAAAAGCCAAAGAAAAAAAATTACAAAGAAATACACTATTTAATGGGGAACTACATTCGTGGACTCGTTGTGTTGTCGTTCCTAAATATAAGCTGAAAATTGCTAGATTTTAATAAAACTTACCCTATGCCTTGTTTGATATAATACGAGTCATTCTTCCAAATTTTATGTCAGTCTGACCAATAGTTTTGGAGATATTTGGATTCAATTGCACCTACCGTAAGCCTGAAAAATAGCCCCATTTTCTCTTCATTATAACCAAATTTTCCAACTGTACCCCTCTCACTAAAATGGCTGTAACTTTCTTGCTTTTTAAGATATCTACAAAAAGTAAAATGTGTCAGAAAGTAGAAAGCTACATGTAATTAAGTCAATCTTTTTTTTTTGGCAATTTTGACTTTTAACTATCTAAAATGTTAAAGAAATTTAAATATTTGAAATAATTCAGAAAATAAATGAACAAAAACATTCAAAATTCTATTTAAAATATAAAGATTGGCTTTAAAAATTCAACTTTTAGAGAAAAAAAGGCCAAAAACATTCTATTTAAAAAAAAAAAACTTTTTACATACCTGAGATGCACCAAAAAGGTGGCAAAAAATATTCAATACACATACCTTACACTTGCCTCAGGTCAAGGGGAGAGCAATAAAACTTAACAGGTTGTAAATTTCAAAGAAATTGCAAATAACTCATTAATTAATATTTCTATTGCTTAATTAATTGTAAATTGAAGATAAATTTCACAGAAATAAACATTTTAATGTTAACATGCGACTTTAACCAGCAAGTCTTTGGATGTAGTGCTAAATTTAAGATAAGAATTATTAAAAACCTAAAAATCATAAATCTAGCTTGAAAAATGAATATATTTGGATTTGAACGGGTAAAATAATGAAACATTTTTAATTTGAAATTAAATAGAAAAATAAGTTGTAACAAACCTGCAGTTCTGTGGTCCTGTCATCATTTTTGTGTTGATGCTGTAGGGCTACACTATACACCAGCAAGCTAAGTATTGAAGATGTTTACCACTGGTTACAATCCTATCATGAAAGACTGTCTGACTGCAGAATAGGAAAGTTCTTCATGCTGGTAAATACAGGAAGGCTAATGAATTGTTCAGAAGAAATGATTATACATCTAAAGCTCATGATGAAGAAGCCAACACCTCATTCAATCACATGGACTCAAGTCAAGACTGGAGGTTCATTAACACAGTCTACATGTACATGGAATGACAGAGATGACAGCAGTTCTAATCAATACCATCTCACATTTCACTCCTCAGATGGTAAATCCAGCAACTTGATAACAGAACAAGAAGAGAAGAGTGTACCTGGCACCTTGAGATTAGTTGACAGTTAATGTATGAGTGTACATGCTTCATACACTACTCTACAGTCTACAGACAAGTATTACAGAGAGATGTTAGCTAGGTGAAGATAGCACTAAATACCTACAAATAGCTAAATACAGAAAAAGAAGACCACTCCAGTAAAGTGTTGTCAGACTTCAAGAACACAAGACAAAAGATCTGCACAGTAAGAATCCAGAGTTCAAGAAAGGACAGCTAGATCTGAACTGTACACAACAGTGACTGCTGCAAGTAGAAACTACACAGAGATCCTGCTGATTATTGAAAAAAGGCCCTTTTAAGGGCCAACCAGATTTTCCAAAAAGAATCTATATTGTTGTTTCATTTTTAAAATGCAATAAACAAACACATGTATACAGATGAAAATAATTATAGGTCAACCTGCTCCTTTTTCACAGTAAACATAATTCAAAAGTCTCTACCCTCCCCCCCCCTTTTCAGAAAAACAAAGAAAAAAAAACTCTATCATTTAAAAGTAACCAGAATAGACTACCAATGTTGTTTTTTGCCATTTTTCAAGCAATTTTACAAGACCGCAAAGGTGCAGGGTGGCCTAATATACTGTTGTTGAAGCCCAGAGGCCGACACAAGATGGCCGACATTCACACTTTCCTGTTGTGGCACAGTTGCAAATCATCAGCATTAAAAAAAAATGAAGTATCCCTGCTGTATCCTGTATGCCAATCCGTGCACGCATGTGCATCTGTCTCCACCCCCTGGCTTCTGGCAGTTAACAATTCAAAGCTCCATAATTGCCATTGGGTTGGATGTTCAAGCTCCTTGCTAAATTAAGCCATCTCCTTAAAGCCCAATAGCACAGTTTTTCTCAATTTTATGGCTATATTTTTTAAAAACACCTCCATTTTTAAATCCTACAACTTGTTTTACCATGGAAATGGGTATTTATTATGTCAACAAAAAGAGGGGTGGCCAATAGGAAACCCTTAATAGAAAATCATATAGAAAAGTAATAATTTTGAACCAAATTTAAAAAAAGACCCTAAAAAACAATAAAACTGTTTAATTTTCATACATTTCTTGAATTCATATTGTTTTTCATTGAACTTAACAAAAATTTTGCCTTTAGTGCCAATGTAGAGTGAAAAATCTAACTTTTTTTACTCACCTCATTCTGGCTCCTAGGAACAAAAACACAATTGTTGAAGACCTCTTTTTCCCTCTTTGTTTATATTAACATAAAGTCAATTAAAAAAAATTCCACCTTCGTTTCTGGAACGCCATTTGGGGGTCTGAAAGTTCCATACCTCTTCTAAACTATATCCAAATTTCAGAAAACTGTAATACCTCAAACTTTTTTTAAAGCTCTGGAAGCATCCCTATCTTCATCGATGAAGTCCGAGAGACCCCGAAAACAGGAAATTGGCAATTATTCCACTAGACTAAATTACTCCTAATCCATTATATTTCATCAAATGTTTAATTTTAAAATTTTTTTCAAAGATCCTTCTTTCCAATAAGCCCCAAAAGTAGAACCAAAACAAGAAAAAAGCCAAAGAAAAAAAATTACAAAGAAATACACTATTTAATGGGGAACTACATTCGTGGACAACGAGTTGCAAAGGTCATTAATTGTGTTGTCGTTCCTAAAGATAAGCTGAAAATTGCTAGATTTTAATAAAACTTACCCTATGCCTTGTTTGATATAATACGAGTCATTCTTCCAAATTTTATGTCAGTCTGACCAATAGTTTTGGAGATATTTGGATTCAATTGCACCTACCGTAAGCCTGAAAAATAGCCCCATTTTCTCTTCATTATAACCAAATTTTCCAACTGTACCCCTCTCACTAAAATGGCTGTAACTTTCTTGCTTTTTAAGATATCTACAAAAAGTAAAATGTGTCAGAAAGTAGAAAGCTACATGTAATTAAGTCAATCTTTTTTTTTTGGCAATTTTGACTTTAAACTATCTAAAATGTTAAAGAAATTTAAATATTTGAAATAATTCAGAAAATAAATGAACAAAAACATTCAAAATTCTATTTAAAATATAAAGATTGGCTTTAAAAATTCAACTTTTAGAGAAAAAAAGGCCAAAAACATTCTATTTAAAAAAAAAAAACTTTTTACATACCTGAGATGCACCAAAAAGGTGGCAAAAAATATTCAATACACATACCTTACACTTGCCTCAGGTCAAGGGGAGAGCAATAAAACTTAACAGGTTGTAAATTTCAAAGAAATTGCAAATAACTCATTAATTAATATTTCTATTGCTTAATTAATTGTAAATTGAAGATAAATTTCACAGAAATAAACATTTTAATGTTAACATGCGACTTTAACCAGCAAGTCTTTGGATGTAGTGCTAAATTTAAGATAAGAATTATTAAAAACCTAAAAATCATAAATCTAGCTTGAAAAATGAATATATTTGGATTTGAACGGGTAAAATAATGAAACATTTTTAATTTGAAATTAAATAGAAAAATAAGTTGTAACAAACCTGCAGTTCTGTGGTCCTGTCATCATTTTTGTGTTGATGCTGTAGGGCTACACTATACACCAGCAAGCTAAGTATTGAAGATGTTTACCACTGGTTACAATCCTATCATGAAAGACTGTCTGACTGCAGAATAGGAAAGTTCTTCATGCTGGTAAATACAGGAAGGCTAATGAATTGTTCAGAAGAAATGATTATACATCTAAAGCTCATGATGAAGAAGCCAACACCTCATTCAATCACATGGACTCAAGTCAAGACTGGAGGTTCATTAACACAGTCTACATGTACATGGAATGACAGAGATGACAGCAGTTCTAATCAATACCATCTCACATTTCACTCCTCAGATGGTAAATCCAGCAACTTGATAACAGAACAAGAAGAGAAGAGTGTACCTGGCACCTTGAGATTAGTTGACAGTTAATGTATGAGTGTACATGCTTCATACACTACTCTACAGTCTACAGACAAGTATTACAGAGAGATGTTAGCTAGGTGAAGATAGCACTAAATACCTACAAATAGCTAAATACAGAAAAAGAAGACCACTCCAGTAAAGTGTTGTCAGACTTCAAGAACACAAGACAAAAGATCTGCACAGTAAGAATCCAGAGTTCAAGAAAGGACAGCTAGATCTGAACTGTACACAACAGTGACTGCTGCAAGTAGAAACTACACAGAGATCCTGCTGATTATTGAAAAAAGGCCCTTTTAAGGGCCAACCAGATTTTCCAAAAAGAATCTATATTGTTGTTTCATTTTTAAAATGCAATAAACAAACACATGTATACAGATGAAAATAATTATAGGTCAACCTGCTCCTTTTTCACAGTAAACATAATTCAAAAGTCTCTACCCTCCCCCCCCCCTTTTCAGAAAAACAAAGAAAAAAAAACTCTATCATTTAAAAGTAACCAGAATAGACTACCAATGTTGTTTTTTGCCATTTTTCAAGCAATTTTACAAGACCGCAAAGGTGCAGGGTGGCCTAATATACTGTTGTTGAAGCCCAGAGGCCGACACAAGATGGCCGACATTCACACTTTCCTGTTGTGGCACAGTTGCAAATCATCAGCATTAAAAAAAAATGAAGTATCCCTGCTGTATCCTGTATGCCAATCCGTGCACGCATGTGCATCTGTCTCCACCCCCTGGCTTCTGGCAGTTAACAATTCAAAGCTCCATAATTGCCATTGGGTTGGATGTTCAAGCTCCTTGCTAAATTAAGCCATCTCCTTAAAGCCCAATAGCACAGTTTTTCTCAATTTTATGGCTATATTTTTTAAAAACACCTCCATTTTTAAATCCTACAACTTGTTTTACCATGGAAATGGGTATTTATTATGTCAACAAAAAGAGGGGTGGCCAATAGGAAACCCTTAATAGAAAATCATATAGAAAAGTAATAATTTTGAACCAAATTTAAAAAAAGACCCTAAAAAACAATAAAACTGTTTAATTTTCATACATTTCTTGAATTCATATTGTTTTTCATTGAACTTAACAAAAATTTTGCCTTTAGTGCCAATGTAGAGTGAAAAATCTAACTTTTTTTACTCACCTCATTCTGGCTCCTAAATATAAGCTGAAAATTGCTAGATTTTAATAAAACTTACCCTATGCCTTGTTTGATATAATACGAGTCATTCTTCCAAATTTTATGTCAGTCTGACCAATAGTTTTGGAGATATTTGGATTCAATTGCACCTACCGTAAGCCTGAAAAATAGCCCCATTTTCTCTTCATTATAACCAAATTTTCCAACTGTACCCCTTTCACTAAAATGGCTGTAACTTTCTTGCTTTTTAAGATATCTACAAAAAGTAAAATGTGTCAGAAAGTAGAAAGCTACATGTAATTAAGTCAATCTTTTTTTTTTGGCAATTTTGACTTTTAACTATCTAAAATGTTAAAGAAATTTAAATATTTGAAATAATTCAGAAAATAAATGAACAAAAACATTCAAAATTCTATTTAAAATATAAAGATTGGCTTTAAAAATTCAACTTTTAGAGAAAAAAAGGCCAAAAACATTCTATTTAAAAAAAAAAAACTTTTTACATACCTGAGATGCACCAAAAAGGTGGCAAAAAATATTCAATACACATACCTTACACTTGCCTCAGGTCAAGGGGAGAGCAATAAAACTTAACAGGTTGTAAATTTCAAAGAAATTGCAAATAACTCATTAATTAATATTTCTATTGCTTAATTAATTGTAAATTGAAGATAAATTTCACAGAAATAAACATTTTAATGTTAACATGCGACTTTAACCAGCAAGTCTTTGGATGTAGTGCTAAATTTAAGATAAGAATTATTAAAAACCTAAAAATCATAAATCTAGCTTGAAAAATGAATATATTTGGATTTGAACGGGTAAAATAATGAAACATTTTTAATTTGAAATTAAATAGAAAAATAAGTTGTAACAAACCTGCAGTTCTGTGGTCCTGTCATCATTTTTGTGTTGATGCTGTAGGGCTACACTATACACCAGCAAGCTAAGTATTGAAGATGTTTACCACTGGTTACAATCCTATCATGAAAGACTGTCTGACTGCAGAATAGGAAAGTTCTTCATGCTGGTAAATACAGGAAGGCTAATGAATTGTTCAGAAGAAATGATTATACATCTAAAGCTCATGATGAAGAAGCCAACACCTCATTCAATCACATGGACTCAAGTCAAGACTGGAGGTTCATTAACACAGTCTACATGTACATGGAATGACAGAGATGACAGCAGTTCTAATCAATACCATCTCACATTTCACTCCTCAGATGGTAAATCCAGCAACTTGATAACAGAACAAGAAGAGAAGAGTGTACCTGGCACCTTGAGATTAGTTGACAGTTAATGTATGAGTGTACATGCTTCATACACTACTCTACAGTCTACAGACAAGTATTACAGAGAGATGTTAGCTAGGTGAAGATAGCACTAAATACCTACAAATAGCTAAATACAGAAAAAGAAGACCACTCCAGTAAAGTGTTGTCAGACTTCAAGAACACAAGACAAAAGATCTGCACAGTAAGAATCCAGAGTTCAAGAAAGGACAGCTAGATCTGAACTGTACACAACAGTGACTGCTGCAAGTAGAAACTACACAGAGATCCTGCTGATTATTGAAAAAAGGCCCTTTTAAGGGCCAACCAGATTTTCCAAAAAGAATCTATATTGTTGTTTCATTTTTAAAATGCAATAAACAAACACATGTATACAGATGAAAATAATTATAGGTCAACCTGCTCCTTTTTCACAGTAAACATAATTCAAAAGTCTCTACCCTCCCCCCCCCTTTTCAGAAAAACAAAGAAAAAAAAACTCTATCATTTAAAAGTAACCAGAATAGACTACCAATGTTGTTTTTTGCCATTTTTCAAGCAATTTTACAAGACCGCAAAGGTGCAGGGTGGCCTAATATACTGTTGTTGAAGCCCAGAGGCCGACACAAGATGGCCGACATTCACACTTTCCTGTTGTGGCACAGTTGCAAATCATCAGCATTAAAAAAAAATGAAGTATCCCTGCTGTATCCTGTATGCCAATCCGTGCACGCATGTGCATCTGTCTCCACCCCCTGGCTTCTGGCAGTTAACAATTCAAAGCTCCATAATTGCCATTGGGTTGGATGTTCAAGCTCCTTGCTAAATTAAGCCATCTCCTTAAAGCCCAATAGCACAGTTTTTCTCAATTTTATGGCTATATTTTTTAAAAACACCTCCATTTTTAAATCCTACAACTTGTTTTACCATGGAAATGGGTATTTATTATGTCAACAAAAAGAGGGGTGGCCAATAGGAAACCCTTAATAGAAAATCATATAGAAAAGTAATAATTTTGAACCAAATTTAAAAAAAGACCCTAAAAAACAATAAAACTGTTTAATTTTCATACATTTCTTGAATTCATATTGTTTTTCATTGAACTTAACAAAAATTTTGCCTTTAGTGCCAATGTAGAGTGAAAAATCTAACTTTTTTTACTCACCTCATTCTGGCTCCTAAATATAAGCTGAAAATTGCTAGATTTTAATAAAACTTACCCTATGCCTTGTTTGATATAATACGAGTCATTCTTCCAAATTTTATGTCAGTCTGACCAATAGTTTTGGAGATATTTGGATTCAATTGCACCTACCGTAAGCCTGAAAAATAGCCCCATTTTCTCTTCATTATAACCAAATTTTCCAACTGTACCCCTCTCACTAAAATGGCTGTAACTTTCTTGCTTTTTAAGATATCTACAAAAAGTAAAATGTGTCAGAAAGTAGAAAGCTACATGTAATTAAGTCAATCTTTTTTTTTTGGCAATTTTGACTTTTAACTATCTAAAATGTTAAAGAAATTTAAATATTTGAAATAATTCAGAAAATAAATGAACAAAAACATTCAAAATTCTATTTAAAATATAAAGATTGGCTTTAAAAATTCAACTTTTAGAGAAAAAAAGGCCAAAAACATTCTATTTAAAAAAAAAAAACTTTTTACATACCTGAGATGCACCAAAAAGGTGGCAAAAAATATTCAATACACATACCTTACACTTGCCTCAGGTCAAGGGGAGAGCAATAAAACTTAACAGGTTGTAAATTTCAAAGAAATTGCAAATAACTCATTAATTAATATTTCTATTGCTTAATTAATTGTAAATTGAAGATAAATTTCACAGAAATAAACATTTTAATGTTAACATGCGACTTTAACCAGCAAGTCTTTGGATGTAGTGCTAAATTTAAGATAAGAATTATTAAAAACCTAAAAATCATAAATCTAGCTTGAAAAATGAATATATTTGGATTTGAACGGGTAAAATAATGAAACATTTTTAATTTGAAATTAAATAGAAAAATAAGTTGTAACAAACCTGCAGTTCTGTGGTCCTGTCATCATTTTTGTGTTGATGCTGTAGGGCTACACTATACACCAGCAAGCTAAGTATTGAAGATGTTTACCACTGGTTACAATCCTATCATGAAAGACTGTCTGACTGCAGAATAGGAAAGTTCTTCATGCTGGTAAATACAGGAAGGCTAATGAATTGTTCAGAAGAAATGATTATACATCTAAAGCTCATGATGAAGAAGCCAACACCTCATTCAATCACATGGACTCAAGTCAAGACTGGAGGTTCATTAACACAGTCTACATGTACATGGAATGACAGAGATGACAGCAGTTCTAATCAATACCATCTCACATTTCACTCCTCAGATGGTAAATCCAGCAACTTGATAACAGAACAAGAAGAGAAGAGTGTACCTGGCACCTTGAGATTAGTTGACAGTTAATGTATGAGTGTACATGCTTCATACACTACTCTACAGTCTACAGACAAGTATTACAGAGAGATGTTAGCTAGGTGAAGATAGCACTAAATACCTACAAATAGCTAAATACAGAAAAAGAAGACCACTCCAGTAAAGTGTTGTCAGACTTCAAGAACACAAGACAAAAGATCTGCACAGTAAGAATCCAGAGTTCAAGAAAGGACAGCTAGATCTGAACTGTACACAACAGTGACTGCTGCAAGTAGAAACTACACAGAGATCCTGCTGATTATTGAAAAAAGGCCCTTTTAAGGGCCAACCAGATTTTCCAAAAAGAATCTATATTGTTGTTTCATTTTTAAAATGCAATAAACAAACACATGTATACAGATGAAAATAATTATAGGTCAACCTGCTCCTTTTTCACAGTAAACATAATTCAAAAGTCTCTACCCTCCCCCCCCCCTTTTCAGAAAAACAAAGAAAAAAAAACTCTATCATTTAAAAGTAACCAGAATAGACTACCAATGTTGTTTTTTGCCATTTTTCAAGCAATTTTACAAGACCGCAAAGGTGCAGGGTGGCCTAATATACTGTTGTTGAAGCCCAGAGGCCGACACAAGATGGCCGACATTCACACTTTCCTGTTGTGGCACAGTTGCAAATCATCAGCATTAAAAAAAAATGAAGTATCCCTGCTGTATCCTGTATGCCAATCCGTGCACGCATGTGCATCTGTCTCCACCCCCTGGCTTCTGGCAGTTAACAATTCAAAGCTCCATAATTGCCATTGGGTTGGATGTTCAAGCTCCTTGCTAAATTAAGCCATCTCCTTAAAGCCCAATAGCACAGTTTTTCTCAATTTTATGGCTATATTTTTTAAAAACACCTCCATTTTTAAATCCTACAACTTGTTTTACCATGGAAATGGGTATTTATTATGTCAACAAAAAGAGGGGTGGCCAATAGGAAACCCTTAATAGAAAATCATATAGAAAAGTAATAATTTTGAACCAAATTTAAAAAAAGACCCTAAAAAACAATAAAACTGTTTAATTTTCATACATTTCTTGAATTCATATTGTTTTTCATTGAACTTAACAAAAATTTTGCCTTTAGTGCCAATGTAGAGTGAAAAATCTAACTTTTTTTACTCACCTCATTCTGGCTCCTAAATATAAGCTGAAAATTGCTAGATTTTAATAAAACTTACCCTATGCCTTGTTTGATATAATACGAGTCATTCTTCCAAATTTTATGTCAGTCTGACCAATAGTTTTGGAGATATTTGGATTCAATTGCACCTACCGTAAGCCTGAAAAATAGCCCCATTTTCTCTTCATTATAACCAAATTTTCCAACTGTACCCCTCTCACTAAAATGGCTGTAACTTTCTTGCTTTTTAAGATATCTACAAAAAGTAAAATGTGTCAGAAAGTAGAAAGCTACATGTAATTAAGTCAATCTTTTTTTTTTGGCAATTTTGACTTTTAACTATCTAAAATGTTAAAGAAATTTAAATATTTGAAATAATTCAGAAAATAAATGAACAAAAACATTCAAAATTCTATTTAAAATATAAAGATTGGCTTTAAAAATTCAACTTTTAGAGAAAAAAAGGCCAAAAACATTCTATTTAAAAAAAAAAAACTTTTTACATACCTGAGATGCACCAAAAAGGTGGCAAAAAATATTCAATACACATACCTTACACTTGCCTCAGGTCAAGGGGAGAGCAATAAAACTTAACAGGTTGTAAATTTCAAAGAAATTGCAAATAACTCATTAATTAATATTTCTATTGCTTAATTAATTGTAAATTGAAGATAAATTTCACAGAAATAAACATTTTAATGTTAACATGCGACTTTAACCAGCAAGTCTTTGGATGTAGTGCTAAATTTAAGATAAGAATTATTAAAAACCTAAAAATCATAAATCTAGCTTGAAAAATGAATATATTTGGATTTGAACGGGTAAAATAATGAAACATTTTTAATTTGAAATTAAATAGAAAAATAAGTTGTAACAAACCTGCAGTTCTGTGGTCCTGTCATCATTTTTGTGTTGATGCTGTAGGGCTACACTATACACCAGCAAGCTAAGTATTGAAGATGTTTACCACTGGTTACAATCCTATCATGAAAGACTGTCTGACTGCAGAATAGGAAAGTTCTTCATGCTGGTAAATACAGGAAGGCTAATGAATTGTTCAGAAGAAATGATTATACATCTAAAGCTCATGATGAAGAAGCCAACACCTCATTCAATCACATGGACTCAAGTCAAGACTGGAGGTTCATTAACACAGTCTACATGTACATGGAATGACAGAGATGACAGCAGTTCTAATCAATACCATCTCACATTTCACTCCTCAGATGGTAAATCCAGCAACTTGATAACAGAACAAGAAGAGAAGAGTGTACCTGGCACCTTGAGATTAGTTGACAGTTAATGTATGAGTGTACATGCTTCATACACTACTCTACAGTCTACAGACAAGTATTACAGAGAGATGTTAGCTAGGTGAAGATAGCACTAAATACCTACAAATAGCTAAATACAGAAAAAGAAGACCACTCCAGTAAAGTGTTGTCAGACTTCAAGAACACAAGACAAAAGATCTGCACAGTAAGAATCCAGAGTTCAAGAAAGGACAGCTAGATCTGAACTGTACACAACAGTGACTGCTGCAAGTAGAAACTACACAGAGATCCTGCTGATTATTGAAAAAAGGCCCTTTTAAGGGCCAACCAGATTTTCCAAAAAGAATCTATATTGTTGTTTCATTTTTAAAATGCAATAAACAAACACATGTATACAGATGAAAATAATTATAGGTCAACCTGCTCCTTTTTCACAGTAAACATAATTCAAAAGTCTCTACCCTCCCCCCCCCCTTTTCAGAAAAACAAAGAAAAAAAAACTCTATCATTTAAAAGTAACCAGAATAGACTACCAATGTTGTTTTTTGCCATTTTTCAAGCAATTTTACAAGACCGCAAAGGTGCAGGGTGGCCTAATATACTGTTGTTGAAGCCCAGAGGCCGACACAAGATGGCCGACATTCACACTTTCCTGTTGTGGCACAGTTGCAAATCATCAGCATTAAAAAAAAATGAAGTATCCCTGCTGTATCCTGTATGCCAATCCGTGCACGCATGTGCATCTGTCTCCACCCCCTGGCTTCTGGCAGTTAACAATTCAAAGCTCCATAATTGCCATTGGGTTGGATGTTCAAGCTCCTTGCTAAATTAAGCCATCTCCTTAAAGCCCAATAGCACAGTTTTTCTCAATTTTATGGCTATATTTTTTAAAAACACCTCCATTTTTAAATCCTACAACTTGTTTTACCATGGAAATGGGTATTTATTATGTCAACAAAAAGAGGGGTGGCCAATAGGAAACCCTTAATAGAAAATCATATAGAAAAGTAATAATTTTGAACCAAATTTAAAAAAAGACCCTAAAAAACAATAAAACTGTTTAATTTTCATACATTTCTTGAATTCATATTGTTTTTCATTGAACTTAACAAAAATTTTGCCTTTAGTGCCAATGTAGAGTGAAAAATCTAACTTTTTTTACTCACCTCATTCTGGCTCCTAAATATAAGCTGAAAATTGCTAGATTTTAATAAAACTTACCCTATGCCTTGTTTGATATAATACGAGTCATTCTTCCAAATTTTATGTCAGTCTGACCAATAGTTTTGGAGATATTTGGATTCAATTGCACCTACCGTAAGCCTGAAAAATAGCCCCATTTTCTCTTCATTATAACCAAATTTTCCAACTGTACCCCTCTCACTAAAATGGCTGTAACTTTCTTGCTTTTTAAGATATCTACAAAAAGTAAAATGTGTCAGAAAGTAGAAAGCTACATGTAATTAAGTCAATCTTTTTTTTTTGGCAATTTTGACTTTTAACTATCTAAAATGTTAAAGAAATTTAAATATTTGAAATAATTCAGAAAATAAATGAACAAAAACATTCAAAATTCTATTTAAAATATAAAGATTGGCTTTAAAAATTCAACTTTTAGAGAAAAAAAGGCCAAAAACATTCTATTTAAAAAAAAAAAACTTTTTACATACCTGAGATGCACCAAAAAGGTGGCAAAAAATATTCAATACACATACCTTACACTTGCCTCAGGTCAAGGGGAGAGCAATAAAACTTAACAGGTTGTAAATTTCAAAGAAATTGCAAATAACTCATTAATTAATATTTCTATTGCTTAATTAATTGTAAATTGAAGATAAATTTCACAGAAATAAACATTTTAATGTTAACATGCGACTTTAACCAGCAAGTCTTTGGATGTAGTGCTAAATTTAAGATAAGAATTATTAAAAACCTAAAAATCATAAATCTAGCTTGAAAAATGAATATATTTGGATTTGAACGGGTAAAATAATGAAACATTTTTAATTTGAAATTAAATAGAAAAATAAGTTGTAACAAACCTGCAGTTCTGTGGTCCTGTCATCATTTTTGTGTTGATGCTGTAGGGCTACACTATACACCAGCAAGCTAAGTATTGAAGATGTTTACCACTGGTTACAATCCTATCATGAAAGACTGTCTGACTGCAGAATAGGAAAGTTCTTCATGCTGGTAAATACAGGAAGGCTAATGAATTGTTCAGAAGAAATGATTATACATCTAAAGCTCATGATGAAGAAGCCAACACCTCATTCAATCACATGGACTCAAGTCAAGACTGGAGGTTCATTAACACAGTCTACATGTACATGGAATGACAGAGATGACAGCAGTTCTAATCAATACCATCTCACATTTCACTCCTCAGATGGTAAATCCAGCAACTTGATACAAGAAGAGAAGAGTGTACCTGGCACCTTGAGATTAGTTGACAGTTAATGTATGAGTGTACATGCTTCATACACTACTCTACAGTCTACAGACAAGTATTACAGAGAGATGTTAGCTAGGTGAAGATAGCACTAAATACCTACAAATAGCTAAATACAGAAAAAGAAGACCACTCCAGTAAAGTGTTGTCAGACTTCAAGAACACAAGACAAAAGATCTGCACAGTAAGAATCCAGAGTTCAAGAAAGGACAGCTAGATCTGAACTGTACACAACAGTGACTGCTGCAAGTAGAAACTACACAGAGATCCTGCTGATTATTGAAAAAAGGCCCTTTTAAGGGCCAACCAGATTTTCCAAAAAGAATCTATATTGTTGTTTCATTTTTAAAATGCAATAAACAAACACATGTATACAGATGAAAATAATTATAGGTCAACCTGCTCCTTTTTCACAGTAAACATAATTCAAAAGTCTCTACCCTCCCCCCCCCCCCTTTTCAGAAAAACAAAGAAAAAAAAACTCTATCATTTAAAAGTAACCAGAATAGACTACCAATGTTGTTTTTTGCCATTTTTCAAGCAATTTTACAAGACCGCCAAGGTGCAGGGTGGCCTAATATACTGTTGTTGAAGCCCAGAGGCCGACACAAGATGGCCGACATTCACACTTTCCTGTTGTGGCACAGTTGCAAATCATCAGCATTAAAAAAAATGAAGTATCCCTGCTGTATCCTGTATGCCAATCCGTGCACGCATGTGCATCTGTCTCCACCCCCTGGCTTCTGGCAGTTAACAATTCAAAGCTCCATAATTGCCATTGGGTTGGATGTTCAAGCTCCTTGCTAAATTAAGCCATCTCCTTAAAGCCCAATAGCACAGTTTTTCTCAATTTTATGGCTATATTTTTTAAAAACACCTCCATTTTTAAATCCTACAACTTGTTTTACCATGGAAATGGGTATTTATTATGTCAACAAAAAGAGGGGTGGCCAATAGGAAACCCTTAATAGAAAATCATATAGAAAAGTAATAATTTTGAACCAAATTTAAAAAAAGACCCTAAAAAACAATAAAACTGTTTAATTTTCATACATTTCTTGAATTCATATTGTTTTTCATTGAACTTAACAAAAATTTTGCCTTTAGTGCCAATGTAGAGTGAAAAATCTAACTTTTTTTACTCACCTCATTCTGGCTCCTAGGAACAAAAACACAATTGTTGAAGACCTCTTTTTCCCTCTTTGTTTATATTAACATAAAGTCAATTAAAAAAAATTCCACCTTCGTTTCTGGAACGCCATTTGGGGGTCTGAAAGTTCCATACCTCTTCTAAACTATATCCAAATTTCAGAAAACTGTAATACCTCAAACTTTTTTTAAAGCTCTGGAAGCATCCCTATCTTCATCGATGAAGTCCGAGAGACCCCGAAAACAGGAAATTGGCAATTATTCCACTAGACTAAATTACTCCTAATCCATTATATTTCATCAAATGTTTAATTTTAAAATTTTTTTCAAAGATCCTTCTTTCCAATAAGCCCCAAAAGTAGAACCAAAACAAGAAAAAAGCCAAAGAAAAAAAATTACAAAGAAATACACTATTTAATGGGGAACTACATTCGTGGACAACGAGTTGCAAAGGTCATTAATTGTGTTGTCGTTCCTAAATATAAGCTGAAAATTGCTAGATTTTAATAAAACTTACCCTATGCCTTGTTTGATATAATACGAGTCATTCTTCCAAATTTTATGTCAGTCTGACCAATAGTTTTGGAGATATTTGGATTCAATTGCACCTACCGTAAGCCTGAAAAATAGCCCCATTTTCTCTTCATTATAACCAAATTTTCCAACTGTACCCCTCTCACTAAAATGGCTGTAACTTTCTTGCTTTTTAAGATATCTACAAAAAGTAAAATGTGTCAGAAAGTAGAAAGCTACATGTAATTAAGTCAATCTTTTTTTTTTGGCAATTTTGACTTTTAACTATCTAAAATGTTAAAGAAATTTAAATATTTGAAATAATTCAGAAAATAAATGAACAAAAACATTCAAAATTCTATTTAAAATATAAAGATTGGCTTTAAAAATTCAACTTTTAGAGAAAAAAAGGCCAAAAACATTCTATTTAAAAAAAAAAAACTTTTTACATACCTGAGATGCACCAAAAAGGTGGCAAAAAATATTCAATACACATACCTTACACTTGCCTCAGGTCAAGGGGAGAGCAATAAAACTTAACAGGTTGTAAATTTCAAAGAAATTGCAAATAACTCATTAATTAATATTTCTATTGCTTAATTAATTGTAAATTGAAGATAAATTTCACAGAAATAAACATTTTAATGTTAACATGCGACTTTAACCAGCAAGTCTTTGGATGTAGTGCTAAATTTAAGATAAGAATTATTAAAAACCTAAAAATCATAAATCTAGCTTGAAAAATGAATATATTTGGATTTGAACGGGTAAAATAATGAAACATTTTTAATTTGAAATTAAATAGAAAAATAAGTTGTAACAAACCTGCAGTTCTGTGGTCCTGTCATCATTTTTGTGTTGATGCTGTAGGGCTACACTATACACCAGCAAGCTAAGTATTGAAGATGTTTACCACTGGTTACAATCCTATCATGAAAGACTGTCTGACTGCAGAATAGGAAAGTTCTTCATGCTGGTAAATACAGGAAGGCTAATGAATTGTTCAGAAGAAATGATTATACATCTAAAGCTCATGATGAAGAAGCCAACACCTCATTCAATCACATGGACTCAAGTCAAGACTGGAGGTTCATTAACACAGTCTACATGTACATGGAATGACAGAGATGACAGCAGTTCTAATCAATACCATCTCACATTTCACTCCTCAGATGGTAAATCCAGCAACTTGATAACAGAACAAGAAGAGAAGAGTGTACCTGGCACCTTGAGATTAGTTGACAGTTAATGTATGAGTGTACATGCTTCATACACTACTCTACAGTCTACAGACAAGTATTACAGAGAGATGTTAGCTAGGTGAAGATAGCACTAAATACCTACAAATAGCTAAATACAGAAAAAGAAGACCACTCCAGTAAAGTGTTGTCAGACTTCAAGAACACAAGACAAAAGATCTGCACAGTAAGAATCCAGAGTTCAAGAAAGGACAGCTAGATCTGAACTGTACACAACAGTGACTGCTGCAAGTAGAAACTACACAGAGATCCTGCTGATTATTGAAAAAAGGCCCTTTTAAGGGCCAACCAGATTTTCCAAAAAGAATCTATATTGTTGTTTCATTTTTAAAATGCAATAAACAAACACATGTATACAGATGAAAATAATTATAGGTCAACCTGCTCCTTTTTCACAGTAAACATAATTCAAAAGTCTCTACCCTCCCCCCCCCCTTTTCAGAAAAACAAAGAAAAAAAAACTCTATCATTTAAAAGTAACCAGAATAGACTACCAATGTTGTTTTTTGCCATTTTTCAAGCAATTTTACAAGACCGCAAAGGTGCAGGGTGGCCTAATATACTGTTGTTGAAGCCCAGAGGCCGACACAAGATGGCCGACATTCACACTTTCCTGTTGTGGCACAGTTGCAAATCATCAGCATTAAAAAAAAATGAAGTATCCCTGCTGTATCCTGTATGCCAATCCGTGCACGCATGTGCATCTGTCTCCACCCCCTGGCTTCTGGCAGTTAACAATTCAAAGCTCCATAATTGCCATTGGGTTGGATGTTCAAGCTCCTTGCTAAATTAAGCCATCTCCTTAAAGCCCAATAGCACAGTTTTTCTCAATTTTATGGCTATATTTTTTAAAAACACCTCCATTTTTAAATCCTACAACTTGTTTTACCATGGAAATGGGTATTTATTATGTCAACAAAAAGAGGGGTGGCCAATAGGAAACCCTTAATAGAAAATCATATAGAAAAGTAATAATTTTGAACCAAATTTAAAAAAAGACCCTAAAAAACAATAAAACTGTTTAATTTTCATACATTTCTTGAATTCATATTGTTTTTCATTGAACTTAACAAAAATTTTGCCTTTAGTGCCAATGTAGAGTGAAAAATCTAACTTTTTTTACTCACCTCATTCTGGCTCCTAGGAACAAAAACACAATTGTTGAAGACCTCTTTTTCCCTCTTTGTTTATATTAACATAAAGTCAATTAAAAAAAATTCCACCTTCGTTTCTGGAACGCCATTTGGGGGTCTGAAAGTTCCATACCTCTTCTAAACTATATCCAAATTTCAGAAAACTGTAATACCTCAAACTTTTTTTAAAGCTCTGGAAGCATCCCTATCTTCATCGATGAAGTCCGAGAGACCCCGAAAACAGGAAATTGGCAATTATTCCACTAGACTAAATTACTCCTAATCCATTATATTTCATCAAATGTTTAATTTTAAAATTTTTTTCAAAGATCCTTCTTTCCAATAAGCCCCAAAAGTAGAACCAAAACAAGAAAAAAGCCAAAGAAAAAAAATTACAAAGAAATACACTATTTAATGGGGAACTACATTCGTGGACAACGAGTTGCAAAGGTCATTAATTGTGTTGTCGTTCCTAAATATAAGCTGAAAATTGCTAGATTTTAATAAAACTTACCCTATGCCTTGTTTGATATAATACGAGTCATTCTTCCAAATTTTATGTCAGTCTGACCAATAGTTTTGGAGATATTTGGATTCAATTGCACCTACCGTAAGCCTGAAAAATAGCCCCATTTTCTCTTCATTATAACCAAATTTTCCAACTGTACCCCTCTCACTAAAATGGCTGTAACTTTCTTGCTTTTTAAGATATCTACAAAAAGTAAAATGTGTCAGAAAGTAGAAAGCTACATGTAATTAAGTCAATCTTTTTTTTTTGGCAATTTTGACTTTTAACTATCTAAAATGTTAAAGAAATTTAAATATTTGAAATAATTCAGAAAATAAATGAACAAAAACATTCAAAATTCTATTTAAAATATAAAGATTGGCTTTAAAAATTCAACTTTTAGAGAAAAAAAGGCCAAAAACATTCTATTTAAAAAAAAAAAACTTTTTACATACCTGAGATGCACCAAAAAGGTGGCAAAAAATATTCAATACACATACCTTACACTTGCCTCAGGTCAAGGGGAGAGCAATAAAACTTAACAGGTTGTAAATTTCAAAGAAATTGCAAATAACTCATTAATTAATATTTCTATTGCTTAATTAATTGTAAATTGAAGATAAATTTCACAGAAATAAACATTTTAATGTTAACATGCGACTTTAACCAGCAAGTCTTTGGATGTAGTGCTAAATTTAAGATAAGAATTATTAAAAACCTAAAAATCATAAATCTAGCTTGAAAAATGAATATATTTGGATTTGAACGGGTAAAATAATGAAACATTTTTAATTTGAAATTAAATAGAAAAATAAGTTGTAACAAACCTGCAGTTCTGTGGTCCTGTCATCATTTTTGTGTTGATGCTGTAGGGCTACACTATACACCAGCAAGCTAAGTATTGAAGATGTTTACCACTGGTTACAATCCTATCATGAAAGACTGTCTGACTGCAGAATAGGAAAGTTCTTCATGCTGGTAAATACAGGAAGGCTAATGAATTGTTCAGAAGAAATGATTATACATCTAAAGCTCATGATGAAGAAGCCAACACCTCATTCAATCACATGGACTCAAGTCAAGACTGGAGGTTCATTAACACAGTCTACATGTACATGGAATGACAGAGATGACAGCAGTTCTAATCAATACCATCTCACATTTCACTCCTCAGATGGTAAATCCAGCAACTTGATAACAGAACAAGAAGAGAAGAGTGTACCTGGCACCTTGAGATTAGTTGACAGTTAATGTATGAGTGTACATGCTTCATACACTACTCTACAGTCTACAGACAAGTATTACAGAGAGATGTTAGCTAGGTGAAGATAGCACTAAATACCTACAAATAGCTAAATACAGAAAAAGAAGACCACTCCAGTAAAGTGTTGTCAGACTTCAAGAACACAAGACAAAAGATCTGCACAGTAAGAATCCAGAGTTCAAGAAAGGACAGCTAGATCTGAACTGTACACAACAGTGACTGCTGCAAGTAGAAACTACACAGAGATCCTGCTGATTATTGAAAAAAGGCCCTTTTAAGGGCCAACCAGATTTTCCAAAAAGAATCTATATTGTTGTTTCATTTTTAAAATGCAATAAACAAACACATGTATACAGATGAAAATAATTATAGGTCAACCTGCTCCTTTTTCACAGTAAACATAATTCAAAAGTCTCTACCCTCCCCCCCCCTTTTCAGAAAAACAAAGAAAAAAAAACTCTATCATTTAAAAGTAACCAGAATAGACTACCAATGTTGTTTTTTGCCATTTTTCAAGCAATTTTACAAGACCGCAAAGGTGCAGGGTGGCCTAATATACTGTTGTTGAAGCCCAGAGGCCGACACAAGATGGCCGACATTCACACTTTCCTGTTGTGGCACAGTTGCAAATCATCAGCATTAAAAAAAAATGAAGTATCCCTGCTGTATCCTGTATGCCAATCCGTGCACGCATGTGCATCTGTCTCCACCCCCTGGCTTCTGGCAGTTAACAATTCAAAGCTCCATAATTGCCATTGGGTTGGATGTTCAAGCTCCTTGCTAAATTAAGCCATCTCCTTAAAGCCCAATAGCACAGTTTTTCTCAATTTTATGGCTATATTTTTTAAAAACACCTCCATTTTTAAATCCTACAACTTGTTTTACCATGGAAATGGGTATTTATTATGTCAACAAAAAGAGGGGTGGCCAATAGGAAACCCTTAATAGAAAATCATATAGAAAAGTAATAATTTTGAACCAAATTTAAAAAAAGACCCTAAAAAACAATAAAACTGTTTAATTTTCATACATTTCTTGAATTCATATTGTTTTTCATTGAACTTAACAAAAATTTTGCCTTTAGTGCCAATGTAGAGTGAAAAATCTAACTTTTTTTACTCACCTCATTCTGGCTCCTAGGAACAAAAACACAATTGTTGAAGACCTCTTTTTCCCTCTTTGTTTATATTAACATAAAGTCAATTAAAAAAAATTCCACCTTCGTTTCTGGAACGCCATTTGGGGGTCTGAAAGTTCCATACCTCTTCTAAACTATATCCAAATTTCAGAAAACTGTAATACCTCAAACTTTTTTTAAAGCTCTGGAAGCATCCCTATCTTCATCGATGAAGTCCGAGAGACCCCGAAAACAGGAAATTGGCAATTATTCCACTAGACTAAATTACTCCTAATCCATTATATTTCATCAAATGTTTAATTTTAAAATTTTTTTCAAAGATCCTTCTTTCCAATAAGCCCCAAAAGTAGAACCAAAACAAGAAAAAAGCCAAAGAAAAAAAATTACAAAGAAATACACTATTTAATGGGGAACTACATTCGTGGACAACGAGTTGCAAAGGTCATTAATTGTGTTGTCGTTCCTAAAGATAAGCTGAAAATTGCTAGATTTTAATAAAACTTACCCTATGCCTTGTTTGATATAATACGAGTCATTCTTCCAAATTTTATGTCAGTCTGACCAATAGTTTTGGAGATATTTGGATTCAATTGCACCTACCGTAAGCCTGAAAAATAGCCCCATTTTCTCTTCATTATAACCAAATTTTCCAACTGTACCCCTCTCACTAAAATGGCTGTAACTTTCTTGCTTTTTAAGATATCTACAAAAAGTAAAATGTGTCAGAAAGTAGAAAGCTACATGTAATTAAGTCAATCTTTTTTTTTTGGCAATTTTGACTTTTAACTATCTAAAATGTTAAAGAAATTTAAATATTTGAAATAATTCAGAAAATAAATGAACAAAAACATTCAAAATTCTATTTAAAATATAAAGATTGGCTTTAAAAATTCAACTTTTAGAGAAAAAAAGGCCAAAAACATTCTATTTAAAAAAAAAAAACTTTTTACATACCTGAGATGCACCAAAAAGGTGGCAAAAAATATTCAATACACATACCTTACACTTGCCTCAGGTCAAGGGGAGAGCAATAAAACTTAACAGGTTGTAAATTTCAAAGAAATTGCAAATAACTCATTAATTAATATTTCTATTGCTTAATTAATTGTAAATTGAAGATAAATTTCACAGAAATAAACATTTTAATGTTAACATGCGACTTTAACCAGCAAGTCTTTGGATGTAGTGCTAAATTTAAGATAAGAATTATTAAAAACCTAAAAATCATAAATCTAGCTTGAAAAATGAATATATTTGGATTTGAACGGGTAAAATAATGAAACATTTTTAATTTGAAATTAAATAGAAAAATAAGTTGTAACAAACCTGCAGTTCTGTGGTCCTGTCATCATTTTTGTGTTGATGCTGTAGGGCTACACTATACACCAGCAAGCTAAGTATTGAAGATGTTTACCACTGGTTACAATCCTATCATGAAAGACTGTCTGACTGCAGAATAGGAAAGTTCTTCATGCTGGTAAATACAGGAAGGCTAATGAATTGTTCAGAAGAAATGATTATACATCTAAAGCTCATGATGAAGAAGCCAACACCTCATTCAATCACATGGACTCAAGTCAAGACTGGAGGTTCATTAACACAGTCTACATGTACATGGAATGACAGAGATGACAGCAGTTCTAATCAATACCATCTCACATTTCACTCCTCAGATGGTAAATCCAGCAACTTGATAACAGAACAAGAAGAGAAGAGTGTACCTGGCACCTTGAGATTAGTTGACAGTTAATGTATGAGTGTACATGCTTCATACACTACTCTACAGTCTACAGACAAGTATTACAGAGAGATGTTAGCTAGGTGAAGATAGCACTAAATACCTACAAATAGCTAAATACAGAAAAAGAAGACCACTCCAGTAAAGTGTTGTCAGACTTCAAGAACACAAGACAAAAGATCTGCACAGTAAGAATCCAGAGTTCAAGAAAGGACAGCTAGATCTGAACTGTACACAACAGTGACTGCTGCAAGTAGAAACTACACAGAGATCCTGCTGATTATTGAAAAAAGGCCCTTTTAAGGGCCAACCAGATTTTCCAAAAAGAATCTATATTGTTGTTTCATTTTTAAAATGCAATAAACAAACACATGTATACAGATGAAAATAATTATAGGTCAACCTGCTCCTTTTTCACAGTAAACATAATTCAAAAGTCTCTACCCTCCCCCCCCCTTTTCAGAAAAACAAAGAAAAAAAAACTCTATCATTTAAAAGTAACCAGAATAGACTACCAATGTTGTTTTTTGCCATTTTTCAAGCAATTTTACAAGACCGCAAAGGTGCAGGGTGGCCTAATATACTGTTGTTGAAGCCCAGAGGCCGACACAAGATGGCCGACATTCACACTTTCCTGTTGTGGCACAGTTGCAAATCATCAGCATTAAAAAAAAATGAAGTATCCCTGCTGTATCCTGTATGCCAATCCGTGCACGCATGTGCATCTGTCTCCACCCCCTGGCTTCTGGCAGTTAACAATTCAAAGCTCCATAATTGCCATTGGGTTGGATGTTCAAGCTCCTTGCTAAATTAAGCCATCTCCTTAAAGCCCAATAGCACAGTTTTTCTCAATTTTATGGCTATATTTTTTAAAAACACCTCCATTTTTAAATCCTACAACTTGTTTTACCATGGAAATGGGTATTTATTATGTCAACAAAAAGAGGGGTGGCCAATAGGAAACCCTTAATAGAAAATCATATAGAAAAGTAATAATTTTGAACCAAATTTAAAAAAAGACCCTAAAAAACAATAAAACTGTTTAATTTTCATACATTTCTTGAATTCATATTGTTTTTCATTGAACTTAACAAAAATTTTGCCTTTAGTGCCAATGTAGAGTGAAAAATCTAACTTTTTTTACTCACCTCATTCTGGCTCCTAGGAACAAAAACACAATTGTTGAAGACCTCTTTTTCCCTCTTTGTTTATATTAACATAAAGTCAATTAAAAAAAATTCCACCTTCGTTTCTGGAACGCCATTTGGGGGTCTGAAAGTTCCATACCTCTTCTAAACTATATCCAAATTTCAGAAAACTGTAATACCTCAAACTTTTTTTAAAGCTCTGGAAGCATCCCTATCTTCATCGATGAAGTCCGAGAGACCCCGAAAACAGGAAATTGGCAATTATTCCACTAGACTAAATTACTCCTAATCCATTATATTTCATCAAATGTTTAATTTTAAAATTTTTTTCAAAGATCCTTCTTTCCAATAAGCCCCAAAAGTAGAACCAAAACAAGAAAAAAGCCAAAGAAAAAAAATTACAAAGAAATACACTATTTAATGGGGAACTACATTCGTGGACAACGAGTTGCAAAGGTCATTAATTGTGTTGTCGTTCCTAAAGATAAGCTGAAAATTGCTAGATTTTAATAAAACTTACCCTATGCCTTGTTTGATATAATACGAGTCATTCTTCCAAATTTTATGTCAGTCTGACCAATAGTTTTGGAGATATTTGGATTCAATTGCACCTACCGTAAGCCTGAAAAATAGCCCCATTTTCTCTTCATTATAACCAAATTTTCCAACTGTACCCCTCTCACTAAAATGGCTGTAACTTTCTTGCTTTTTAAGATATCTACAAAAAGTAAAATGTGTCAGAAAGTAGAAAGCTACATGTAATTAAGTCAATCTTTTTTTTTTGGCAATTTTGACTTTTAACTATCTAAAATGTTAAAGAAATTTAAATATTTGAAATAATTCAGAAAATAAATGAACAAAAACATTCAAAATTCTATTTAAAATATAAAGATTGGCTTTAAAAATTCAACTTTTAGAGAAAAAAAGGCCAAAAACATTCTATTTAAAAAAAAAAAACTTTTTACATACCTGAGATGCACCAAAAAGGTGGCAAAAAATATTCAATACACATACCTTACACTTGCCTCAGGTCAAGGGGAGAGCAATAAAACTTAACAGGTTGTAAATTTCAAAGAAATTGCAAATAACTCATTAATTAATATTTCTATTGCTTAATTAATTGTAAATTGAAGATAAATTTCACAGAAATAAACATTTTAATGTTAACATGCGACTTTAACCAGCAAGTCTTTGGATGTAGTGCTAAATTTAAGATAAGAATTATTAAAAACCTAAAAATCATAAATCTAGCTTGAAAAATGAATATATTTGGATTTGAACGGGTAAAATAATGAAACATTTTTAATTTGAAATTAAATAGAAAAATAAGTTGTAACAAACCTGCAGTTCTGTGGTCCTGTCATCATTTTTGTGTTGATGCTGTAGGGCTACACTATACACCAGCAAGCTAAGTATTGAAGATGTTTACCACTGGTTACAATCCTATCATGAAAGACTGTCTGACTGCAGAATAGGAAAGTTCTTCATGCTGGTAAATACAGGAAGGCTAATGAATTGTTCAGAAGAAATGATTATACATCTAAAGCTCATGATGAAGAAGCCAACACCTCATTCAATCACATGGACTCAAGTCAAGACTGGAGGTTCATTAACACAGTCTACATGTACATGGAATGACAGAGATGACAGCAGTTCTAATCAATACCATCTCACATTTCACTCCTCAGATGGTAAATCCAGCAACTTGATAACAGAACAAGAAGAGAAGAGTGTACCTGGCACCTTGAGATTAGTTGACAGTTAATGTATGAGTGTACATGCTTCATACACTACTCTACAGTCTACAGACAAGTATTACAGAGAGATGTTAGCTAGGTGAAGATAGCACTAAATACCTACAAATAGCTAAATACAGAAAAAGAAGACCACTCCAGTAAAGTGTTGTCAGACTTCAAGAACACAAGACAAAAGATCTGCACAGTAAGAATCCAGAGTTCAAGAAAGGACAGCTAGATCTGAACTGTACACAACAGTGACTGCTGCAAGTAGAAACTACACAGAGATCCTGCTGATTATTGAAAAAAGGCCCTTTTAAGGGCCAACCAGATTTTCCAAAAAGAATCTATATTGTTGTTTCATTTTTAAAATGCAATAAACAAACACATGTATACAGATGAAAATAATTATAGGTCAACCTGCTCCTTTTTCACAGTAAACATAATTCAAAAGTCTCTACCCTCCCCCCCCCCTTTTCAGAAAAACAAAGAAAAAAAAACTCTATCATTTAAAAGTAACCAGAATAGACTACCAATGTTGTTTTTTGCCATTTTTCAAGCAATTTTACAAGACCGCAAAGGTGCAGGGTGGCCTAATATACTGTTGTTGAAGCCCAGAGGCCGACACAAGATGGCCGACATTCACACTTTCCTGTTGTGGCACAGTTGCAAATCATCAGCATTAAAAAAAAATGAAGTATCCCTGCTGTATCCTGTATGCCAATCCGTGCACGCATGTGCATCTGTCTCCACCCCCTGGCTTCTGGCAGTTAACAATTCAAAGCTCCATAATTGCCATTGGGTTGGATGTTCAAGCTCCTTGCTAAATTAAGCCATCTCCTTAAAGCCCAATAGCACAGTTTTTCTCAATTTTATGGCTATATTTTTTAAAAACACCTCCATTTTTAAATCCTACAACTTGTTTTACCATGGAAATGGGTATTTATTATGTCAACAAAAAGAGGGGTGGCCAATAGGAAACCCTTAATAGAAAATCATATAGAAAAGTAATAATTTTGAACCAAATTTAAAAAAAGACCCTAAAAAACAATAAAACTGTTTAATTTTCATACATTTCTTGAATTCATATTGTTTTTCATTGAACTTAACAAAAATTTTGCCTTTAGTGCCAATGTAGAGTGAAAAATCTAACTTTTTTTACTCACCTCATTCTGGCTCCTAAATATAAGCTGAAAATTGCTAGATTTTAATAAAACTTACCCTATGCCTTGTTTGATATAATACGAGTCATTCTTCCAAATTTTATGTCAGTCTGACCAATAGTTTTGGAGATATTTGGATTCAATTGCACCTACCGTAAGCCTGAAAAATAGCCCCATTTTCTCTTCATTATAACCAAATTTTCCAACTGTACCCCTCTCACTAAAATGGCTGTAACTTTCTTGCTTTTTAAGATATCTACAAAAAGTAAAATGTGTCAGAAAGTAGAAAGCTACATGTAATTAAGTCAATCTTTTTTTTTTGGCAATTTTGACTTTTAACTATCTAAAATGTTAAAGAAATTTAAATATTTGAAATAATTCAGAAAATAAATGAACAAAAACATTCAAAATTCTATTTAAAATATAAAGATTGGCTTTAAAAATTCAACTTTTAGAGAAAAAAAGGCCAAAAACATTCTATTTAAAAAAAAAAAACTTTTTACATACCTGAGATGCACCAAAAAGGTGGCAAAAAATATTCAATACACATACCTTACACTTGCCTCAGGTCAAGGGGAGAGCAATAAAACTTAACAGGTTGTAAATTTCAAAGAAATTGCAAATAACTCATTAATTAATATTTCTATTGCTTAATTAATTGTAAATTGAAGATAAATTTCACAGAAATAAACATTTTAATGTTAACATGCGACTTTAACCAGCAAGTCTTTGGATGTAGTGCTAAATTTAAGATAAGAATTATTAAAAACCTAAAAATCATAAATCTAGCTTGAAAAATGAATATATTTGGATTTGAACGGGTAAAATAATGAAACATTTTTAATTTGAAATTAAATAGAAAAATAAGTTGTAACAAACCTGCAGTTCTGTGGTCCTGTCATCATTTTTGTGTTGATGCTGTAGGGCTACACTATACACCAGCAAGCTAAGTATTGAAGATGTTTACCACTGGTTACAATCCTATCATGAAAGACTGTCTGACTGCAGAATAGGAAAGTTCTTCATGCTGGTAAATACAGGAAGGCTAATGAATTGTTCAGAAGAAATGATTATACATCTAAAGCTCATGATGAAGAAGCCAACACCTCATTCAATCACATGGACTCAAGTCAAGACTGGAGGTTCATTAACACAGTCTACATGTACATGGAATGACAGAGATGACAGCAGTTCTAATCAATACCATCTCACATTTCACTCCTCAGATGGTAAATCCAGCAACTTGATAACAGAACAAGAAGAGAAGAGTGTACCTGGCACCTTGAGATTAGTTGACAGTTAATGTATGAGTGTACATGCTTCATACACTACTCTACAGTCTACAGACAAGTATTACAGAGAGATGTTAGCTAGGTGAAGATAGCACTAAATACCTACAAATAGCTAAATACAGAAAAAGAAGACCACTCCAGTAAAGTGTTGTCAGACTTCAAGAACACAAGACAAAAGATCTGCACAGTAAGAATCCAGAGTTCAAGAAAGGACAGCTAGATCTGAACTGTACACAACAGTGACTGCTGCAAGTAGAAACTACACAGAGATCCTGCTGATTATTGAAAAAAGGCCCTTTTAAGGGCCAACCAGATTTTCCAAAAAGAATCTATATTGTTGTTTCATTTTTAAAATGCAATAAACAAACACATGTATACAGATGAAAATAATTATAGGTCAACCTGCTCCTTTTTCACAGTAAACATAATTCAAAAGTCTCTACCCTCCCCCCCCCCTTTTCAGAAAAACAAAGAAAAAAAAACTCTATCATTTAAAAGTAACCAGAATAGACTACCAATGTTGTTTTTTGCCATTTTTCAAGCAATTTTACAAGACCGCAAAGGTGCAGGGTGGCCTAATATACTGTTGTTGAAGCCCAGAGGCCGACACAAGATGGCCGACATTCACACTTTCCTGTTGTGGCACAGTTGCAAATCATCAGCATTAAAAAAAAATGAAGTATCCCTGCTGTATCCTGTATGCCAATCCGTGCACGCATGTGCATCTGTCTCCACCCCCTGGCTTCTGGCAGTTAACAATTCAAAGCTCCATAATTGCCATTGGGTTGGATGTTCAAGCTCCTTGCTAAATTAAGCCATCTCCTTAAAGCCCAATAGCACAGTTTTTCTCAATTTTATGGCTATATTTTTTAAAAACACCTCCATTTTTAAATCCTACAACTTGTTTTACCATGGAAATGGGTATTTATTATGTCAACAAAAAGAGGGGTGGCCAATAGGAAACCCTTAATAGAAAATCATATAGAAAAGTAATAATTTTGAACCAAATTTAAAAAAAGACCCTAAAAAACAATAAAACTGTTTAATTTTCATACATTTCTTGAATTCATATTGTTTTTCATTGAACTTAACAAAAATTTTGCCTTTAGTGCCAATGTAGAGTGAAAAATCTAACTTTTTTTACTCACCTCATTCTGGCTCCTAAATATAAGCTGAAAATTGCTAGATTTTAATAAAACTTACCCTATGCCTTGTTTGATATAATACGAGTCATTCTTCCAAATTTTATGTCAGTCTGACCAATAGTTTTGGAGATATTTGGATTCAATTGCACCTACCGTAAGCCTGAAAAATAGCCCCATTTTCTCTTCATTATAACCAAATTTTCCAACTGTACCCCTCTCACTAAAATGGCTGTAACTTTCTTGCTTTTTAAGATATCTACAAAAAGTAAAATGTGTCAGAAAGTAGAAAGCTACATGTAATTAAGTCAATCTTTTTTTTTTGGCAATTTTGACTTTTAACTATCTAAAATGTTAAAGAAATTTAAATATTTGAAATAATTCAGAAAATAAATGAACAAAAACATTCAAAATTCTATTTAAAATATAAAGATTGGCTTTAAAAATTCAACTTTTAGAGAAAAAAAGGCCAAAAACATTCTATTTAAAAAAAAAAAACTTTTTACATACCTGAGATGCACCAAAAAGGTGGCAAAAAATATTCAATACACATACCTTACACTTGCCTCAGGTCAAGGGGAGAGCAATAAAACTTAACAGGTTGTAAATTTCAAAGAAATTGCAAATAACTCATTAATTAATATTTCTATTGCTTAATTAATTGTAAATTGAAGATAAATTTCACAGAAATAAACATTTTAATGTTAACATGCG